>JAQMRL010000002.1:126126170-126726170 GCA_035578175.1 Catonia carolina
AAGGTGAACTTAGAGAAATGCAGGTTTGCTCAAGAGTCCGTGGAATATTTGGGACATGTAGTTACATCCGATGGGGTCAAACCTGACCCAAAGAAGATCGATGCCATTCGAAACTTCCCTAAACCGAGCAACGTAAGAGAAGTCAGGGGATTCCTAGGTTTAGCAGGTTATTATCGGCGGTTTATCGAGAACTTTGCTGAGATAGCGAAGCCAATTACGCAACTGACTAAAAAGGATATCGAATTCCGATGGAGCCATGAACAAACTGAAGCGTTCGAGAAACTGAAGGGATCATTATGTTCAGAGTCTGTGCTAGTATATCCTGACTTTCAGAAGCCATTTATACTTGCCACGGATGCATCAGGGACAGCCTTGGGTGCTGTACTTTCGCAGCTGTATGATGAAAGGGAAAGACCTATCGCATATGCCAGCCGTCAGTTGAACGCCGCTGAACGGAACTACTCTACGACCGAGAGGGAACTTCTAGCCGTGGTGTGGGCCACACAACAGTTTCGTTGTTATCTTCTGGGAAGACCTTTCACCTTGGTGACGGATCATGCCGCCTTAAGGTGGATGCTCAGCCTTAAAGACCCTTCGTCCAGACTTACCCGTTGGGCCTTAAGATTAGCAGAATTTAGTTATACTGTGGAGCATAAACCTGGCAAGCGCCATACTAATGCCGATGCTCTAAGTCGCGCCGCAATAATTGCGCCCGTGCACCGAGGATGGAGCCGTGAGGAGATGAAGAATGCCCAACTGGACGATGACTGGTGCCAGGAATTATGGGAAAGAAGAGGTAATGGAAGAGCCGTATGCTCAGGTGACTTATTATACTGGACCAATGGGGATCCGGAGAGGAAATCATGGAAGCTAGCTGTTCCGACTAGTATGAGAAGCTCTGTGATCGAAGGTTGTCACAGCACCTTGTGGGCTGGACATCCAGGAACAGAGCGGACACTACGGAAAGTGAGGGAAAATTATTACTGGCCAGGAATGAAACGTGACGTGGAAAAGTATGTGAGGCAGTGTCACTCTTGTGCGGAGAGGAAGACTCCACCAAGATTAACTGCGCCGTTGTCAGAGGCTTTTGAGCCAAAGAGGCCATTTGAGATGGTTTCGCTAGATATAGTGGGCCCACTTCCAGTGACTCGAAGAGGCCACAAGTACATCTTAACGTTTATCGATCACTTTACGAGATATGTGGAAGCGATACCGTTACGAGAGCAAACTGCCGAAGCCACTGCGCATGCCTTCGTTACTACAGTAATAGCGAGGCATGGAACACCAGAGAGGCTACTTACGGACCAAGGGAGAAATTTTATGTCCGAGCTGTTCACCGCTACTTGTAAATACATGAACATCAAGAAATTGAGAACCACTGCTTACCACCCGGAGGGTAACGGAAGATTAGAACGTGTTCACAGAACTCTCATGGAGAGCCTGAGTCATTTCGTGAAAAGGGATGGAAAGGATTGGGACCGATGGTTGCCCTTTGCTGTCATGGCCTACCACTCTGTCCCACATGCCTCTACCGGATATTCACCCTTCTACTTACTGTACGGGAGAGAACCAACCTCGCCGAGTAGTTTCATGATGCCAGAAGACATCGACAGTGTAGAGGATTATATAGAAAGATTAAAACAGAAGTTTGAGGAAACTTATGAAGAAGCATTCAAACGATCAACGGCTGCGGCCCGAGATAGGGCTAAAACACGCGATAAATTCAAAGTACTTCGAGAATTCCTGCCTGGAGATGCGGTCTATCTGTTGGATCCTGTAGCGAAGATAGGAGAAAAGAAAAAGTTTAGTCGACCATGGAAGGGACCCTATGTGGTCAGGAAGAAGCTATCCGACGTGAATTACGAAGTGGCTGATTCACTAGGTAAACTGTTGGTGACCCATGTGAACCGATTGAAACGGGCTTACCAGAAGGTAGAGTTCGGGCTAGACATCCAGAGGCCTGAAGAAGATGAAGCCGTTGAAGAATCAGAAAGGACAGCCTCGGAAATAGACGATGAAGACTGCCCTGGACAATGGAAGCCCATGTGGGTAGATGAATACGATGACGATGAAGAAGGAGGACTTGTAGCTGATTTGGACGAGCAAGACGAGGAGGTCGAGGAAGAGAACCGCGAAGAAATGCCGCAGGCTAGAGCGGATGACGTGGAAAATGAAGGAAACGCGCTAGATGCCGATGGTGGTCTAGAAGAATTGCCAGAGGTATTTAGTCCACCGGAAACGAGTAAGTCGCTGAGAGCTGACCCTATCTACCGGCCTTCTCCATCTGGGAGGAAGCCTCTACAGAGGTCACCGTACGCACTTCGTAGCAGATTGGCTACAAAGAGCGAGTAACAATGTAACTAGAGGTAACTTAATTTCCTCTTTCTACGCTTTAGGTAAGAGAAATGATAAAGTAATATAAAAATTTAACTGAACGTGTGATCATGATATGATGTTAGGATTAATATAGTGTAGGAGAAAGGCGCCGTTAGAAGGAATATACCCAGTCCGGGTGCGGGCCAAAGCTGAATTGTAGTAGGTGGCGGTGCGAACTAATCCCGGAACGGTCCCTGTTCCCGACGACGGACCTCTTTAATGTGATTTTGAGAGAGTGATGGACTTTCTGCTCCCTTACAGGTACGTCTGTTGTATGCGGGTCCGAAGTGGCCAAGAAAGAAGGCGTCTGGTTTGTTCAAAAGGAGGACGTCCTGTTGTCTGGAGAATGCTGGCGAGTGGTTATCGAAATCAACGTGACGGAAGCCTGCGGAGAATTTAGTGCTTTGGAGGTCACTACACGTGCCGCTAGAGATAACATTTTGAGAGCTATGGGGGCGATGCCCGAACTAAGAGCCGTAATAGAGACGACCGACAGGATTCTTGACATGGAGAACGAGCTAACCGACTCGGGACGAGTCTTAACTGAAATGTTGCCGCATGGTCGGATTCGCCGAGGCCTGTTGAACGTTGGAGGGAAGGCGCTACGTGTCCTATTTGGAGTAGCCGAAGACGAAGAGCTCCAGGAGGCAGAGAAGCACTTGGAAGCTGTGAAGACCCAAGTAGCAGAAGTCGTCCATATCCAGCAGTCTCATTTAACCTTGACCCGACGATTAAGCCAGAAGGCTGGCTACACCAACAGACAGCTGATGTCCTTGGCGAAGGACGTGAAGGAGGCCGCGATGAATACGGAACGTCACCTTGCTGAGTTGGACGGACGAGTCACTAGTCTAGAACAATTGGTGCATACTTTCGTGAATGTTTCAGCGAAATTGCAAACTTTAGAATTAGCAGTGATGAAAGGGCTGATGGATATGAGGAGCATGTTGCGAGCGATGGAAGGATTAGCCAGGGGTAGATTAAGTGTTAGCTTGATAAGTCCCCTAGAATTAAGTAATTTAATGTCAAAAATTCGAGCCTCATTGCCCATGGGTACCAATATTATTTCGGGGACTAGCCCCGCGGAATTGTATGCTTATTATAAGGTGTGTGTTGTGCGAGCGGTGTCCGTTGGGGACTCGATTAAAATTCTAATTGACCTACCTTTAATGTCCGAGGGACATAATTTTGAACTGTTCCAGTTAGTAGTGACGCCGAGTATGGACCAAAGGACGGGATTGTATTCCGTATACCACCCGGAGACTTCATTTCTGCTGATGAATAAAGACCGAGCCAGCTACGCCTTGCTGCAGATGGAAAACCTAGCCAAATGTCGAACGGGACGCTTGATGGTGTGCAGCGTGAATTTTCCTGTCTACACTCGATACCATCCGAGTTGTGTGTCGGCCCTGTTCTTTGGGGAGTCCGACAGCATTAAGAAAAACTGTATCAAGAATGTATTGGTTTCTACACCCACTGCCATGTGGGCCTTTGATGAACGCCGTGGGCGTTGGTTATTCAGCCTTCCTTCTCGACAGAAGATCACATCCCAATGCCATCAAGGGGAACGAGTCGTGGTGACAGAAGAAGATATTGAGGGCAATGGTGAACTCGAGGCGATGAAAGGGTGCCGACTAAGGACTTCGGATTTGATGTTGCTACCCAACACCCAGAAGACTGGTTCCACGGAGCTGAACAAACGCTTGACCTCGATCCAAGTTCCCAGTCGACTAGATATCAATCCAGAGGGAGTGAACATCGTGTCCAATAAAAGGGAGCTGCTCCAACTAGCCAGAGAGAGGAAGCTGATTCATCGTTTTGAACCTGGCGACGATGAAATTGAAGTAGATGAGCTATTGCGCCTGAACAACGAGCTACAGTCCGAGCAACCCACCGGAGGGGTTACGAAAGTTGTCATCTGTTCGGCAATACCGCTATTGGCTTGTATTACCATTGTTGCTGCCTGGTGGATGAAGAAGCGCAGAACGAGACCAGTGA
The DNA here is from genome assembly GCA_035578175.1 of Catonia carolina. Classification (NCBI taxonomy): domain Eukaryota; kingdom Metazoa; phylum Arthropoda; class Insecta; order Hemiptera; family Achilidae; genus Catonia; species Catonia carolina. The sequence goes on from JAQMRL010000002.1 coordinate 126,130,542, forward strand.
TGTCTGACGAGACCGAGGACCGAGCCATCCCGATGCAAGAACGAACAACTGCTCCAATCGCACAGCCCAGGCTGCATCGGCTGTCCCCTGCAGAGGCCGATCTACTGAGACAATCCATGGACAACCTACACTACAGCGTAGTCCAAATGCCAAATGTGTCTAGTGACTAGTGAAGTGTATACTGTGATGTGACAAAGTCATTATAGTGACCTCTTTTTCAAAGGAGGAGGTAATGTAATATAGAGCAATTAAAAAGAATTATTTTATAAGTTTATTTTATAATGGATAAATGAACGTGTAAGTGTAGTATACTTTAAGAAGACAATTTCTTACATAAAACAGAACAATATTCAACCTGTATTAAATAATTGTATTGTATGTTTTAATTCTATAATATAAGCTAGTAGGTTAGATAGTTTTAATCTCATTCGGCCAATTCCTAGAAACTGTAAGTTGGTGTCGGATTACCATCCGCTCGCGCTGCGGCCGGGGTGGGGTGCGTGCGGGCGGCTGGTATGCCCGCGACTGTGTGTCGAGTCAAGCGATGAAACAGATGTGTTTTCATTGCGGGAAAAATGATTGTAAATTTTCATACCTAAAGTTCATTCAGGATGAACCGGAAAGTATTTCGTGTTTTAGCAACCGCATGTGTCGGGAATGTGTACCAGTTGTAGATTTTGTGAAGGTTTAAGATAATTGATAATAGTTATGAAATTCTATAAGTATTAATTTTGTGCGTTAATGGTGTGATACGGGGTGAAGTTATGATGTTCACCGCTGTTCGATCGGGATTGTTTCTCCAGTTGTGGATAATGACTTGTAAGTACCCCCTTTTGGGATTTTTCTGTTCATGAGGTTCGAATTTTGAATTATGTTTTAAGTGGTTTTACTGGAATTGGCCGCATTAGAATTGGTTCCACTGGTTTTTCTTTTTTAGGTTATAAGTTGTTTAGTAAATTAGTAAAGCTAAGATTCCTATTGTCTACAATAATTGAACTATAATGTTTTAATTTATATCAACTATAAATTAAACTAAAGTAACTTTAATAATTAAGGTATTACAGTATTTAGAGTCACAGCTGTAGTGCGGTGGATAAGTTTGTGCTTAGATATAAGGTATTCAGCTGTCATGTTTCTAGGGAACCTTGTTGGTATAATTTAGTACTAGTTAGGGTCAAATTTCTGAATAAGAATTTGGGCAGACAAGCCACGTATTATTTTGTAGTAATTTATAAAAGACCGTACTGGCTTTAGAGGCAGTCGAGTGACGATAAACTGTAAATCTTAAATGTTGAATTTAAATAATAGTTTCAGTGTATTCATTAATTAACGTATTAAATACTAATTAATTACTTACTTAATTATGTCGACGGATATTATGGTATTCTTCCGACCATTTAATATGGTATAAATATTATTATTGTTCTTGGGTAGGGTTATGTTCCTGAACATTTGGTGAAGTTAAAAATTAAAATACTTACTGTTAACGGTAAAGTTGTTAGATATAAAATTATTTTGCGATGCAATTATATTATTACTTATGTCCTTGTTGACGTCTGACTATTTATGGTTATCGTAGGTGCCTATGCATTGGGAGTAGTGTTATTCCGTTGTAGTTTACGTATATTCGCCAGTGTGAACCAAGTCTAAATTAATAGTCTAGGTTAAAAATTAATTGTTTTATTTTTGGTAAAATTTTTATAAAAATTTTGATACCAATTGGCGAGTAGTGACAAAATGGGGATTCAGGGTCGGGACGTGGAGGAGTCGGTGGTCTGGTCAGGTAGTGTGACAATGGGGGTTCGGAGTGAGTGTTGAGTGAAACCCATTCCAGACTTATTTGATCGGAGCCATACCGGTGCCTACACCCCTCCACCTCGTACGGCGCTCAGGAGCCTTGGACAGCGCTTCTCGTCTTTTGGTACTTTGCTTCCTAAACTTGTTTGGTAGTACTTTACTAGTGTTTTTGGATGTTCTTACTCCACGCACCGCCGTGGATATAATAAAGTCTGTTTTACTGAATTTATGCGTCAGTGTGGTCAATTTCCGTATCCCCACAGTTTCTATATTGTTACTTAGTATAAGAGGGTTTCCCGGGGTGTCGTTGGGTTGTTCACCTCGCTTGGCGGGGGTTACATTTCTAATGAGCAACCTTTAGACAGTTTTTTTAAAGTTATTTAGCTACTTTTCTTGTACCTATTGAACGTTTATTTTTGTATGCAGTTGCGGTTATGTTACTATTATGTTTATTATATTATGTTTCAGATAATAAATAACAAAATGATATTTTATGTTAATTGTTAAGAAATGTGTTTTATTTGTTATAGGCTTGAGAAAAAACTAGTAAAATAATTGAAAGTAATACTGAGAATTGTTCCAAATTCATTTATATGGGGATGACCCTGAAAGGCAAAAAAAGGAAAAATACAACACAGTTTTTCCAATTTTCACTTAATATTATAATAGTACTATATTAAGAGCGTGATAACAGTAATAACCCTCAATAAAAACAGAATATTTATTTTTAGGAAAGATTTTTATAGAGACTATTTGAGTGAAAAATAAAGAGACTAAGATGCTCAGAATTAGATAAAAAAAATTGAGAAAGCAAAATGTAAAAGAATTTTAAAAACGAGGGAAACAGAAAATGCACTCAGTATTTTTTTTTATTGAACTAGAAAACTTGTCTTTGTTACATTCTCTTATCGAACATGAAGACGAACAGTAAAGTTTCTAGAGAACTAAAAATATAGATGAAGAGAAGGCGGAAAGGTTTGAAATGGATAAAATTTCTAAAGTTTAATTCAAATATATTTTTTATTGCGAAACATAGTGAAATGCAAAAATAACATCGTCCTATTATGGTATATAAAAAGGAGAGAATAGCAAAAGATTTCTTTAAAAAATAAACTATTGATTTTTCACTATATTTAATGCTACTTAGAACTGAGTAGTTAATAATTTATTCGAACACAAGGCGGACGTTCTGAGTTAAACTCCTAACTGGAAGTCTGCAAATTAAACACTCACTTTTGTTTAGTTTTGTAGAAAAATTTATTTAAAAATGGCCTACATTATCATTCGGTTTTATGCGAGGCAAAAACCAATTATTAAAAAAGCCTTTAATGAAACATATAAAAAATGAAGAAATTCCAAAAACTGAAAAAAAACGATTTACACACACGTTTAATTAATAAATTGCATGAACTGACTACAATAACTTGGCATGAATAACTTAGATATAGATAACTTGAATATGAATAACTTGTATAATAACTTAGAATGGTACTGTTTTTAGTTAAAATTATTTACAGCAGAAAAAGATATGAATATGTTTTTATTTTTTTACAAGAACTGACAAAAGCGAGCTTTATGGCTTAGTGGTTATAGCGTACCAGGTGAAAAAGAGCAAGTCCCAGGTTCGATTCCTGTCTAGGGTCTGAAAATGGTTTTACGCTCAAATATCGCACCACATTGCACAGTAGTACCATAGCGTATAGAAGAGATCTCTTCTATACGCTATGGTTGTACTACAAACTATACACCAAGCTTATAACGTTTTGTAGTGACAACGTACTGTGTAGTAAATGGACTGCTTTCAGTCAGTGTCCCCTGAGTCTATTCCAACTCGTAAACAAACAAAATAAATAATCGTCATACAGAGTTTTATTACAACTCTGTATAATATGATATATATATAATATTATGTATATAATATTATTATAATAATTATTGTTGTTGTTTAGGTCATCAGCCGAAAGGCTGGTTTGAACCTGTAGAGGTTTTACTAAGTAAAACGAGGAGTGAGGTGGTTTACCATTGCCTTCCTCACCGAGTGGAAACGTACGCTTATCAGCATGCCGGGCCCTCTGAAAAGCACATATTTTCCACTCTGCAAATGACACCTTCACTTCATTCACCACAGGGTCTGGCTGTATAATGAAATTCATTACTTTCAGAGGAGATAACTCTGATTAGTGTCTTTTACACCTCTACCTCTTGTGTTCTTAAATGATTCAGTCATTTAATTGGCTGACCATGTGTTAAGAAACAGAACTATTTATTTTAGCCCTGCAATGAACAGATTGAGTGTAAAAAATTTGACACTCCACCTGTCTGTTATGGGCAGAATTATTATTATTATTATTATTATTATTATTATTATTGCTAAAAACAAGTACAATGAATCTTATCCTATCTTATTTCCTAATACCCGCAAAGGTTTATTTTATTTATTCTATTATAATAATAGTTTTTTATATCTACATTAAATTTATATAAAAGAAAAGAAACAAAAATTTACATAAAAAAACATACAACAAAATTTCCTAGCGTAAATATACAAAATAAAGATAATAGTATAAAAAATATTAAAAAAATAAAAATAAAATGTCATATAATGGCAAAGGATGAAGCATGTAATGGCAAAGGATGAGCATGTATTGGCAAAGGATGAATATCTGGTCCAAAGTATTTTAAATGAATATTCTGTTTGCCGTTAAATACATAGTTCTACCGAACGGATTTTACAATATTTACGTGGTTGTAAGGAGGTCAATTTCGCAATTCTTAAAAAAAATCTGATATTGTAAATTAGTAAAAGCTGTAATGAGATTTTACGACGTAAATGATTTTACGATGTAAAGTTAATGTGCAGTTTTTGTGTATTCAGTTTCATTTTGTATGTGTAATCTTATAAAAGTGATTGTAAGTAGTGCTAAGTAAATAATTAAGTTCTTTATTGTTTATTATTTATTTTAAGTAAATTATTAAGTTATTTATTGTATTACTTTATTATAATTAGTTTATTATTTATTGTGTAAATCTTTTAGCGTAATAAATATTAGTAATTGTAATCTTTAGTGTATTAATTATTTAATTACCTAGATCCCGAAACGGACCTTAGCGATGTGTCACAATATATTCGATTAGTTGCTCTAACAAATCCAATTAACTCATTGTTAGCACTTATAATATGTAGGTGCTATTTCTACAATTCCATCGGCTAATGATCACTGTATTACGGTGTTACCAAACAAGTGTAACACACATAAAAAATGCTATTTAATATTAATATCTCAGATTATAGTACAACAGTTAAATGTTTTGTTTTTAACAATGCAACTGAATGAAATAAATCTTTTCAATCCTTTTACCGTTCATGTGTAACACGCAAATTGTAACAAAATGGATGAAGTGATTTCAAAATGTCAATTTGATGAAGCAAAAAATTGTTGTCAATAATGCGTGGAATGGCTGTGTGAAATATTTCCAGTGAAATATTTAGAAAGGCGAAATCCGTTTAAATTGATTTTACTTCCCATGACATTCTTTCCTCCCCTGTATACGAGTATCCCACACAAGGAATGTTGTGCTTACTTGAGTTCAGGAGTTATGGCGTGTGTGCTTTTGTTCTTCATATTGATCTGAATGGTCATCTTATGAAAGACTCTTCTTCAAATAATTACAAATTGAAATTACAAATTTTTAATTACAAATTTCACCTCTTAGGTGAAATTCTTTTTTTGGTCTGAACTGCAGTTATTATTTTTATTAAATCCTGAAAAAAATATTTTAAAAATTTACATTCACCCCTAAAATCAAGTTCAGCGTTGAAAAGGAGCTACTGGTTTCATAAATGATTTTGAGTGTACTTTGGTCAATTTACTTAATATCGATTTCAAATTGAAGTAAAACCCGACCTTAGAGCACTATGTATCAATGCAGTAGGCTATCTGTTTGATATCTAAATTGTTTTTAAAAAAAGAAAAATATTACAACTTGATCAACAAAGAAATAAAATTCTTATTTTTAAAAATGTTCGAGACACATTCTCGCCCAGGCGTGAGTAGTGCGATATCTTGGCTAGTGGCTTGACAGGTGAGTAACTTGAAAGCATCATCAGCGTACAAAACGTTAAAATATAACCACCGCCGAAAGTTTATGTTTTAGTCAATTAACCCTAGGTCAAAACTCAACATCCGTTCCAAAATTTTAAGTTACAAAACCGTTTTGAGACCAATCTGGACTTATGATAACCAGATCTTTAGAGCAACGGCAGAGAGAAACAAAAGTTGATCCAGATCTTTCACTAAAAATTTAAGACTTGCTTCTGGCGCTCCTTTCTATGTAAGCTATGAAACCCTCCAAGACGATTTCAAATTTTCACGAGTAAAGGAACTAGCCGCATTATTTTGCAGTAACCTAGCAGGATCTAGCTTTATAGCTAAGTCATGGGTGATTGCTCTGGGACGATGACGCCTAAAGCGAAAACGGAGCAAAGACCTTTTGGTCTGAATAACGGGCAACACTTCTAGTTCAAAACGGAGAATGTACCACTGAATACCTTTTTTCCTGTTGTTGTTTAGGTCATCAGCCAAAAGACTGGTTTGAAACTCTAGAGGCTTTACTAAGTAAAACGAGGAGTTAGGTGGTTTACCATTGTCTTCCTTACTGAGTGAAAAAGTAGCCGTGCTTATCAGCATTCCAGGCCCTCCAAAAAGCATCTACATCTTTATAGCCCTGGAAATAGCAGATCAAGTGCAAATAATTTAACAGTCCACCTGTCTGTTAAGGGCAAAACCTCTTTTCTTATTAAATATTAAATACTTTATCCTATTAAATATCTTGCAGAAATGTTGCTACTAATTGTACAGTACCCTAATCAAAATTAAAGAGAAAAACACACTATAACCTTTCGCATACAAGGAACCCTAGAGAAAAAAATTTCCAAGAGTGTACAATACAATTATTCTTGGAAATTGGTTGAGTAAATCAAAAATTATGATTTCTGAAAATTGGTAACGTAATAACAAAATTGTTGACAACAGATATTACAGTTTTAAAAAGTAAACATTTTCACAAAAGAAATTTTTGACATTGGTTTTCATTCTATTTATTTTTTACGTACAATAAATGTACCATTTATCATAATGATTTACTCTACAAAAATATTGTTTCCATGAAACATTCGTTTTGGAAGGGAGATTTCTCCATTATGAGTACAATTATAAAATAAATCGCGAAAATAAAATTATTCATAGGGATGATCAAGTGGTAGAAAAATATGAACAAAAATAAGATTTAGGTACAAAAAAGGAAGCTGATTAAAAGAGAAAGCTGGAGATAAACTACAAACTAAAAGCGTGTGTGTGAAAAGGAAGTATGGATGTAGTAGAGTAGCAGCAATTGTAAGAACGGGAAGGAGAGTATTATCTCTGAAATAAGGGGAGAGAGAATTAGTGAAGTATCTTGTTTGTAAATCCTCTGAGGATGAGGATGATCACAAAACGGATGACAACGAATGAAGAACCTTATTCTAATCCCTTATCAAATTAACTAAACTATTTCTGTTGCGTACAACTTAAACGAACAATACAAATCTCGACAGACTCTAATATCGTTGGTTAATTTGATTTTATACTTATTTAGTGAAACCAAAAGTTTGATGGAAAGTTTGTAGTAATTAAATAACTAAATTATAGGAACGTAATTGTTATTACGAAACAATACATACTGATGTTCATTTTTTATGTACTTAATCTGCTGTACTTCTAATTCATACTGGATAATCTCCAAAATTATATTTAGATCTTTACGTTAAACCATTTATTCAAAACGCCAAATAAAAAAAAGAAGATTTTGATAATGACTTATACCCCACGTGCGTAATACAGTGCAGTTCAACCGAATTTTTTTACATTCAAGTTATTTAATTTAATTTTGCAACTGCGCAAAGACTAAATTATTATAAACGATAAGAAAGCGAAATTAAATTTGTTTAAATGACGTTAATGGTTTAGAGGAGAATATCACCAAGTGATAGTGCTCGAGAAAATGTAAATTTGTAATACTAGTGTTGTGTTAATGCCTCTATTCCATTGACGTTTTAGTCATTCTGAGTAATTTTTGGTAGATCAGGAAAATTTATGTTGCGTATAAGGCATTGATTTTGAACTCTGTTCCTGAACCTACAGTGCAATCTTAGAAATGTGTCGTTGATGAAAGGGACGTGTAAGTAAACACGTGTAAGCAAACAATAATGTTTTATAGGCAACGTAACTCGGGGATTTAGTAATGAGTAGCAATTATTTCATTAAGATACGCTGTATTCGTGAAAAGACTGACGGCTTTGCTGCACCGTAAATTTGGTTACCATACATCCAGGTTGGTTAAATCGTCCCAACCTATTACGTTAAGAGTTCCAAAATCATGGGTAATTTTGAATGTTTTTCATACAAATTTAATGAAAATTTTATGAGTAAGTACACTTCAGACACATTTTAATAATAAAACTGAAATTTATAAACAAGAATCCTCCAAGTGCACTTCGGAAATCTCGTTATTTAGGTTATTAGTTTCAACTAAAGCTCTAACGTTCATTATTGCATTTTATTGCGCATGATCATGATTAAGAAAAATCCCGAACTCTATTAGTGGTGAAAGAAACCGTATTGCGTTTTAAGGGGAGACTGTACTTTGTATCCCGCCAGTGTTAAATTTGCTATTTTAAGGTACATTTTTAATAGGATTGGTAAAATATAGGGAAATTAAACTTTAACCACCATAGGTGCCGGGTTTCTTCTCGAGCTACTGACATTTTTTAATTTAATCTGCAGAACATACCAGTTTTTTTTAAAATTACGAATAAAATAACATTTTTACAAATTGTTTTCTACGTTTTTTGCTTTTTACTAATTTTTGGAGCACCTGAGGAAGTCATAAAAATGTCAGTATATGTGTATACAGGGTGATTCATGAAGTTCTCCCCCCACTTCTACAGCACATTGTACTAGTAAAAATAATGAAAAAATGTTATATAAACATAGGTCCGAAAACGCTTCGTTAGCGAGTTACAGCTAGCGAAAGTTTCGCCTGGATTTCAGTTCACCAGGTGAAATGAGGTCTTCCTGGAATTGTGGTAAGGTAGATTAAGGGGCAAATTCAATCATTTCTTATGGTTTTTGATCTGATAAATTGAATAAAACAGGTCCCAGATCTGTAAGTTAAATAGTTTTTAAGAAAACCAGTGTCAAATGCAAAAAATGGAGTGAAAAACTTATTTTTTCATCTTTGGGCAAGGATAACTGTGTTATTTCACCAAGAAACAGTTAAAATTTTTCAATAAAACATGTAGAAAATTTTATTCTGAACAAACCGGTGTAAATTAAGTACACAGAAAGCGAATAGATGTTTGATTAAATGAGTTTTTATTCATAAGAGTACAAAGTAAAATTAACCGGAAAAACTAAAATGAAAAAATGTGTTTTTTTCACTCCATTTTTTTGCATTTGACACTGGTTTTCTCAAAAACTATTCGCTTTCTGTGTACTTTATTTACACCGGTTTGTTCAGAATAAAATTTTCTACATTTTTTATTGAAAAATTTTAACTGTTTCTTGGTGAAATAACAAAGTTATTCTTGCCCAAAGATGAAAAAATGTGATTTTCACTCCATTTTTTGCATTTGACACTGGTTTTCTCAAAAACTATTTAACTTACAGTTCTGGGACCTGTTTTATTCAATTTATCAGATCAAAAACCATAAGAAATGATTGAATTCGCCCCTTAATCTACCTTACCACAATTCCAGGAAGACCTCATTTCACCTGGTGAACTGAAATCCAGGCGAAACTTTCGCTAGCTGTAACTCGCTAACGAAGCGTTTTCGGACCTATGTTTATATAACATTTTTTCATTATTTTTACTAGTACAATGTGCTGTAGAAGTGGGGGGAGAACTTCATGAATCACCCTGTATACTAGATAATTAACTGGTAAAAATTTCAGCCTGGCAGGTTTATTGATTTCTAAGAAAAATGTACCTAGTGTTAAAAATCCAAATTTACGGGAAAACACAAGAAACAAGAAGGCACAAACCAAAAACAAAATGTACAAAAACAAGTATATTTCCCGTCAACAGTTGTTTAGAAAGCTAAACCAACAGCTGAGAATACAAAAACGAGTGATTCAGATATTTAAAAAAACTGAAATTCTCTTTGCACTAAAACGAGCAGTATAAAATTGTGAAAAATAATCGTTCTTGGGAATATGATTATTTTTCTGTGTAAAATTGATAAAAACTTAATTTTTTCATAAAAAAATATTTTTTTGACGAAATTTAATAGTTTTTTCTGGTAGATTTTGGCCTAACTATTGAAAAACATAAAAACCAAAAATCGAAATTTTGAGTTAAAACCATCGTGCCATCTCCCCTTAAAATAATCGTTTTGTAGAAAATATTTTTTTTCAAACTACTTAACCAGATAAATGTAATAATTATAAATTGCTAATAACTACTTTCTTCAAGGGGACATTGAAATATTCCAAATGAAATGTCCGATGAAAACACTGACGTACTGATCCAAACAAAAAGTTGTATTAAGCTGTTTGGTAACAAATTTCAGATCTATGTAAAGTGAAGATAACTTTATTCATTTTGCACTATTTCCTATCGTAACAAGCTTAACGTAGTTGCAGTTTAACATAAAAATCAATACTACCTGACCTAATATAAAATATAATATTAGACTGTTAATACAAAAATAGATTATACTATTAAATTATGTGTTATTAATATAGCTAAAATGCACAAGTTGTGTAATAGTTGAAATTGAATGCATAATTCCCTTCATTAAGTTTATGTAGCTGCAGACAACATGTAAGTACTTTCCCAACAATAAATTATTGAAATATCTATTATGCACTAAATCTGCAATTACAAATTTTGTAAATATATATTTTTATTAAAGTAACGGAAAGATATATTGGAAAAATATTTTTCAGTTCGCAGAATCGATTCCATCATAAAAATCCTATGTTAAACGAAAGAAAATATCATTACGCTATTGTTATTTCCGTTAAATTTGATATCAAATTCATGTGTCATAATGCCATTTAAAATAAAAACTTAAATTCTGTACGACGAATTCCAGATAGGGAAAAATTAAAAACCCAACTTAGAATAGTTTTGTTGTTACATTAATTAACTAAAATGACTGGTTACATTGTTACACCCAGTTTCCTAAAAAAACCATTCAGCCATTTTCAAATCGTATGGATACACGGTACTTATAACTTTTAGTTTGATCCAAGGTTAGGATTATATTATACTCGTATATTTTAATCCGAGTTTCTCAGATTGCTACTTTTCTAACGGTTATTGCGAATATAAATATTCTATATATGTAATAGTCATCGCTTTTCTAACTGGGCTCGAGTTTTCCGATGATTGAACTATTGAACATTTTTAAATTTTAATTTACACTTTTTTCAAATTAATACTTAATTTTTTTTCGTTTCCGAACCAATACCATTGGGTATTATCTTCGTCATGTGAACCCGTTCATGCTATTTACTTATAGTTTTTTTTTTAAACTGATTGTAAATATTCTCAGATGTTACAAAAAAAATTACACTTAAAACTATACATACCACTAAGCTGGATAGGTAAAAATAGCATGATAGTTTATAAAAAAAGTAAATATTCATTGACTTTCAGTTCAGGCTGAAAGTTATTATCAATATTTTTATTATTATTATTCTGTCTTTAGCAGATCATGACCCATTTTCTCTTTAGTCTTCTTAACTGTGCTATGTTTTTTTTGTTTTAGGTTTTGTACTAGGGAATTCGGATGAAAGTTTAAACGTCTATGAAATTTTTAGTGCATCGATTGAGCAACTTCAGACAATATTTAAAAAATTAAACAGAAGTAACCTACCAATAAAAAAGAAAATAATAATATTAATTTTTATTTTACATCTAAACAAATTAATATATTTCCATTAGGCTAAATTGTTTTTAGAGCGCCTAAATTAATATGTCAACGAAAACAGCGTTAACGATTTAAATAAGAGACATCTATTTACGTTGAAAATAAAACAGATAACTTGCTGTAATACAGTCCTGTAAAACCTTTACACGAACGTATGAATAAATATATTTCAAAACGTCTCCACTCATTTCAATTACTTTCATGTGAAAAACAGATATCCAAGTTTTAAAGGCTCAGCATAAAATGAAGTAAGGAAATTCAAAAGATCAAAGGTAAAATCAAACCTGCTATGATTAATAACTTGTGCTTTCTGTGACTAAAACCATAGATTCCTTTCATGAAGAGATAAATTCAAATCAAAACCTTAAACAGCGTCACTATAGAAGCTTCATTAAGTAAGCAATATTATTTATTGTAACAAAAATAATCCAATTGCAATGATATTTATTGTATAATGAAATGTTATGAATTAATTTGTAGTTTTAGTATAATGTTTGGCTGTACTCGTCAAGATTGTTGCACAGTTTTCCTTGGCCACTCCAAGCGAATGCCAGGTCAGTCTCCATTTTTTGTTATGTGTAGCAGTATAAAAAAATTTTAAAATCTTTATTTATCAGCGACGAGAAAAGAATAGGCACCGTCAAGCTTAGTACTAATAAAATTTAAAAAAATATAATATAATTATAATTAACAATTTTTTTTAAATTTAATTTATTCAAGAAAAAAGTATAACTTACACATGAAATTACTACTTAAATTTGAATTAAAATGTTACTTTGGAATTCTAGGTTTGTCATTTACGCTAACAATATGTCTAAATTTTACGCAGTTTACTTTTAAAAATCATTTTTGTAAGATAATATTTAAGAAGCTCTGACGAGAATAAAATGCATGTTTTGTTAAAAAAAACCTTTTACTTCACAATCAATTGATTTTTTTTTAAATTTAGGAGTCTTTTAATCTACAAGACAGTCTTAAGACCAATCTGAACATATGAAGTTTAACTTTGGGGATCTCCATAAGTCCAGATCTGCTAAACTTTCACACACTAAACGTGTACAAGCGATTCAAAAGAAAATTCTACGAGCGATAACGTAATGACCTTTTAACGTCACAAACTTAATGTTTTACAAAGACTTACAAACCCCATACGCAAATAAAGTCGCGAAACAACTAAACAAGACGATGAGATGATACATTTGAATTAAAACACAACCCTCTCATACAAAACATTTACACTAGGGCGATACCCGGTACTCAGCACAGATGTTTAATACGCCTCCGGCCTGGGGATCTTCTTTGCCAATTGTAAAACTGTAGTGATGACTGCAAGCTCCAGTAAGTAATTCAAGTTTTGGAAGCTTCAGCGTCATATTTAAAAACTGTTATATTATTGTAATAACAGATACTAAATTTTCAATTAAAAGTGTCAAAAAAAATTTGGGAGTCTTATTTTAGATGGTAATCTGTTCAAAAACTTTTCGGAATTATAGTGAATACTTTTTCAGAACCTTGAAGTTCTATATTTTCCAATTCTGTAGTAGGCTAATCGTTGCGGCAAGTTTCACAATATTATGATTGTACTTATTTTTTTGTAAATAACACTGCGTTTCTTTTCGCGAATAAAATTTCAAATATTTTATGTAAACTTCCCATTTCGTAACCCAAAATTTTTTGACTCATATTATTGTTTGAAAAATTAAAGTTTAATTTTTTGATTAAATTCAATCTACTAGAAGCTCCAACCCAGAGACTTTCATCAAAATTAATAATTCATAATTTTTGAGGATATAATCTCAACTTAAAATACTTAATTATGTTTTTTTTTTATTTATTTTTTGTAAATAATTAGTCCAATAGATAGCAAATATCCTAAATATCAAGTTATTAAGAAATAATTACATATTCAACCACTTTATTTAATTAGACCCATATTATCAAAACAAAGAGAAAATTAACAATCTATAGATTCATTACAGTATATTATATATTAAATGTATAAGGTAATATAATATCAAAAAATATTTATTAGGTAAGCCATCAACTTACAAGGGATAAAAAACCAAAAATCTTTTTTTACTCTTTCATATTCTTTAAAAGAAAAACGGAAGAAAGCTATTCCAAATGTAATTGGATTACAGGGATCGTTATTACCAAACCCAGAACGATTGTATTTCCGCGATGATAAAAAAGTTTATATCTTCCAAAGTTTATTTAGTAGGTAGACCTATACTTCTTTTTAAATTCCTTTTTTATCATCGAAAGTAGACTTATATAATTCCTTATAAATTTATCATCTATAAAACAGTCGTAATAAAGTTTTACTTTCAAAATATAATCCTTCATAATCTTTAAATCCTTTATACCAATCCATATATTACTACTTTATATTTCTTTATTGTTATTAAAAACATTTTAGTTACTAATCTTTAGATTCAATGTTTAAGTTTTAGCTTTAAGAAAAATAGTTTTTTTATTAATTACATCTTAATTGCTTTTACATAGCTTTATACAAGATAAATCATTAGGTTCTTCCCCCCACACTTCTATAGCACACTCTACTAGTAAAAATAATAAATAAATTTTATATAAACATAGGTCCGAAAACGCTTCGTTAGCGAGTTACAGCTAGCGAAGTATTTCGGCATGATTTCTGGGCAAAGAGTGAAATAAAGCCATACTAAACTTCTGGAAAGGTAAATTAAGTGACAAAATTTGCGATTTCTCATGTATTTTGACCGGAAAAAGCTAATAAAACAGGTTCCAGATCCTGTACCTTTAGTAGTTTTGTTGAATTTGGGGTTAAATGCACAAAATTGTGGCATTAAACCCCGTTTTTTACGTCTGATGTACAATATTTTTTATTAAACGGAAAATAAATACATAAAAACTTTAAACATAAATTGTAGAGAATTTAATTTTAAAAAAAATTATGTAAAATAAGTCACGTGTAACACAGAAATTAATGACAAAAAATTCAGTTTTATTTAGTATAAAAAAATCCTCAAAAACTAACTTATGTACAGTTCTGAAACCTATTTTATCAGCTTTTCTAGGTCAAAATACATGGGAAACCACAAATTTTGCGACTTAACTTATCTTTCCAGAAGTTTAATATGGCATTATTTCACTCTTTGCCCAAAAATCATGCCGAAATACTTCGCTAGCTGTAACTCGGACGTATGTTTACATAACATCTTTTCATTATTTTTACTAGTAGAATGGGCAGTAGAAGTGGTGGGAGACCTTAAGAATCACTCTTTATACAACGATATACCTTGCTTTATATACACCCCGTGTCTGAAACCTTACTAATTACACATCATTCGAAAATGAGGGCTTAAAAAATGAGTGCGGCATGACATAGAAATGAATAAAATTTAAACATATGTAATTAACTGTCACCGCCACCCCTTCTAATTAATCATTTACTGTGTTGCCGGCCTTCAATAATTCTTCCGGCCTTTGTCGGCGCGGTAGGCCCTTTAGCGGCGCACCAACAAACCTTTCGGCTCCACACCGACAGAGGCCTTTGTCATCAAAGCCAAGCCAGTAGCCGCTCTCTCATTCAGCTCATTCCGCGTTATCTGTCAAGAAGTTCCTAGCCATGTACAGCATCTCAGTGTTAGAACATCCACATTATACACTAGATCTTGCACTATGTTACTTCTACCTGTACCTTAAGGTGAAATCTGCATTAAAAGGGACAATATTTGAGTCTGTGAAAGCTGTAAACGAGAAAGCGGCACGTGTTCTGAAGGAGCTAACAGAAGATGACTTCCAGCACTATTTCCAACAATGGAAAATTCGCATGGAGCGTTGTAGAACAACGCATGTGTTTATTGAAAGTGACAATAAGTGATTACTGTATATATAAAATAAAACTAATTTTTTTTACAACGTCAGTCCCGTTATTTAATAGCCACACCTCGTAAATTACTGTTTTATGAACAACAGACGAGGACACATGGCTGGTGCACTTCGAGGAACTCACCACTTGTATAAGAAAGAAGCACTCTCGAGACAAGTCAAGATTATAAATGATCAAACTGTGATAAAACATGTGTCTCTGTACACGAGTTAGAATGACCGGGAAGGCTGGTCTAAGAAAAGTAGAGAAATTTGAGAGGAAGATCCTCAGCAAGATAAAAGAACCAAAAATAGACGGACAATATAGGTTACAAGATTGAGCAGAACTAACTGTACAAGAAAAATGAACGATAAATGAAATCGATTATAAAAAGAAGAATAAAATTTTACAGCCGTTTGACAAAACAAATTTTTAAGACACTAAACAATGGACCTAAGGTGTTGGATAAATTGTTTAAAGAAGTCTAAAAGAATATTGAGAAAATCTGTATAAACCGAGGAAACTTAATGAACCGAACCAACTTCACACAACTAACTACGGAGGTTAAGGGCTTCCATGAAGAGCAAAAACAAAAACCGGATGAACAGAAGAAAGGAGAAAAGCATACAGTGAACAAATCCTGAGAATGTGGACTGCCAAAAGAGCTTCCATAAACGTCTAAAGTCACCTCACGTGGTCTATTATAAATAATTTTCCGTATACGAGCGAAAAAAAATGATTACTGTTTTATAATTTAATGAAAAGTACACAATGCAAAAGCTACGTTGTTTGGGAGTAAAGTTTTAATCTTATTTCAAACTTGTCAAGTTTTTCACTTCGATTTATGGTTAACTGTCAGTAATCCTGTGATATTAAATATTTTAAGAGGATCCTAATACAGTCAATTTGTTTTAAAATCGTTAAAGATTACCATGAAAATTTGTTACTGTTAATAGAAAATTAAAACGGAATGGTTATTTTTTGATACATGTCTGTGTAACACTGGTGATTACAGTTGGTTGTTCAATAAAAAGGTAATAAGTTGTACAGTTTTAGTTAACTTTTGGAACTTGTGAAAACTACCGTTTAACTTTCATGTAATGGTTTTACTCTGAAGATACTTTTAATTTCCTTCTCGTGAAGCTGCATTTAGAATACTGATTTTTATAAATGAAAGTTTTCTTTAACGTTTTTTTATCTTTTATTTTGAATTTGAAACAATATAGAAAAGTTACACTATGACCAAATATTTGAAAAATTGTGAATAGAAAAAACATTTAATGTGATTGCATTAAAAAAAGTATTTAACGTAAATAAATTTTGAAAATAAAATTACTTAAGATAACTTTTAATTGTGTAAATAATCATCTAGTAATTTGTGATATATTTTAAATTAGATCTCTGCTCCATGTTAGTCATAGACGTCGTATAGTTGGGAAGTACCTCATTGAGAGTTGCCGAATTGATGCGTTCACGTGATTATGGAGATTTTTGCGAAAGTTGTCGAAATAAGTATTTTGATGTATTGAATAAAAGGTATATGAAAACCGTAATGCAGACTTTTATCCGTGACATAATAAGGAAATTCTATAGTGTTTTTACAATCTCTTGCCTATATGAATATACTGTATAGGAAGGAAAGTATTGTTTTCATGTCGATTTTTCGAAATCGAGTTTTCACCGGATCTATACGTTTTCAGACCCCCTGAACCCAAAAAACATGTTTTTAGCGATTGGTCTGTGTGTGTGTCTGTGTGTCTGTGTGTGTGTGTGTGTCTGTGTGTGTGTGTGTGTGTGAACAGAATATCTCAAGAACGGAACATCGTACGAACTTGAAACTTGAAACTTAAGTTACATACCACTACCGGACGCGACACGAACATTTTCATCAAAATCGGTCAACCGGAAGTAGTAGTTTATTCGTATAATTTTTCAGTTTTTTGCGATTTTCTCAAAAACTGGTCCTACGATTTTTTTTAAAATCGCCTATTTTACACAATTTTTTATTCTCTACAAGATAGGGTAGGCGCCATGTTTGCTGAAATTCTCGGTGAGGCTGTTTTCATGTAAAAACGTTGTTTTTTTAAGATTACGGCTTTAATATAAATTTTAGCGCAAAAACTTATATAATAAAAGTTGTAGAGAATTTAAAAACCTACAACTTCTGTTTCAAACATTTTTTTGTATAACGCTTAGTTTAGCGGTAATTTTTGATTTTCTGTTTTTTTTCTCACGAAAACGTGAGAAAAATCGATTTTTTTAACATTTCGGTCTTAGTATGCATTTTACGACAAAAGTGTATATAATTAAATTTATAGAAAATTAAAAGATCTACAACTTTTGTTTAGAGCATTTTTCTCTACAGAGCCTAGTTTAGCGTGAAAGCGTGATTTTCCGTATTTTTAAGCCAAACTGAGTTCGATTGCCATTTTGCGTCATTCACTCATGATTAAAATAAGGTTATGTTTTTGAGGTTAGTTTTTGTTCATTTCTAATGTTTTAATACTAATGTTAGGTTTATTGTTAATTATTTGCATTGGCAAGAGAAAGTTTTGTGAGTGTTTCACACCAGATTTTTTAGCTTTTATTTGTTATCGGGAACTGTACATTATAGACAACTACCAAATTTGATCGCTGTATTTTTGAAGTGAATTAGGCATGAGTTTGAACAGGACTCCCAGTAGAGTTTGTTCATGGATGGCTGTGAGCTGGTCACCATACAAAGTCGCTTGCCTAACCGGTGTTACTCACTACTACCGGTGAAATTCACTACTCAGTGAAGTTGTTGTATGGTGGAGTGAGATGACGAAAGACAAATTGACGACAGGAGTTATTATAGATGTCTGTGAAAGTGGAAAAAGACGAGTAAGTTTGATGAGTAACTTTTCAAATATTTTGGAGACGACTGGTAAAAGACTTATGATAAGAGGATGTTAAATTTAGTGGCTTATCTGGTTTGAGAAATAGAACATTTTTGATGTCTTCCATTGTAAAGAAAAATGTTATTAGAGGAGGTAGAATTAAGTGAATAAGAAAGAACTACTGTTTTGATTTACATTGGTTAGTAAGTCTTCTTCTTCTATTCTGTATGGTATCATTGATTTTTTACCTAGTACGCGGATAATAAAATGTTAACTTTTTGAAATTTGTAGCTGAATTCCAGATTTCCTTTTAAGGAACACTGAATGCCTAATTTCTCATGGCATTTGTGAATTATATTTACATTTTCTGATGAACTGCCCATGTTTACATTTTTAGTATTATTTATTTGAAACCTACCGGGTTGGTCTAGTGGTAAAATTGTCGACATGAGTCACCTGTTTAACAGCCGATTTTTGGAGAAGAAAGCTACACGGTTCAAATTCTAGTAAAATAAAACCTAATAAACTTTTATAGGGATCTGAATACTAGACAGTGGTTACTGGTGTACCTTGATGGTTGGAGTTCAATTAACCATACTCTCCCGGGAATGTTTGGCCTGAGTCTGTACAAGGCTACATCTGATTTACACATTATGCACATTATTCCCGTCTCATTGGGTCATGGGGTTACTTATTGTTCTTAATAAAATTAAAATTACAAAAAAAACTTAATATACCTTGTTTGCATAGCAACCGAATAAACAAGTTTGTAGGTTATTTTATTTTTAATTTAATTAATTTATTAGAAAACAAAGATATCACCAAAAGTATGTATACAGCAGAAGCTTTATTAATGTATATATCAGTGTAATAATTTTTCAAATTTAAATTAAAATATTTATTCAATTTTTAACATTTTAATGCAAATTAGAAAAACAGGCCTCATCAATCTTATCTCTTCAAAGTTTGTCCATTAGTTTAAATTAAATTTTGGCATATATATATATTCAATTATCTAGATACTTAAGTTCTAGTCAGTATTCAAACACCGTTATAGATTGAAGTACTGACCAATTCAGAAGTACAGCCCGGCTTGGCTGAATAGCCGAAAATCCTGGGTAGAAATTCTAATCAAAAATGTACCACACACCAATTCATTCACTAATAAACTAGATGCTAATTTGACATCTAATAAAACAAAATAATTATCTAAAACCGTTTCAAAAAACTTTCATTTTTGAAATGTTTGCAATTATTACCTATATCTAGTAGTAATGGGTGTGTTTATATATTTATGTGATTGTATTAGAAATGGATAAGTGCATCCACTTTAATATAACTGGACTAACGGAAAATGTCATATTTCTAAACCACCTACACTAGCTTTCCTACAATATTATACATCACGAATACGTGTACAGTCAATTAAATATGTTGTTTTAACCTGATAAGCTTCTTTGATATTTTTAGGTAAAACCCACATTTGTCATTCAACTAACACAATTATCTAAAGGAATTGAAACATTTTTAAACCCAAACTTACAGGATAATAATGATTACATTTTTAAATTATTGAACGACTCTTTCTCATTCGTTCCCAAAACCGAGACAAATGCAATTGAGTCGTTAATGACGTTGACCGGCTGAGAAGGGATTACCAATGCGCGACCAGGAAAGTTCTTGCGCTTCGACTCGTTTCATACAAAGACATACTTCACTCTTTAAATCTTTCAACTTTGGCAAAACGGTGTCATCGGGGGATCTCATCAAAACATACAAAATCTTGAATGGGACTACTCCACCCTGCTCCATTTTTCGTCAGGGAGCTCGACAGTAGGAATCCAGACCCCCAGGCCACACGAGTGCTGTACTTAAGGACAGTTTTAGAACAATCACCAAAAGAAAAATATTTTCAATATCAATCTTTAGAATAGGCTTCAGAATCATTGTAGAACTTAATCGGTGGTCGTTTTTGTGTATTAAAGTTTTGTGTAACTAAAGTTATATTGAAGATTTAGTAAATTTTACTTCTGATTATTAACATAGAGAACGGTTTTATGGAAACTCAAATTTTGGGTTTGTTAGGTTTTAAATTCTGGTTTATTAGATTTCAGGCTAACAAGCTTTCACGATGTTTAAAAATAATAATAATTCTAAATAAGTTTATTTTGAAAATTATAATTTCAAATACATAAATTCAGAGACAAAAGAAATTTTAGAATGAAATTTTGTATCTTTATTTTTCATTAAATTTAGTTTTCTCTGCTTTCATTTTATGGAATATTCAACTGAAATTCGACCAAAACATGCTTATGTCAGATGATTTAAGTCAACTTTCCAACGATACCCACATAATAGGCTTCAGTGCTTTCATGTCCTGATAGGAGTTAAATCTGGTTGCTGTAAGCCTCTATCGGCGCGACTTAGTTCTGTTTATCCAAACAAGGTTTCATTCAGAAGGAGTGTTATTGAAATAACGTCTCATTAACCAGATTCAAATTTATAACAAGTGACCAATATGTCTGCTGTGATCGTATGCAATTTGTATATAGTCACCATATTTAAATTAATTATAATCGACTTAGCTGTAATTCCTAATATTAGTCGCTGTTGAACACCAATTTATTAAATTTGAACTTATGTCTTCTGTTCAGTATAAAGTTACCTCAGTTTTGTAGCTACAGTTGCTTTATTCTATTGGTTGATATTCATGACGATGTATTTAAATTATACGTTTGACAGAGTCAATAATTTTAAGTGAAATGAAATAAATAAAAATTGTGTCGGCCGTTCAGATCCGGTTAGTAAGACAACAGAATTGAATTTGAAGTAAGTAAATCATTTGAACTTTTTAAGTTGATCTACTTTGTCACGATCCGTCTGGTAAACAGTTGCATAAATTAACAGCAATGAACTCCCTAATATTCCAATCCGCGCCAAATAGATAAACTAACGCAAAGTAGTGAAAACATTGGATGATTATTTAAATAAAACAGTGCTCAATAACAAATTTAAAATCAAAATAATGAATTCAGAAATTCTAATTTTTTCTTCAACTAACATCTACATTAAAATTTACTTTATTTTAAAACTACACTAAGATGGTTACAAAAGTAAAAAAACTAAAGGAAGTTGAACATCAATTTACGTATTGGACACTAACCAAAAAAATGTTATATTGAACTTAGAATACAATAATCTGTAGGCAAAAACAAAAAATATCAAATTTTCCTATTTAAAATTGTTTTCAAAAATTTCCTTAAAAATAAAACTACAAATTAGAAACACGTTATTCTAAAAATGGTTATAAAAAAAGCAATACTTTGAAAGAAATTTTCACATAAATTACGGAAACACCTGTTTAATAAATACAAAATTTTGTAAAAATGAACTTTAAAAAAAACGTTAAATTGAATACTGTAATTAAATATTTTTTATACCAGAAGTTCACCATATTTTGTAAAAAAATTAAAGAAGTACACTCATATCATAAATTGATAAAATGTTTTTTACTTATCTGAGAACATTTTTTGATAAAGTAACTTTCATCCAAGCATCACTTACCTGTAAATAACAGAAAAAAACATAATAAATAGTAGGTAATAATTAAAAATACATCTCTCAGAAAATAATAAACTTAATAGATAATTTATTTTAAAATAATATAATATTATAACTAGTGAAGTTGGCAATAAAGAGATAGATAGAATTTCTAAATTATAACCTAAGCAGATGCATAAATTTAAATAGCATCATCTATACATAGAATGACGTTCTGCGTATGACTGGATGAAATTTGAATTAAACTTAGTTTGTTGGGAAACCTAACCATTCCCAGCCTTACTGTACTAACTGAAATGACACCGAAATCCAATATAGCTTCCATGTTGAATATTTCATAATATGATTTATATTCGATGACATTGCAAACGAATTTTATTTTCTCAAAAAATGTTTTTTTATATTCTACAATAAAATATTATGATCAGATAATGGGAATTGTGAATTGAACTCATTAAACAAATTGGTTTAAACTCATTAAACTGGTTCTCTGGTCCATGGTAGGAAATTTTATATAGGTAGTATTAATTTTATTAATATGTCATGAAAAATTTTTTTTTTCTCTTTAATTCTTTATTTACAACTGTAAAATGTTACAACAAGCAAATGTGATGATTATCTTAATAATGTAAATGACATGATAGGCATGAGAGGGGTAGGGCCCTCATTGGTGCCTCCCCAATTTTTTAAACTGATATTTTTAAAATTTTCAAAACTATCTACAGATTTCATTTAAATTAACAAAAGGCTCAATCGATTTCAAGTGAGTGACTGTAGATGTCCGACACAAAATCAAAGACCTTTGGTGTACTGGTTAGCATAAAAATTCTATTTTAACAAAAAATAGTTCCGAATTCAATTTCAAGTATAGTCTGGAAATTTTCTACCTCTAATGTTTATTTATCACTCTTTCACCTTCTGATTGAACATTAATATGCAAAAAGTCAGAAGAGTACATAAAAATATGAAGGTAAACTGCCCATAACAGACAGGTGAAGTGTCAAATTATTTACACTCAATCTGTTTGTTGCAGGGCTAAAATAAATAGTTCTGTTTCTTATCACATGGTCAGCCAATTGAATGACTGAATAATTTAAGAGCAGAAGAGGTAGAGGTAAAAGACACTAATCAGAGTTATCTTCTCTGAAAGTAATGAATTTCATTATACAGCCAGACCCTGTGGTGAATGAAGTGAAGGTGTCATTTGCAGAGTGGAAAATATGTGCTTTTCAGAGGGCCCAGCATGCTGATAAGCGTACTTTTCCACTCAGTGAGGAAGGCAATGGTAAACCACCTCACTCCTCGTTTTACTTAGTAAAACCTCTACAGGTTCAAACCAGCCTTTTGGCTGATGACCTAAACAACAACATGAAGGTAAAAACAAATATACTCCTTATCTTAATAATTTTTGAAAAAAGATATATTCAAAAGAGCGTCCCTTTGAATGAAGAATTGTTCTATAATTTCTACCCGTAAAAAAATGTGGTATTAAAAAATAAAGAAAAAAATTGCAATGTATTTTTTGCTTTGTCTAGTCCTTTCGCGAAGCCTGGAAGAGGTTGTGAGAACCGTAAAAATACGCAAATTTGGGCTTTGTCATGAGAGGGAAGAGGTACAACTTAGGCTACTATATGACATACCTTCAAAAGAATATTATTGGCAAAAGAAGTCGGCATAGAAGATACACATTATGGCCGAACAACTTGAAAACTTTGTTCAAGCACATCACCACTGGTTTGAATAAAGTTACAATATTTAAAATCATAGTTGCCAAGATGACTGGAATCTCCTTAGAGGATACCTAAATAAAAGTCCTTCCGCCCAGATTCCTCACTGTTGTACTATAAAACTAAAAACGTTTTTACATCACACATAACAATCACGTATATTGTGTCCTTGTTACTAAAAAACATCAGATACAAAACTAAATCATTGAGATTTATGTAATTCGTATATTCCTATAGTTATTTATTTCAATAAATAAAATACAATTTATTTATAAATCGAGTATATTGAGTGAGTTTTACATATTTTTAATTCACTTTTTTCGTTAAATTTATTTTGTACATGTGAGAGGACTTTGTGTGCTTTGCTTTGAAAACAGATACCGCAACCGACTGTAAATTAGACCGCTATAAATTATACCTATATATTACCTACGCTTTTCTCTGGATTTCTACATTATACTAAAATTTTCAGTTTTGTGAATCCTGGACACAGCTGCTCTAGAAATATTTATATAGGTAAAAATATTTTACTAACTAAGTTAAAATGTAGGAATTTCTAAAATTGAGCCTCAAAATAAACTTATCTAATATTTGGACCAAATAGTTTTATAGTCTATATAAAAAAATACCTACTGCAACGAGGAGGCGGCTGTTCAAAATTTAATTTAGGTATAATTAAATTAAGAATTTAGTATTAGATAATATATATACGTAATTTTCGTTTCAACCTTCTTTTTATCAACGACACAATCATCTGTAGAATTTATTTAAAATGTATGTAATTATTAATAATTGTACCTTCTGAAGAGAAAGTAATAATTATAATAATGAAAAAAATATTATAATATATTATAATGAAAAGAAAAAAGAAAAAATATTACATAATTAAGTTAACATATGGATAAGCATATTTTTAACTTAGTTTTGAAAACATTATCAAAAATCTCAAAATTAAATAAATATTACTTGTGTTAAGTTCAAAGAAACCTCAAAGTCTTTGCGACTAGATCGGTTTTTACAAATTCACAGTTTTTATGTTCTTAACCAGCCGGGTTGGTCTAGCGACAGAGCCATCTTAAAATCAGCTGTTTAACAGCTGATTTTCGGGAACGAAGGTTCCGTAGTTCAAGTCCTGGTAAAGCTTACTTTTATACAGATTTGAATACTAGACACTGTTCGGTTACCAGAACCATAGCGTATAGAAGAGATACTCTTCTATACGCTATGCCAGAACGCTTGTTTGCGTTCAGTTAACCATACCTCTCAGGATTAATTGACCTGAGTCAGTACAATACCACATCTCATTTACACGTCATACAGATCATCTTCATCTCATTAGGTCATGGGGTTTATTATTATTTATAATTGAACAGATTGCAACGTACACACTTGAAGGATTAAAATAAAATTGTGTACTAGCCGGCAATCTAACCTCGTATAATCAATTGTTCAGCTAAGCGAAGCTGAATTGTTGTACTATTACGCTTCCAAGGAAAAAATAAATTATTAAAGGTTTAGAATGTTATCACATAATTTCAGAAAGTAATATACTTTTACGAGATAAAAAATGTTAAAGTTTTGTGTTCAGATTTTTTCATCATTAAAAATAATACGGATTCGACCTCCTGAACTTTTACAACTTGAAACTTTGTAATCTGCTATTCCTTAAAAAATTAGGATGCCCATCTCTTCTGAGATTATCCAAAATCACGTTGTCCGATTGGCTTGTACGTAGGCATCTGTTTGGGGGTTTAATTACCTGGCATCCACAAAAATGGCTATAAAACTACTGACTTATTTCCAAACAAGTAGTTGATTTCACCCAAATTTCACCACAAGCCCGTAACCGTTGGAGCACTGTTACTGAACAGCAATCCTCTCAAAGCTTTTAAAGCCACATTTTTTGTAATAATACTTTTTATCGTTTTCACTTGTGCTAAGGTTAGTACAGTTAAGAATTTAATAAATTGAAGGTCAAAAAACTACATAATATCAAATAGCATACATTACTCAGGAAGCTCTAATCTTCAGAACAGTGAAAGATTTTTTTAAATCGATTTAGTAGTTGCTGAGGTTACCGTGAACGAGCAAACAAAAACTTAATTTATTTTTTTATTCATAATTTGTATACAGAAGCGGTAGAGGTGTAAAAGACACTAGTCAGAGTTATCTCCTCTGAAAGTAATGAATTCCATTATACAGCCAGACCCTGTGGTGAATGAAGTGAAGGTGTCATTCGCAGGGTGCAAAGTAGATGCTTTTCAGAGAGCCTGGCATGCTGATAAGCATAGGTTACTTTTGTACTTAGTGAGGAAGGCAATAGTAAACCACCTCACTACTCGTTTTACTTAGTAAAACCTTTAGAGTTTCAAACCAGCCTTTCGGCTGTTGCCTAAACAACAACAATTTGTGTACGTTACAATCTGTTCAATTCAGAACATTAAGCAACCCCGTGACCCAATGAGATGAGGATGGTATGTATGACGAGTAAATGAGATGTAGTCTTGTACAGAACCAGGCCGACCATTCCTGAGAGAGTATGATTAATTGAACCCCAACCATCAAAATACACCGGTAACCACGGTCTAGTATTCAAATCCGTATAAAAATAGCTACCTTTACTAGGATTTGAACCAGGAACCTTAGTCTCCGAAAATCAGCTGTTGAACACCTGACTCGTGGCGACAATTTTACCTCTACACCAACCCGGTGGGTTCAAACAAAAGTAGGCAAACAAATGTTATTTCTTTATGTCTTGTAAATATGAAGCAAAATTTATTTTGGTCGGTTGTTTTAACTTGCTAAATTTACTAAAGAAAAAGTTATTTTTTAATATTTTAAACGGTGAATTAAGACAAATTAATTTAATAAAATAGTTTTATAACAAATTTTCCATTTCTAAATTATTTTTATTGCATGCCTAACCTTTGAACAAATTTTCCAGTTCTTTTGTCTCATTAATGTAATTAATGATATTAGAGGAAGTTGTAGTCAGTCGGTTAGATGTGTGCGTGTGTGTGAGAGAGTTAGAAAACACTTGTTTACTCCCGGATAAAAAAATCCGACTCAAATCCCACTCAGGCACGACATATTTTCATACGTTACAAAAATTATTTCATCCTCATTACGCACAGTTACGCCCCAACGTCGTCGCTAATGACCTTGCAGTTGACACGACGTTAAATAAATAAAAAAAGGCGTACTTTTCCACTCAGAGAGGATATCAATGGTAAACCACCTTACTCCTCGTTTTACTTAGTAAAACTTCTACAGGTTCGAACCAGCCTTTTCGCTTATGACCTGAACAACAACAGCTCTGATCGAATACAATTCTAACAAATCTTATCTCAGTCGAACTTATAATAAAATATTTTAAGAAAATTCCATTCGAGAGTGCTGAGAACATGTCAGCTAAAAATATTCACACAATTTAAAATTTCGTCTAAGCAATACTGTCAACATAACTGATATTAACTGTGAATACAATAACAGGTTAAAATAAAAATACTTGTAAATTAAAATTTCACTAGGTTAACTTGATGTTGGAATGGATGGACTTGATAATGGAAACTAAATTTGCGATTTAACGTTAAGTCTAGAAACTAGTAAAAGTTAAATTAGTAAATACAATATGGTATATGATTTATTTAGTAACTAACCTGAATCGTGAACGGAAAATAAACCGATATAAGCTAGAGATTAGTAGATTGAATTTGCATAATTGCAATTTATTATTATTAGGTGCGGTGCATATGTAAAAGTTAGTAATCTATATAAATTGCACTTAACTTATACGTATCCAGAAAAGGTGGTGATTGTAAATAGAGAAGAATAGAGAGGGGAGGAGGCGGTCGATATGGTCATTAGGAAAACTTCTCTTCCTTTCTTCTATTTTCACCTCCTGTAAACCATTTACCGCACTCTTCACCATCTTAAAAACCTCCTCCTACAGAAATACAAGCTGAACCGAAAGCGAAAAATTCTATTCTTAAAAACGTTATTAAATTATCTATCTTTTAAAAAATTTACTAAAATCAAAAACAGCAATACAATGTTCATATTGCAGTACTTCGATAACTATCATACATTTCATTACAGAATTACATAAAAACATATCACATATACCAGATGTGGCTATTAAATAACGAGACTGACAGTGTAAAAAATTATATTTTTATTTTATATAATCACTTATTGTCACCTTCAATGTACGCTTCTTCTTTATCCCTACAACGCTCCATACGAATTTTCTGGCTGTGTAATGAAATTCATTACTCTCAGAGGAAATAACTGAGACTAGTGTCTTTTATACCTCCACCTCGTTTGTTCTTAAATGATTTCGTCATATAATTGGCTGACCATGTGATAAGAAACAGAACTGGTTTTTGGCTGGTTTGAACAACCAGCCTTTCGGCTGATGACCTTAACAGCAACATCAATACTCATCTATGTCTGAACGTAGATGACCTCATATTAAATTATGGAGGTATCAAGTAAATTAGGTGAGATTCATGACTTTTTTTTAGAGCAATCGAGTATTACACAAAGGCGATATTACTAGTTTTGAAATAAAAAATAAACAGGGAGCTAATAATAACTATATTACAATAGATTTTGAATTAAGACCGATTAAGGTTAATATTACAAAGTATTTTATCGGGTTAGTATATCGGAGCAGATGATTAAATTTTAGGTGTGTAAATTTTGGCACACCTGTTATTTTGACAGTGTAATGCCTTCCTGCATCTACTTAATATTCCATCGATATTACTCTGTACCATTAATAATATACGATATATATTTTATTTTTTTATTATTATAACAATTCATCATGGAAATACCCAAGAGGAAAAGCTATCAATATTTTAAAATTTTAATAGTGTACTTAAAAATACATAAATATTAATTTATTCCATATTAAAATTACTCGTTTCAGTAAATCATTCACATGAAATGCACAATTCTTTTTCTTCTTCTTCATTAAATAATAAACCACTTAAGCCGCTTTTTCTGTTTAAAAGTAATTATTAAATGTATTCAACAAATTATGTGAGTATTAATGTTGAAGTTAGTCTTCTTATTTTTACAAAATTTAATAAGAAGATATCTATTACGTGGAAAAATATTCCATAATAATATATATTTGACCTGTACAACGTTTAAATTATTTAAAAAGCAAGTAATAATAATAATTTAAGACTCTATAATTGCAGTAAGATAAAAACAACTATTCTATCACTTCTATTCGTCTTGTACCGACTTAAGGTTGACCATTCCTGAGAGAGTATGGTTAATTAAATTCCAGTCATCAAAGAACACCGGTAACCACTGTCTAGTACTTAAATCTGCATAAAAGTACTACCTTTTACTAGGATACTAGAAAAATACTGTAAAAGTAACTAACTTTACTGGGATTTGAACCCAGGAACTTTCGTCTTCCAAAATCAGCTGACTCACGGCGACGACTTTACTACTAGACCAACCCGGTAGGTTTTCAATTTTCTTTTTTTTAATCCCTAATGTGTATACATTACAATCTCTTTAATATTTAAGAACAATAATAAACCCCATGACCCAATGAGATGCGGATGTTGTGTATGACGTTTCAAAGAGGTGTAGTCTTGTGCAGATCCAGGTCGACCATTCCTGAGAGATTATGGTTAATTGGTCCCCAACCATCAAAGTACACCGGTAACCACTGACTGGTACTCAAATCAGTATAAACATTTACTAGGATTGAAATATTTAAATTATTACAATTAAAGCTAATTAAAATCCATAATCCAAAACAATTTTAAATCCGTAGGATCCCGTGAAAGTAAACGAAACACACATAACCTCCAACATTGGCTAACATTAAGTTCAGTTTTATTCCAAATCAATCAATATAGAAAATTGTTAAAAGAATTAAAACCGTTCAATCGATCAATACGGGCACATAACTTTAACTTTTAAGAGATTTGAACAAAAAACAAGCCAAAAAATAATACCATACTTATCGGTGCAGATTTAGTTGCTTCATCAACCGACATTACGTTCCACAGTTTTAACGGTATATTTTTACTGTTCTTTACAGATATATAAAGAGGAATAAGTTACAATTCAAAATTTACCCATCACCAATTTAAGTACAATTTTTATTTTCCATTCTACTTTTTCTTTTATGCCACGAGGTATCTTCAATTTTGGGGCCAATCTACGAAAAATAATAATTTATAGCTTCCACACTTATATTTTATTGAATTAAAAGCAATTTAGATTCAATTTTTTAAATTTTGAACAGTTATATAATCTCTAATTTTTATTATCTAATGAAAATTATACTATTTACTAAGTAGGCTATTGAAATAATCACGATATACTAAATATTTTTAAAAATAAACACAAATAGTTGATATTTTCCATTAAGTAACTTATAATGGAAGGCAAAAATAACCTAATTATCATAACGTCGCTAAAAATAACAAACAAGTGCGGATAAACTACATTTTAAAATATTAATTGAATTGTCTTGAAATCTCAGGTCAAGATTTAAGGAGCGAAGTCACCGGTTTCTATTTTCATAGAAAAGGAGTCGAACCGCAACACCAAGGCACTGTCTGGGTGTTGCGTCGCTATACCTTTTTCAGCCGGTTCATGTCACTCCACAAGTACGGGCTCAAAATTACTACAGCATATACCAATTTACAAAAATAAACAAAAAATAAGCTAAATATTTTAAAATTATATTAATTTGATTTTTTTCAATAATAATAATAATAACACAAAGATCTAGTTCTGCAAACATTACTGATAATGAAGTTACCAATCGAAATAGTTTTAGAACAAAAATTAATGAATGGGAGATTATTCCAGAGATTAAAATTCCAAGAGTTGGAACAAGATGGAGTGAGGAAAGAAAAGCTGATTTTTCTCAGAAAATGAAAGGCTGGTGGGCAAACAAGAAAAACACCAAGTCCAATAATCAATGATCGTGAATAATGCTCAGCGTCTTCCACTTCGGGAGCTCTACGGCTAATAATAATAATAATAATAATAATAATAATAATAATAATAATAATAATACAAAAAGGAAGAGAGAAAAATCATAAGGAAAATCTTAGGGGCTAGGCTTACTGAAGACGGTTACAAGCTACAATCAATCAAAACAACGGAGAAGTTTTCAAACATCGAAATTGACTTTAGGAAACAAAGAATGAAATTCTTTGGTTATCTTAGTAGATTATCACAAGATCGATTGACTAAGAAGATTGTAGACTAAGTAACCGCACTTAAAACCTCAACACCATGGCTTCAGGAAATTCGTAAAGACCTCGAACGTGCAAATATAAGTTCAACCAATATCGTAGAAAGAGACACGTTTCGAGACAAAGTAAATAAGTGGGAAGTTTCACCTGAGCAACCGCAGCGAAAACAAGTCAGGCCAAAATGGTCAGAAGAACGTAAACAAGCTTTCTAAGAAAGAATGAAAGTCTATTGGAAGAACAGAAAGAACCAAAAGAAAAGTTAATTGAGCTATTATAGTATAGTGTATAGTATATAGTATAGTATAGCTATTATAGCTATATATAGTCTTCCACTATTGGGAGAATTCGCTAATAATAATAATAATAATAATAAATTTATTAAGTTTTTTAAATATAATTAGTAGTAGTCTACGTCAATATTATGTTGGACTTTTGAGAAAATTTGTTTTCTTAAAATAAATACTTTTCAAAAGAAATTAAACATCATTTTACAGAACTACTGAAATTCAGTATAAAGTCTGTTGCACAAGTCTTACGTTAGCTAAGGAAATACTGAAGAACATCGCAACCTTCAACCAGTTATTTCAGCTTGGAAATTTTCAAAAGAGCTTATTGATAAAAAACCTCAAAAGTTATTTTTTTATCAGACGAAAACAGTTCCTATAAAAAGAGCAATTTCAAACAAACGAAAGTAAATAAGAAATAAATAATTTATACCACTGCATAGTGGTATAAAAAAGGTTTGTGTGAATCGAGTATTAAAGCACAAAATATGGCGCGTTCAATTTACAGTCGTTTTATATCATTTTTTTCCGTTATATATTCTATTTTACTTTAATTTTATGTATGATAAAGGCTATTGATTTCCTGTTGATATGAAATACCTGTCGGTGTGAACTTTTATATTATTGCTCTGAATTTTTCGACGTAACAGCAGTAGCGGCATGAAAAACCTTTTCAAATTACAAACGTGGCTGTCAGCGTAGCTGTGTGGCTTGTAATCAATTGAGCCGATAACTTCCGACAACGGGCAAAAGCTATTTGCTTTTACAAATACTCTGAGAATATGTAATAAATTTCTTTGAAAAGCAGTTTACTTAAAATACGGCTTACGTAAATGCGTTTGAAACTGTCTTTAAATATATTGCTTGGCAATTTTACTTCTTGGTTTTACCTATTCTGCAACGTAGGTCTGCCAAGTTAGTCGTTAAGAATATTAGATAATAAATTTGCATAATTTATGTATTCAACCAAATTCAATGGCAATTGCTTTATTTCACCTAAATATTTAAAAGGTAATAAAAATTTTCGTGAACGTAAGAAAAAGCGAATCCCTTTCCGAAAGAAATTAATTAAAAAATAATAATTGAAGTAAAAATTGTTAAGAACACATCCATTAGTTTTTTAGTAGCTACCTTTATTATTGAGGAATGATCTCAGATTATTTTTTTTATCAAATAGTCAATAATAACTAATAAAAAATTGAATTATAGTACAGTTAATATCATTATGCATTGAATAAAAATTTACAATATATTACTAAAAAACATTTTTTATTTAGTTAAATATAAATAATGATTTAATGCTGAACTAAAGTAATCTGTACGAGTATACAATATTTTAAACTGAATATACTTATACGCAAAAACTCTTCTTCACAAAGCGTTCTGTCCGTGCATAGGAGTACACAAAACAAAAAAATTTAATCATTTAAATACTTGTAACTACTATAAAACTTACTAAGTTAAATACTAGGTTAAAGTAGGCCTACTACAGTTAAATAGGTTACAAGGATTGCGTTAAACAGAATTTAAAAAAAACAACATAAAATAAATGATAAATTCAAATTACATTTACATAAAATATCAATAATATATTATTTTAATAACAATAGATGCCGGCCGCATTGGCGCAGTTGGTAACGTGCTCGCCTCTCATCATGCGGTTCTGGGTTCGAATCCCACTCAGGCACGGCATATTTTCATACGTTACAAAAAATCATTTCATCCTCCATTGTACAATAGTTACACCCCAACGTCGTCGCTAATGACCGTTGTAGTTGATGCGACGTTAAATAAATTAATTAAAAAAGAAATTTTTTAAATAAAAACAATAGATATTTAAAAAAAACTTGAAGACTAGTTTGTACATTTGTAACAGGTAAAAATATAAAAATAACTTTTATTTCATAACTATAACTATTTTACAATATTTTAACTAATACAATGTAAATATTTTTACTTTATTGGAAATTAATTCAATAAATGAGCATAAAAAACAGGTAAAATATCGCAAAGAGAATCTCTCTTATGATGTTCCCTATCTTATTGAAGCCATTATATTTTAATAATATTAAACTAGCACAGTAAGTTAAAACATTTTTGTGAAAATTCTCAAAGATATTTTTTTACGCTATAATTATTAGTAGAAAAATTTTGTCCAGTGACAAGTAATCCATGATTGCGAAGGTAGTACTGTGATTTTAGAGTGAATAAATTAAAAATTTTGTTAATAATCTATTATAAAGAAGTACAAAGTTTGTTTGTTTGTTTGAACGAGTTAAAAATCTAGCCAACCTATATCAAATATTATTTTCACTGTTGTAACGCTTAGAGATTCTGGAATAACAGACTATTTTGGCATTACGTAATTTTTAAATTGTTGATGAAAAATTTATTATTGGTAAAACGAATTTTTCTTTTTGTTAGTCGAGGAAAGTTTTTTTATCTATTTATTCTATTGTATTATGCAGGTATCGGGTAAGGTATACAGCTTTCCGATATGAAATTATCTTGTGGGCTTACTTTCTCCTTTTCGAAATTTTTGAAAATTTTTTACGGGATAGATATCCAAAAAAAAACTTCACATCCGATTTGTTCATAGAAAGTTATGCAACCCTTCCAAAAATTAGAGACCCTAAAATTTTGTAAGAAATATACGTTACCAAGTTAGAGCATATATTTAGTACTATTTTATATAATAAATTTATGCAATAAATTTCTCTAAACTTTTTTTTATTTTTTTTTAAGCTGCCTTAACTTTTATTTTCACTTAAACATGTTCGATGGACCCACCATCATCGGAGTATATAAACGAAATTACAAATGTTTAAAATTCTGTAGATGTTACATCTTCAGTCATTTTTATAAAACTGATTTAAAATTGAATTCCTCTAATTTATTTATATGGCATAAATTTAAAGAATTTAATTTTAAATCAGTTTTATACAAATGACTGAAGATGTAACATCTTCTACAGATTTTTAAATATTTTTAATTTCATTTATATACTCTGATGATGGTGGATCCACCGAAACACGTGTAAGTGAAAATAAAAGTTAAGGCAGTTAAAAAAAAATAAAAGAAAGATTAAGATTTAATTTATTGTATAAATTTATTATATAAAATAGATTTAATTTCAAGCTGCAGGATGCATTATAAGGATTTATTTTTGAATGAATATATTCAGTAATTCTTCTCCATAACGTGTCCTCTCCAACTGGAGGTTGGCAATCATGATGGCTATTCGGACTTTGAACACCGCAGCTCTGAACAGCTCCGCTGAGGTACAACGAAACAAGTCGCGAAGATTCTTCAACCAAGAAATTCTCTTTCTTCCCACATCTCTCTTCCTGTGAATCTTGCCTTGTATTATCAAGCGAAGCATTTCATATCTTGGTCCACGCATAATATGACTCAGATATTCCAGTTTCCTTTTTTGGGTGATGTAAACAAACTTTTTTTCTGTTTCCATTTTTCGCAAGACTGTCTTGTTGGGTACTTTATCTGTCCAGGGTATTTTTAGCATGCGCCAGTACAACCAAAGCTCAAAAGCATAATTTGCAAGTCTGTTTTACTTGTTGCCATTATTACAGTATCGTCTGCATACCTAAAGTTATTTATCGTTTTCCCATTGATTATTACTCCAGTTGTTATATTGTTCAAAACTTGACGAAATTTTCAGTAATTATCAGGTCGTATTTCTTCCCTTTCACTAGTGATTCTTTCTGATATCAACAATATTCCTACAGTACTACAGAGTCCTACAAAGTGCTACAGTGCACGTCACGAAAGAAATCCGCTGTGGAGACCAGTTAACGTTCAACCAATTTAATAGATTTTTTCTATTTTCATCACAAGTCCCATTTCTGTTTTATTTGTAATTTTAAATGCAAAAGTCTATACTTGGCACAATACTGATGTGAAAACGCATAGTTCAGTCGAAAAAACATTTCCAATCTTTACGTAGAGCCAAAATAGCACTTTTTTTAATAGCCGTCATATTGAAACGAAACAACGGATTTTACTTTTTAAATACTATAAAGAAAAATGTGGTCATTTAACATACTTAAAGCCTGGATACAGTAATAGGCGTTTAAAAAGCGCACTAACAGAAACCCGGCTCAGAATACTTCTTACGCGTAAATTGTTGTATTTCCGACAAATTTTTAAATAAAACATTTTAAATCAAATGAATCAACTCAGAAAAGAACAGGCTTCATATCAGATATTACAGATATTTTCTGTAGCGTTAAAATTTTCCGTTTGGTCGTTTTTGAAATAGAGCTCTTCAAATACAACGGACTTATTTCGTGGTGGGCCTATAATTGCTTTTATTTTTGTACAAAATGTGATTTGGCTTTCACCGTTAAAGGTTGTGAGAGAAGTTAAACTATTTAAGTTTAGTTTGCCTTAAAGTGTAGCGAGCGGTAAATTTCTAGTACCATATTTTATTTTTGTAAAGGAACCTATGAAATTTTCTAAAATTCAAAACACCAATAAACTGATTTACCGTTATGGCATACGCAATTTTATCTTCCGCACTTTAACTTACTGAAATTATTTACTTAAATACTCATATTTAAATACCTTATTCGTCAAACAAAACAACGCATGCTGAAGAAAAAAATTCTTTCAAAAGGAAGTTTTTATTTCTATCATAAAATAAAACTAACAAATACTTTCACCTTGAGAAATACGTTCAAGTTTCTTTATTTCTTGTTCGCTTTTCCAAGAAACTTACAGACCTTTACCGCAAAGACCAGTAAACCAGTCACGCACGTCTAAAGAAAAATGAGGCTTTTCAAAAAACGAAAGTAAATTGTGAAAATACATCGAAGGAATTTATAACAATGTACAGGGCGAAGTATACACTCGTATAAAAAGATTATTTCGTTAGCACCTATTCTACACTGACATATTATTTTGTACTCAGGTATATTATTTCAACACAATCTTATTTTTATTGATATAGGCATACATGTAAATTAATTTTCCTACACGATCAAAAAATGCATCATTAAAATCTGAAAAAGTTTATTACACTATCACTTATACAAACCTAAATATTATTTTACCTGGAAAACTCCAACCAATCATTAAATTTACTGTGATTCGCCTTTGTCCTGTTAGATATTTCTTAAATTTTGATTTATTTTGCTTAATAAATTTATTCCCAGCATTTTTCATCAATACTTAAGGGAAGACTGTACTTTTTATCCCGCTAATGTTAAATTTGCTATTTTTAGGTACATTTTTCACAAGATTGGTAAACGATAGGGAAATGAAACTTTACTTACTTGTAGGTTGTCGGGCTCGAGCTCCTGACATTTTTACAACTTAATCCGTTTGTAGCATAACATAACCTATACATAATATTTACTGTCTACGGTCAAACTAAACAGGTTAGCCACTATATCAGATTCTAGACAGAAAATATGAATCTTTATATTAAGTGGACACGATGGAAACAGGTGTACCACTACCTAGTTTTTAACACAAAAATATGAACTAGGTAGATGCTGGCTATTAATGATTGTAAAAACCTTTAAATAGAGCGATTAACTATGTAAATGGTAGGAACTCGCAGAATAAACATTTTTAATTATTGTATCAATATATATCTCACTAAATCTCAGTTGAATTATGTTGTATTTAAACCGTGAACGAAAAGATTTCAAGTTGATACTACATTATTGAAGTTAACAACTAAATAATAGTTAGTCTATTAAAAGAAGAATTAAAAATCGAAATCAAAATAAAATAATAAACTAAAAACATCAATAATCAAGTTAATAAACAATGCATATTTTTATATAGTGATCCGAATTTTTAGAACATTTTTTTAAAATTAGTGCATCAAATTTATTTATCAATATAGTTGATTGAAACATGGACTCGTGGAGCTGTGTTCTGACGACAGCCGTATGATGAACATTGTATAGGGACGCTCTGACAAAGTTTAAAATTTAAATAGTAATAATTCATAAATAAAATAAATAATACATATATTTCTAAAAGTCAGTATTTAAGTTATCGTAATTCACTAAAATCGAACCGGGAATCCGGAAACTAAATTAATAAATTCATTTTTTTTTAAATCGAAATCAAGAAACATCACTAGAGGCTGACCTACATCAACGGAAGATATTCAGACCAAAGCAAAAAGAACCGGTAATCATCAACAAATTCATTTACATACAACTGAGGTAATTCAATTCATTCTTTTTCAAAATTTATTTTCTAAATTATTTAACTAAAATATTTATTTCTTAAATTCAAAAGCCAGTACGGGGATTTTATTAGTGTAAGTTGATTGTCATTTGTTTATTATAGACTGTCAATTGTTTTTTTATACATAGCCATTTAATTAAACTCAAACAATAAACAATTATTTATCAAAACCCTGAGATTAAATTTAAGTTATAAATTTTTTTTGTAAATTGTAATTAATATTTATTTATTGTTTTATTTAATTAAACGTCTTAAAACAACAAATTGTTCATTTATTTATTTACAACAGATTTATTAGTAGTAGCGTAAACGTGACACGTTAAACCATAAAGTTAAAAACAGAAAAGGAAAAACATAAAATTTTTACAAATATTTTTTACGGTATTTTACATATTAATAATTTTTGTAGCGTTTGAGGAAGTCATAAAAACGCCGGAATATGTGAATGTACAAGATAAATAACTGGTAAAAATTTCAGTCTGGTATGTTTAATGATTTCCCAGAAAAATGTACCTAAATGTTAAAAATTACACAAAGGAACGGTCAAAACACAAATAGGCACAAATCAAAAACAAAATGTAGACAAACAGGTAAATTTTCTATCAAAATTTGGTTAGAAAGCTGAACCAACAGCTGCGAGTATTAAAATCAGTAATGCAGTTATTTTTAAAAACTAAAATTTCCTTTGTTCTAAAACGATCGGTATAAAATTATGAAAAATATTTGTTCTTGGTAACACGATCATTTTTCTGCGTAAATCTCCTAAAAACTTAATTTTTTCACGTAATTTAATGTTTTTGTCGTTGATCTCGATCTGAACTATTGAAAAACATAAAGAACCAAAATTCGAAACTTTCGGTTAAAACCATCATACAGTCTTGCCTTAAGAAGATTAGATACGAATTAAATTTAAATTATTACATCTGAACTAAATTGTTTGTAAAAAGTGTTTCATTGTATTATAGTAATGATAATATTAATTTAGTTTCCAAAGTTATTAACATGAAAATAATTTTACACTAAATTGTATTTGCATTTATGTATTTATCTCTACTTTTAAATTTATGTACGAGGTGGGAAATTAACCTATATGTCAGTAATAAATGACATAGGAATACTGTATGTCAGTTCAGATTTCTTCCTGTCAATCATTTTCATCAATCACATGGAAAGTCACAGCAATTTAAATGAAAACATATTTCAATAATAAATAAATTAAAAGATTTGGAATCCTAAATGGATTCTAAACTCATAACTATAAAAGCTGCACAACAGCTGAATGTTGTGTGATAACTACACTTTTGGTTAAGGGGAGACTGTACTTTGTACCCCGCCAATGTTAAATTTGCTATTTTTAGATATATTTTTCATAGGATTGGTAAAAGATAGGGAAATTAAACTTTACACACCATAGGTGTCAGGTTTCTTCTCGAGCTACTGACATTTTTTCAATTTAATCTTTGGACCATACCATTTTTTTTAAAAATTACGAATAACATAAAAATTTTGCAAATTGTTTTCCACGTGTTTTGCGTATAACTAATTTTTGGAGCACCTGAGGAAGTAATAAAAATGTCGGTATATATGGTGCTACACAAGATAATTAACTGGTAAAAATTTCAGCGTGGTAGGTTTATTGGTTTCTGAGAAAAATGTACCTTAGTGTTAAAAATCTAAATTTACGGGAAAATTTAAGAAACAAGACGGCACAAACCAAAAACAATATGTGCACAAGTAAATTTCCCATCAACAGTTGTTTAGAAAGCTGAACCAACAGCTGAGAGTACTAAAAACTGTGATTCAAATATTTTATAAACTAAAATTCTCTTTGCATTAAAACGAGCAGTATAAAATTATAAAAAATATTCGTTCTTCGTAACATGATAATTTTTCTGAGTAAACCTGATAAAATATAATTTTTTCATAAAAACAATATTTTTTTGGCGTATTTAATGTTTTTTGGTAGATCTAGGCCTAAACGATTGAAAAACATAAAAACCAAAAATCGAAATTTTGTGTTAAAACCATCGTGCAATCTCCTCTTAAGAAACGGTGAGTTAGAACACGTAATAATTTTCCAGACCTTAGCGGGGAATTGAACCTGGAACCTTCTTTAGGTACCAAAATGATACATTGAATAAATCATACTCTAGAAAGCGTTTTTTCAAACTGCAGACGAGTGTAAAATTTTGAAAATCTCTTTTTTCATTTTTCAAGTCACTCTCCTATTGACAATGTTAACGGGCGATGATAACCGTCTGGTTTTTCGCCCTAAAACAAAAAAAAAAAAAAAAAAAAAAATATTGACAATGTTAAAACAACGTAGAAGGATGTTTAGTTTCGATCCCGAATCTATTTCAAATTCATCGTAAATAAAAACGCGGTTTTAATATTCTTCAATACTAAATTTATCCACAGTCAGTCAAATATCCTTTTAAAATTATTCGAACAGAATTCAAATTCTGAAGATTACTTACTTCAGATCAGTGAAACGTTAAATTCATCTCCCAATGTAATTTGAAAATCAAACATCTCTTGGATTATATCTACTGCATATATTTCTCACACTAAATACATATGAAAAATAAAAAAATAAAATTTGATAAATCAGTCTGAGGAAAGTAAAATTACGTGGCTCTGTAACCTTTATATTTTCTTTTGCTATTCCAAACAACTATAGAATACAAAATAATTTACCCTTTTCTTATCGATATATTCTTGTAGTTAGTTACAGAATTCCAATCGCAATATGACGCTTTCTATTTGAAATAGAATTCAGTAAAGAAAATAAATGAAAAGCAATAAATATAAAACAGATTCTTCGTTCTCCAAGTACAGTATATGAATTCATATCGTACACGTTCTGTTAAAAAGTAAAGCAGATAAATTTCGTATCTGCTTGCTACATTTCGACGGTAATAAATGAAAAAGTTGTTCTACAATATAGTACAAGTTACATTTTAGAAAAAAATTGAATTTGTTGAATAAAATTTTCTTATTAAAATTGAACGCCTATTTTATTAGCATTTGTGGGTTGGGGAATAAGAACATTTTTTTCTTTTTAGTTTTGTGTCGAACTCTGTTTCACAGTTATACTAATGAAGACGAAGGGTGATAGATGAAAATTATTGTTTAAAAATTTCACAGCTGACAAGAAATCGAACTCAGGAACCCTTCCATAGAAGCTAGTTGCGGTGACCACTACACCACGATTGAAAATTAAAGAAATTTATTTCGTTAGCAATTTTAAAATTATTAGATCTTAAAATTCTTTTAGATCTTTTAATTACTCAACCTGGTTAGAGAAGATTTTTATCAAATTTCACTATCAGTGATTTCCTTCCTTCTTACTATACTAATTAGGTACATTAAGAATTCCCTGGTAAGAAATACCATTTTTCGATATCTCAACTACTTTAAGTAACATTAAATATCGTTCTTCATTTTTCTATCCTCTCTTGCTCTTTAATTGGTTCTAGGAGTTACTTAAACAAAATTTCTCCTGAGATATTTTCTTTATGGTTTCCTGCTTGATATTTTAACATCTTGAAATCCTCTTTTACTCCTTATGCTATTTTCCCTTCCATGTAATCTAAGGTATGTTTAGCAGTTCTATCTGAAATCATTATCTTAATGTAACCATACAAAGTTTTCTTCTTCTTTAGACGAATTTGTGAGTTTTTCTTGTTTTTTCCGTGGTTTTATTGGACTACAATGAGCAAACTTGTTATTTCTTTTGGAATTCTTTTCATACAAGGACATTTACACCAAGTTAAGTAGTTTTATACATTTCTGAAAATTCTTCTTACAGCCCACACTTTTTGTATTATTTCACTGCACAGTGAAAAACCTACATACCTGTAGGCTTTTCTCCTTTCTTCCATCAGTCCGGTGTTCTAATTTCGGTTTTTTGTGGAGGTCCTTGAATTCAGTAACCAGTTGTGTGCATTTTCTCAATTTATTTCAGTTTTCTAAATATTTTTTGACTTTTTTAAATCACTTACCGACACCTAAGGTCTACGGTGTAGTGTCTTAAAAATTTTTGTTGTTGTCAACCCTTTTTAATCCATAAAGGTGTCCTCAGAATTTTAGGTTTCATCTTCTGATTGTTTTCATAAACTGTTGGTTTCCTTGTACAGTTCGTTTTGGATGCCAATATGCAACTCATTTTTTTTTTTACTTTCTCTTGCCTTAATTCATACATAGGAAAGGAAAGTATCTTTTTCATTTCGATTTTTCGAAATCGATATTTTTTTTAAAAACCAGCTCATTTGCTGAATTTTTTACGCTCTACAAGATAGGAACCATGTCTCTCATGTCTCCATATCGCCATGTCTGCTGAAATTCATTGGGGCTGTGCTCTTATAGTGTATACGTGTTTTCAAGATTGCAGCCTTTATATGCTTTTAGAGCATAAGTGTATATATTCAAAGTTGTACGAAATTAAAAGACCTAACTAAAATACTTCAAATAAAAAATAAAAGACTTTCAATTAAAAAAATTTTTCTGCAGCGCTTAGTTTCGCGGAAATTATTAATTTTCTGTTTTGTTCGTCAAAATCTGTAAAAAATTGGATTACTTTAAGATTGCGGTCTTGGTATCAATTTTACGACAGAAGTACATAAATTATAATCAAAGTAATAAAAAATTAAAAACCTGAAACTTTAATTTAAGGTATATTTTTCTACAGAGCCTAGTCAATTTTCTGTATTTTGAAATCCTGAAGAGGTTGATCTTAATCTAAATCAGTTTTTTGGGTCATACACTCATGATTCAAATTAAGTAATGTTTCATTTTACATTGTTTACTCATGATTAAATCGTTTTCGATATTATATTTTATTATTTACA
The DNA here is from genome assembly GCA_035578175.1 of Catonia carolina. NCBI lineage: Eukaryota > Metazoa > Arthropoda > Insecta > Hemiptera > Achilidae > Catonia > Catonia carolina. The sequence goes on from JAQMRL010000002.1 coordinate 126,172,923, forward strand.
TTATCAAAGAGAAAGTATTCTGAATGTTTAAAATCAGATTTTAAAAAAATGTTTTTCTTCTTTATCGTTTGAATTATTTTAGTTTTAATTATTCAGTTTTTCTTTGGTAGATGATGAAAGATTGACTGACATTTTCCGATTTTCCAACAAATATAATAAATTTAGTTACTTTAGCTTGTAATAAAAAGATTGTTCTAATAGTATAAATAACATCATGAAAATAGCTTATCTAATAACTCAATGAAGGTCTGTTGATAAGCTTCAGTTTATTATTGTTTAATAATTCAAAACTCATTCAACTGATCAGAAATTTAAGTGTAAGGTAATCATCCAATATTTATAAATCTTCAGGTAAAAATCCGGTAATTCCACGAAGTCAAAACAAAAATAATGAGAAATATTTTATTCATGCAACTGAATTCATTTTTTCAGGAGGTTGATTATTACACCTGCTTCAACTAAGTACTAAAATTAATGATCTTAAATTATTAATTCTGAAATTAAAACATACTCTTATTACAACTAGTTCGTTCATAAGTTTTATTCAGATTCTTAAATTTTAAATTTGATTAAAGAAGTTACAACAAATTTCTTTTCTGTTTATATTCAGAAAAATCTGGTGTGAAACACTCACACAACTTTCGCTTGCCAATGCAAATAATGACCAATATAACCTAACATTAGTAATAAAACATTAGAAATAAACAAAAAACTAACCTCGAAAAAAATAACCTTATTTTAATCGTGAGTGAAAGACACAAAAGGAAAATCAACCTCAGTTTTGCTTAAATATACAGAAAATCACTCTTTCACACTGAACTAGGCTCTGTAGAGAAAAATGCTCTAAATAAAAGATGTAGAGCTTTTAATTTTCTACAAATATGATTATATACACTTTTGTCGTAAATTGCATACTAAGACCGAAATATTTAAAAAATTGATTTTTCACACGTTTTCGTGAGAAAAAAACAGAAAATCGCTAATTACTGCTAAACTAAGCGTTACACACAAAAGTGTTACAAAATAAAAGTTGTTGGTTTTTAAATTCTCTATAACTTTTATTTTATAAATTTTTGCGCTAAAATTTATATTAAAGCCGTAATCTTAAAAAAACAATTTATTTACGTGAAAACAGCCTCACCAAGAATTTCAGCAAACATGGCGCCTACCCTATCTTTGATATTTTGAAATATCTTTGAATTTTTAAAAATTGAATAAACCAAGCGATTTTTTAAAAAAATCGTAGGACCAGATTTTGAGAAAATCGCAAAAAAGTGAAAAATTACACGAATAAACTACTATTTCCGGTTGACCGATTTTTCTGAAAATGTTCGTGTCTGGTCCGGTAGTGGTATGTAGCTTAATTTCTAAGTTTGTACGATGTTCCGTTCTTGAGATATTATGTTCACACACACACACACACACACACACACACACACACACACACACACACACACCAATCGCTAAAAACATGTTTTTTGGGTTCAGGGGGTCTGAAAATATATAGATCCGGTGAAAACTCGATTTCTTAAAATCGACATGAAAACAATACTTTCCTTCCTATATATTCATATAGGCAAGAGAAAGAAAAAGGAAGGAAAAATCTTATTTACTTGAACAGAAATAATAATAAACAGAATGTAGCTTATCATGACGCTTATGTTCGTGTCATGTGGTCATTTGATGTCTGCTTTTAGAAATTAAGCAATCTTCTCATGAAAGACAAGCCACTGAAAATACTCAAAGTCTCCCTGATTCGATGATTTCATATTCGTGTATACAATCTGTTAACGTACATTTTCGATGAAAACTTGTTATTACTTTTTTTATTTCCTTTCTTCTTTTCTATCTTCTTGTTTAAATCTGTATTTTTTAATGTAAATCTTAATATCAAATCCATATTTTCCGAACATGGAAAATTTTACAATTTTCTTTATCGCTTGTAGTTTCTGATTAATATACTCGTATATCAGCAGGAATTATAAATAAAAAATAAATGCACCAACTGTATAAAAATATTAATATTGAGGTATTCGTTATCTATAATTTAGCTACTTCATTATATTTTTATCAAAAATTTCTTTCAAAAAAAAAATCATCATAATTATTTTTAGCCCTCTTTCAAGTTTCCTCAGGCCGGGCCCAACATTACTCCTACCCACCTCTTTCTATCCCTAAACTATCTTCTCTGTTGCTCTGTTGGCATTGCATCTTTTTCTCAATTTATGCATAACTGAACCCATCCTCTTCACTCTCAGTATTTTACCCTCAGAAAAAAATATCGTCCTAATTTTTTCATTTAACTTTTTCATATTTGTTTGTTATTAGTAACTTTAAATTCCTGACAACCTCGTAATTCCTTTTCTTGCTTCCTGATTTCTGAAGTTGAGATCAAATTATGAAGTGGAATATCTATTGGTGATTTGTGTGTGGCTGACCAGGGGCACCTAAAGATTTTTTTCTAACAAGGCATTTTATTTCTTAAAACCAACTACTTTTGTCAAGACTGACCTAGCCCAAAGATTGATTTGAACATTAATAAAGACATTCAATATGTAATACATTTAGTATACTACATTTTACAACTTATCCCGCAATCACTATGTGCGTATGTATATGCAAAACCTCTCACCAACTCACTCGTCACTAATTCACTAATTCCATAAACATTCAGGAAGCCAAAGTTTAGGTAAAAAACCCAAAAGTTGCACATAAAAAGCAGAGATCTTAATTCCTAATTTTGTAACTTGCGCCTAAGGAGTTTAAAGAAGGGAAACTACCCTTATCAATATACGTTACTATTTTGTACGCCTTACAAAACATCTAGCCTACAGTTTTAAAAATCGGTAAGTGTATTTACTAAGCGATATCTAGAAACAATAAGAAATTCAAATGTTAACGATTTACTACTAAAGAAAATGAAAAATGGTCACTACTAATAAATATTTCTGTACCTTCCCAATAAGCTGTTATTTTGAAAATCGGTATCAGTACTCGTGAAGTAATACCTAGAAAAAATGAAGTGCGGAGAGAGACCGGAAAAGCAATAAACCAGTTTATTTAATGTAAAGAAATATGCTAACCAATGAATGTAATCTTTACTTGTGATTTATCAAACTTCCGTGTTAAGGTGCATCGATTCTTATTTCTTGAAATGCATGTTCTTCTTGAAATGCTTCTTGTTTCTTGTTTCTTAAAATGCTTCTTGTTACACCTGTGTAAGTAATAGAGAGTAATTGGCTGGTTTCACTACCAATGGAGCAGACTATAGAAAATGTAAAATATAAATTCAATACGCTTGCAGGGTATGGAGATGGACCATTGGCGTTGGAGTTCTAGAGCTGGTGTAGCATCTTGGGGACAGTGGAAGTTTACACGGTTAAGCTGGTATAGGGACACCATACACAACAGCCTGAAGATAGATGGCCTTAGGTGATATGAGACGAGGCGTGGGAGAGGATAACCGAGGTTGACCTGGTGGGAGAGTCTTTGTCAGGCGATGAGTTTTAGGGAATTGAAGGAGGATGAGTGAAAGGATAGGATTGCATGGAGGTTCGAATGTGAAAAATCCGGAGGGTGTAGTCCATTCAAATAATGTATTCGTATAGTAGTAGAAAGGTCAAAAACAAAATCAACGGAGGTAATACGGCTTTTTTTACATGTATTAGTAATTTCTATGTGATATGATTAATTTGTGGGGAGGGACCCTGTAAGATCCAAGAATATCTTAATAACTGCCTTACTGAACCAGTCAAAACATTTAATCTTTTTAAACCCCTAATATGTGTACGTTGCAATCTGTTCAATTCAGAACAATAAGCAACCACATGAACCGATGAGATGAAGATGATGTGTAGTATGGTCAAACCCAGGCCGACCTTTCCTGAGAGTGTACAGTTAATTGAACCCCAACCATCAAAGTACACCGGTAACCACTTTCTTGTATTCAAATTCGTATAAGAGTAACTACCTTTACGAGGGATTTGAGGCAGGATCCTTCTCCAAGAATTAGCTGTTAAACAGCTGACTCGCGGCGGTGACTTTACCCCTAAACCAACACGATAGGTTGAATTACTTAATCTGCCAAATTGGTTTTGACGGAGAGGTTGATGCTATCAAAACATTACATCGTTTCCAAAGAGTATGCTGAACGATAGCAAGTGAACTAAAGAACAGAGCTTAAAAACATACTTTGATAATCTTATATGACGTTATGGCAGTTCCAATATTTCTGGCAACGAAATTTGGGCTCTAAGATGGAGAACGAATTAGAAATTGGAAGCTGCAGAGATGCGTTTTCAACAAAGGGTAAAAATTGCAAGGGACGACAGAATCCGAAATTGCGGTATAAGGAAAGAACTGCGGAATGTAAGTGTATATGCAAGAATCTGGTATTATTGGAATAAATACATGGAACGTCTTCAAAAAGTAAAGGGTATTATTTCAAAATGGGTTCTGGAATATATGCCCGATGGAAAGAAAAGCTTAGCTTATCTCTATAACGCTGTGAATAATTTATTTTATTTACACAGCTTTCAGATAAAAAAAGACATTTTCATTCCGGCACGGGTTAAGCAGCCTATAACGTTGAGAAAAAAGAAGAAAATTTACAGATTTTATTAAACAATTATGTAAATAGAAATTTCGACTGATGATTTTATTATTATCATGACTTCAGTTCCTTAATTTAGGTAAAAATTTACCAATTTTAAAAAACAAGAACTGTTTTGTTAGGTGGGTATCGAATAACAGGAATATCATTATGAAGTAGTCGGAAAGGTAAGGTGAGTAGATGATAATGTAAAGCAAGGTATATAAAAAATCATATTTTTAATGCAAATGCTTTTGATAGTCTTTTTCAATTTGCATTTTTAGAGAGGAAGAAGTGTAAGGTTGAACGAGGCGTCGTGAGGAGGGGTACCGAGTACAGACGGATACGCACAGACTAACCATCGCTCTACAGGGTTATACAAACCCTACTAAGAATGAATATTTACTATGCCTCATACCCAAAAATATAACACACGTGTTCACACTGAAACAGAAGTGGAAATGAGAGATATGAAACTAGTCTTTCATCGAATAAACTTTGTGAGTTTCGACAAATTTTAATGCTTCTAAGATCGTATCTTTTCTATGAATGATCCGACATTCTCTAATTATCATATAACTAATATTTTATTAATCTTTAATAAAAATATGTTGTACATGGTACCGATTGTTAGTCACGAAATGAACTTTGTTTGAGACGAAGTGTAAGAGGAGAACAATCTTTTGCGCATGTCCAGTTTCTCTATTACAATCCTAAAAACATACTGACACTCGTAGTTCATTGGAATACACAGTCCTTATTTTATAACGCGACGAGTGGTACAGGTATTATTCTTTTGATTTGGCTATTCTGTTTTTACGTTTTAGGCTACATTTATACAAATAAAAGTATTTTAATTTGTTAAAACTCATTCCGTTTGTTTTCATTTTAATTCTTCACATTTGATTCATTATTCTGTAGTGTTGTTATAAGTTAGTTATCTATCCGTGTATTATAATTTACCATGTCGACCGTTCGAAAGCAGGGTAAAACAATTCGAAGTGCGGAACGGAATTTTATTTTATATGTTAAGTGTTGTAAAGAAGAAGCAAAAAATAAACTATACATACTGTACAGTTGCGTGTTTTTAGAAATGTACGTACTACGCTAGCAGCAGCGCATTGCCCACACTGATTCCAGGGTTCACCTCGTCATTACATATCAGTACTACAACAAACTTCACAGTAACACATAAATACAATAATAATTCAGTCGAAGCTTACTGTAGACACAAAACATTTATTTTAATACGTGATAAAAACAGATTCACGGATGATATAGTATTATTAGCCGAGACAAAGAAAGAACTAAAGGATATCTTAAATGGAATGGATGAGATCATGAGAAAGGATTACTTCATGAAAATTAATATGAACAAAACGAAAGTATCGTGCAGCAGCAAGGGTGGTTTAGAAGAGATGGGAAATTTAAAAGTAGGCAACGAAAACATACAGGAAGTGGGGGAGTTCTGCTATCTAGGAAGTAAAATAACAAAGGATGGTACAAGCACAGGTGATATCAAAAGTAGAATTGCTCAAACTAGAAAAGTCTTTGAAATTAAAAACAGCTTACTGACTACACACATTAACTTACAGATTAGAAAAAATTTCTTAAAACACTATATTTGGAGTGTAGCATTATACGGAAGTGAAACGTGGGTGATAGGAGCTGTAAAAAGGAAGAGGATAGAAGCTTTTGAAATGTACTGTTATAGGAAAATGTTAAATATTAGGTGGGTGGACAAAATAAGTAATTTAGAGGTTCTTAGACGAGTGGATGAAAAAAGAAGTATATGGAAGCATCTCACCAGATGAAGGGATAGGCTAGTGGGTCATATCTTAAGACATCCAGGTATTGGTCTATTATAAATGGAGGGTAATATTAAGGGAATGAATTGTAGAGGGAGACCAAGGTTAGAATATATAAAGCAAATTAAAAAGATGTAGGATGTTACAGATATGTAGATATCAAACGACTTACGCTGTCGGGAGACTGATGACAAAAAAAGTGATAAAAACTGATGTTTCCTTTTAAAAATACAGTTAAGAGTGAAACACTCACTCGACTTTCTCTTGCCAATGTTAATAATTAACGATATAATTTATGTTTAATCATAAGTAAACAATATAAAATTAAAAACAACCTAATTTGAATCATGACTGAATAAAGCAAAATGAAAATCAACATGTGCACAACTTAATAAGGAAAATCACTAATTGACGCCAAAACTAGGCACAGTAGAAAAAATGGTTGAAATAGAAGCTATAGATATTGTACTGTTCTATAACTTTTATCTTACACTTTTGTCGAAAAATGCATACCAAGGCCGTAATCTTAATTATTAAGTAATTGATGAGCATAAATGAAAATAACGAAGTGACGCTAAATTTAGCAATGTAGATAAACATATTTGAAGTAAAAGTTCTAGGTTTTTTTATTACCTGTAACGTAAATTAAATACTTTTTTGCTCTAAAATAAATATTAAGGCCGTAATCTTATAAACATTTTTTACCATGAGAACACAGTCCTCTAAGAATTTCAGAAGACATGTCGCTTACCCTACTTGCAAAGCATAAAAAATGTAGTGAATGAGACGATTTAAAAAAAATCGTAGGAGCCGTTTTTTAGAAAAAACACAAAAAGTTAAAAATCGCAACAAATTTTACCTCTAGACCAACGCAGTGGATCAATAATAATAAGAAGAATAAAAGTTTCTTTTTTTAATCCCTAATGTGTGTACGTTACAATCTGTTCAATTCAGAACAATAAGCAACCCCATGTCCAATGACCCAATGAGATGAGGATGATGTGTATGATGTGTAAATGAGGTGTAGTCTTGAACAAACCCAGGCCGACCATTCCTGAGAGAGTATGGTTAATTGAACCCAACCATCAAAGTACACTGTCAGCCACTGTTGTCTAATATTCAAATCAGTATAAAAATAAGAAACCTTTACTAGTTAGTTACGTTTATACGGATTAAATAAAATAAACTACAAAAGTTGGAACAAATCAACCACTCAATTTATCGTTTAAATAATTTTCATTCAGAAACAATTAATAATAGAAATGAAATTTATAATGCATATATAAATATTAAACAATGTACGAAAGTATGTTACTTAAATATAAGAGTAAGGGTAGTTCTCTTCGGTCGGGCTATCTACTTCCAATATTTGTTAGGTCTACAGAAATTACAAAAAACAGGCAATTGTTAGATTGAAACAAAAAAAAACCGAACGAGAAAAAACGAACAGCACAACAGAATTGATTAAATTTTAAGTTTGTGTTTTAAGGGGAGTGACTACTGAAGCATGAGAGAGCAACAAATTGAAACGTAAATTGCATTGGCCCTGAGTCGCTGGTTTCTAAACTTGGTAACTACATTAGCCACTGCCACAATCTCGCCACCGTGTTTCCACTCACAATTACATTAAATCTATTCTGACCCGCTTTTCTTTACTATTATCATTATTTTCTTTTAAAATTAATTTAGTAAGCAGATTGAAGATTTAAGGAATGCTGTTGGTTAAGATGTTTTTACAAATTGACTAAAGTGTATTTGAGAAAATATAGAAATTTACTGAAACGATAAAGTAAACAATACAAACAATATAAAAACAATTTTATTTGCTGAACACTTGGAAAAGACGTTCCAACCACATGGTGATACTTTACCAGCTTTTACAAAATTAATAGAAGATAAAGTATCTTCACCTTTACAGTTGTGTCTACCTCCACTCAATTTTACTGACCAAGAAATAAAGACTGCAATTACTCAATTGCCACTAAACAAATCTCCTGGATATGATTTGATAACGGCTGAAGTACTACGTGAACTGCCACAAGCAGGAATAACTCTAATTACGCAAATTTTTAATGCTATTTTGCGGACCACCCACTTTCCTATACAGTGGAAATTTTCACAAGTTATCATGTTTCATAAAGAAAATAAACCAATCCACGAACCATCTTCTTACAGGCCCATCAGTTTACTTTCAACAGTTTCAAAATTATTCGAAAAACTTTTACTCCCAAGACTGCTTATATTTGTAGAAGACCAAGGTATAATCCCTAATCATCAATTTGGGTTCCGTCGACGGCACAGCACAATTCATCAACTACACAGAATCGTTGATCAAATTGCCTCTGGCTTTGAACAAAAAAAATATGTAAGTGCCGTCTTCTTTGATGTTTGCGCAGCGTTTGATAAAGTTTGGCATCAAGGTCTGCGATATAAATTAAGAAAATTCTTGCCAGATGCCTATTTCTTAATCATCAGCTCCTTTTTAACGGACAGATTTTTTCAAGTAAAACATAACACGGCTCTGTCTGACTACAAACAAATCGTCGCTGGTGTTCCACAAGGATCAATCTTGTCGCCACTGCTTTACAGCATCTATACATCAGATCTACCTGCATCTGCTAACACCACCTTAGCGACTTATGCTGACGATACAGTCATCCTTTCTTCTGATGTAAAGCCAGAAGCAGCAAGTAATAATTTACAAAGTCACATTAACTTTTTAAATTATTGGTTAAAAATCTGGAGGATCCAATTCAATGCTTCAAAATCAGTGCATGTCACCTTTTCTCTCCGGAAAGGCGAATGTCCTCAACTATTCCTCGACAATAAACCGATACCTCAACGACAAAAAGTTAAATACCTTGGACTTCACTTTGACAAGAGACTCACCTGGGCGACTCATATAAAAACCAAAAGACTGACTTTGAACTCCAAATTGAAAGAACTATTTCGACTTCTTGGACGCCGCTCTTCACTGACTCTAAAATCTAAACTATTACTATACAAAGTTTATCTCAAACCAATATGGACCTATGGACTACAAATTTATGGCACAGCTAAACCGAGCAATCTACAAAAATTACAAGCCTTTCAGTCAAAATGCCTACGTTTAATCACCTGCGCACCTTTTTATGTCAACAACAAAATTCTACATGACGACCTTAATATTCCGTTCATAAGTGAAGTAGTTAAGTCCAGCTACAGTGTTTTTCACAGAAAATTGCATGATCACCCCAACGAATTAATCACCAAACTATCGGATGCATCACTACCAGGAAATCCGCAGCGCAGGTTGAAACGTCAATGGGCCAGAGATCTTCTATAAAGTGATTTATTTTATTTTTCTTTCTTCTTTTTTTTCTTATGTTGTTATTTATCATTCATGTATCATGAACTTTATTTCATAGAACATATACCAATGGGTATCACTGTTCTTTTTCATTTATTTATTTTTATTTATTTTTTTTTTTTTATTTTTTTTTTCCTTGTCATCCTTTGTTTACTGTCATCTAATTTGCTCGTTGTATCGTAGTATATAGTTGCAAATAAAGTTATTAAAGTTAAAAAAAAAAAAAAATTTCTAAATTATTTTTTCAACATTTTCTAAATCTTATTTATTAATTTACAACTGTAATAAACAATATCTAAGTACACTTAATCAAGATGTTATATTTTTATGTTCAGTGCAGATATACTGAACTTGATAAAAAGATGTAAGAAGATGATTGCAAATGTGCAGATAAACTTCAAGAGAATACGTTTCCGGGCTTGATGTTGAACCACATGAAAAATTAAAAGCGCAATTTGGAAAAAGATACGCAGGCTATACACAGTGTACTCAATAGAATTGAAAAACTTTCAGGACGAATAAAGACAGGTGGCCCAACAGAATAAGAAACTAGACTTAAAGAGAAAGAGTTAAATGTAAATACCCAGCAAAGCAATGGATGAATAGAGTAATGAAAGACTCCATTCAAACTCCAATCAATGAAAGAAAAAAAACATATAAAAATACAAATATGGGTTTACACTCAATTCAATTTCCTTCATTGATAGTTATTGCACAAATTATAACCAATGTAGATGTGCAGAAAGTTGATTAGAAGGATATAGCGGCTTGGCGTTTGAGACACAAAAAAACATAAATAATAGCTGAAAAAGATCCCAAAAAAGAAATGCACTGAAATACAGCTTCAAAGGTTCACAAGAAATCACAAATTACAGATGAAACAGGTCAGTGTATTGCTAGTTAAATGGAAATTGAATCACATGTTTGAGAAATCACATACGTCCATTTTTATCAAAATAAGGAGTTACTGTTAAAAATCGAATATATCATTGTGTACCTATTATTTGTAGAGAATACCACAAGTCCAGCTACTATATTAGTAGAGTTAACCACCCACAGAAAATTCTTATTTTGTTTGAGAACAACATTAGACAATTTTTTATGGCCATCAGCAGAAAAAGATGATAAGACCGAAGAAATGTAATATTTTTATCTCAAAATTAACATTAATAAGAATTTAACGACATTTTTAGTAACACAAAATAATCTGAAACAAATATTCTGTAAATTAATATTATAATATAAATAGATTGGAGTATAATAAGTAACACAAGTTGCATTAGGTCAATTTATTTCCTCAATATGCGTTTGAGAAAAACCACAAGTCCATACTGGAAAATTCCCTTATATAATATTCATTAAAAATAAGATAAAATTTATTACATGAATTCATTTCTTTTAAAGAAGTACTTCAAATTCATGTCAAATAATTTTCAGCAATATTTATCAATAAACTTAGAAAAATGGTTTTTGTATTTCCTGAAAAATCATTTGCGTTAGACTCGTGTTGTTTCTCGAACAAGCGATTCAATTATTTTTTGTATAAAGATCTGTACACCATTGACAAATCATCAGTACGTGTTCCAAGAAATATTACATAACATAAACATAAATAACAAAAAAATTCCCACAATTATGCTTTATCATAAAAATTATATTTTTATTTTTTGAATAATTTTTAGTAAAACCAAATTGAAATATTATTTTTTTAAATTTATCATCATTGTGATATTTTGGACAAACGCCCTTTCAAAAATTATAAATTCTCTTGAAATTTGATCATCAAAAAGAAATATACTTCATGTAACTGTTCAGACTTTAAAAAAGAGAAAGAGCCCATTTTTTGTGAAAAATATCTTACAATACCAACCGTTTTATAATTAGAGTTCCCGGTACATTTTGCTTCTTACAAAACTCCATTTAACTCCATACCTTCAGTAGAAATACCACTAACATTCCCAAAAAAAAAGTGGTAAACAATTTTGATTGCCAGTTTATTGTTAATATAAGAACTGTTTCAGTTAATTCAGTTCTGAATCACGGTTGATAAGCTTAGTGGAATTAACATAATTTTCTAACAAAACTTCTTTATTAAAATAAGTATATTTTACAATATAAACCTGTAAATTAAATTAACTTAACAAAAGCAATTTAATTAACAGTTACACTTGAAATAACATTTCAACGTTTAAAAAGGGGTAACAAAGTGCACCACACAAGCAAACTGTACTTTGAATGAGTTTCAAAAAAATACTGAAGATAAAAATAGAAGAGAGAGTTGGTTTTTAAAAGGGGAAATAGTCGTGTACAGGTGAGCAATCGAGCCCCTGGGCATTGACCAGGGAATAGCAGTGGAGTTAAACTGACTGTTGTAAATGAAATACCAATCTGTAAAATTGCCCAGGGTTAACAAAAATAAATAGCGGAAAGTGAGAAGGTAATATGCATCGTACTTAGTTCATCAATACATTATATACCATTCATTTACTGTGTGTATTGTATATTCAAAAACACAAACAAAAATTGGATGAAAATTTCAATTATCACTCGAATTTAATAACATCAAACAAGTCCAATAACGGTTTTCAATTTATTCCCAATTCTTTCATGTCTATAAAAATACATGTTAAAATATTTTTTTATAATCTCTGGCCGATTTTCAAGCGGGCTATATTTTGCAGCAATTAATTGAAGAGCTGAATGGATAAAGGTCATATAAAATATGTTTTTGGAAAGAGTTTTATAGATATAGAGTTTTATAGTTTTATAGATTGATAAAGAAATTAAGTGCATATTTATTATTGTGTATCCCTGTTGTTGTTTAGGTGATCAGCCGAAAGGCTGGTTTTAATCTATAGAGGCTTTACTAAGTAAAACGAGGAGTGAGGTGCTTTATGACAGCCTTCCTCACTGAGTAGAAAAGTACGCTTATCAGCACGCCAGGCCCTCTGAAAAGCATCTACTTTCCACCCTGCAAATTACACCTTCACTTCATTCACTACAGAATCTGGCTGATTAATGATGAAACTCATTATTTTCAGAGCAGATACTCTGACTAGTATCTAATATACCTCAACCTCTTCTCTTCTTAAATGATTCAGCCTTATAATTGGCTGACCACGAGACAAGAAACAGAACTATTTGTTGTAGCCCTGGAACTAGCAGATCATGTGTAAATAATTTAACACTCCATCTGCCTGTTACGGGAAAATTGAGTATGCCACAAAGTACTTTATCTCTACAGTTTAACGAAATACTAGGGGGATAAAGGAGCTTTGCACTGCTTAATGTTTTGTACAGGATAAAGGGGTAAAGATCACTTGATACCTTCCTCTACCAGAACGCATTACAATCATTGGTACTATCGGTTTAGAATAAGAACAGTTAACTGTTTTCTAAATTCCCTCTGTAGAGGTTATTTTAAAAAAAAATCTTGAACAAACTATTAAAACGAGATCTTTATAGTAGAATTTGTAGATTCAGTTATTAAATTTTTGTTAAAAATTTGCAAATTCAAATACAGGATTAAAACACGGGATTTGCGAAAAAAACCACACCACGGTTAAGTTTTATCGCCTAAAGCAAATAATAGTTTTAGCAACTTTATACCTTCACATAGAAGTTGAAAGGCAAAACTGCGTACTGATAGAATATAAAAAAAATGGAACGTACCTAAGGGCTAACTGTCTTTCTCCGTCAATTTAAAAAAGTTTAAGGCCGGAAACTAAAGGAATTTAAAAGTAGTTAATGAAAATATAACTTGAGTGCAAAAATTTTTCAAGTGTCTAATACACACTTATGGATAAAATTTATTTATTTTACCATAACAGGCAGGTGGAGTGTTAAATATTTTTACTCGATCTACTAGTTCCAGGGCTACAAAAATAGTCCTGTTTCTTATCACATGGTCAACCAATTATATAACTGAAGCATTTAAGAACAGACGAGGTAGAGGTACATAAGAAACTAGTCAGCGTTATCTCCTCTGACAGTAATGAGTTTCATCATACAGCCAGACCCTGTGGTGAATAAAGTGAAGGTTTCATTCGCAGGGTGGGAAATATTTATGTTTTTTGGAGACCCAGGCTGCTGATAGATATACTTTTTCACTCAGTGAGGAAGGCAAACCACCTCACTTCTCATTTTACTTAGTAAAACCTCAAGAAGTTCAAACCAGTTTTATGGCTGTTGACCTAAACAACAACATAGATAAAAAATTAAATTGAAATGAAACTTTAAGTTTACAGTAGGGTAAAACATTTGCACCGAGAAGATGAAAAATAACAGATGAAATAAATCACGCCTCCAAGACAAATGTGTAACAAGTTGCACATAAATATATATCTGTTTGTAAAGTTGCTATCATCTTCTTCGCTGACCAGAAATCCTACATAAATTCAAATTTAAGATGTCTTCATCTTTTAAATAAAATTTGTTCTCTTCAGATTATAGAAGCTTGTTCATTTGTACGTAACTTGGGAACAGTTTAAAACTTGTCCAAGTCTACATTTAACATTTGAACCTATAAAATTTCTGCCGAGTAACCAACTGAGACGGAATCCGTAAAAAATGGGATTATTTAAGGAAACGGCCTTCGTATGGTTTTTAAGAAAGAAAAATGTATATACTATTTAAAGTTATAGGAAATATAAAAATCTAAAACTTTATTTCGTGCATTTTCTTCTATAAAGCTTAGTTTAGTGTCTATTAGTGATTTTCTGTATTTTTCTCATCAAAATCGGTAAAAAATTGGATATATTAAGATTGCAACCTTAGTATATGGATTTTAAGACAAAACTGTATTACAAGTTATAGAAAATTTAAAAAAACGTACGTTACAACTTTCATTTTAAGCATTTTTTTCTTTAGAGGCTAGTTTAGAGGCAATTACTGATTTTCTGTATTTTTAAGTTCTACAGAGATTGATTTTCATTTTGCGTCATCCACTCATGATTAAAATTAGATTATGTTTTTCTTTTGCATTGTTTACTTACGATTAAACATAGATTACATTTCTTCATTATCTACATTGGCAAGAGAAATTCGTGTGAGTATTTCAAAGCAGATTTTTTTTAAAAATTAGATAGGTATGTAGAAATTTAGATGTAGACTACAGTATAGAATATATTCTATAGGAACAATGTAGATAATTTTATAATTTGGCATGTTGTAAAAAACTTAAATAATTAAAAACAAAATTAGAGAAAAATAAGCTTATACAGTTACATTTATACAGTACTACCCACGCAATATTTTTATTTCCTGAGAACTGTACGTGGGTGAATTTTGTTTATAAAAATAATTCCCATAGGAGGAAGAAGTTGTGTTGTTTAAAGGTTAAAAAAAACATTACCGTTAAATCTGAGCTACCGTATAACGTAGCGAGATCCTGAACAAATTCATTTACGAAGGGATCATCAAAAAGGTTTATTTATGAGGCGTTCTGATGTGATCTTTAACATCACTGAGTGTGGACTAAATAAATAAATGCCCTTTTGAAAGTAACTATCTCGACTGTGTTTCTGGGTAGGTGGTACGGACACAGAGCAATATAAAATTTTACTTGATATTAAAAACTACCCACGCAAATACACCTTACCTTGAATATTAATACACCTTACCTTGTGTGTTGAGCACTGTGACATTATAATCAAACTATATGTAAATGTATCTCGATTTGACGAATAAGTACCTTGATATAACGAAATAGTGTTATGCAATAAGTACGAAGTGACACGCTGTATTATTATTTTTCTGTGAGTTTTAAGGTAGATTCTTTTCCGGGATGAAGAAGAAGAAGAAGAAGAAGAAGAAGAAGAAGAAGAAGAAGAAGAAGAAGAAGAAGAAGAAGAAGAAGAAGGAGAAGGAGAAGAAGAAGGAGAAGAAGGAGAAGGAGAAGGAGAAGAAGAAGAAGGAGAAGGAGAAAAAAGCACCCCAATATTTTGTCGAATGAGTTTTACATATTATCCGATCTATCGTTAGTTATACCAGGTTAGTGAATATTAAACATGATAACTATGCCAAAAAAATTACTAAACAATTCTTTTTCTAATTAAAAATTAAATATTTTAACTTTTAAAGACAAGATCAAACGGTAGTTTTTGCCACAGTTTTTAAGAAATACAGTCGAACTTCAATGTAAAGAAAACATTGATTATACGAATTTTTTACTGCACCGTGACATTATAATCAAACTATATGTAAATTTACCTCTATTTGACAAATAATTACCTTGATATAACGAAATAGTGTTCTGCAAGAAGTATGAAGTGACACGCTGTATTATTATTTCTCTGTGAGTTTTAAGGTAGATTCTTTTGATTTCCGTCAACTGGAAACGTCAGTAACGAAGTTACTCTAGAGAATTTCATCACGGTTGATAAACAGATTACTGTTAGTGATTTTCCGAACGATGACGACATACATCATGGTGTTAGTAAGTCCCCTAACCGGGATGATGAAGAAGAAGAATATGATAATAAACACTGCGAATACCAGCAGCAGGAAGAAAACCTACCGATGACGAGATTTTACAGTCATTTAAAATAATTAGGCTTGGGATACAGCTCAAGGATGAAGTACCTGACAGTAGTTTTGAAAATTTAAATAAATTTGAAACTTTTTTTGAACGTATTGCTTTATTCAAACACAAGAAACAACGGAAAATTACTCACTTTTTCAAGCCGTAAATTAACATTTAAAATACTGTAATTAAATATTCTAACCAATACCTTTCAATATCAAAAACTAAAGAATGCATTCAGGATCAGTGGTTTTATAAACGATTTAGATAAAGTTAGTGTATTTATCTTTTATTTTAGTGTTTTGAAGAAATATGTACTAAAAATAAAAATACCTACAGTATTAAGCTACAAATGATTTTCAGATGCTTTTAATTATAGCCAAGATCTGTGTACGAGGTAAGTTCCTACTTGAAATCAATACATACTTTTTGTACTATTATTAACCGTAATTACGTAAAACGTGATCTATAAAAAACATTATTTACTACTAGACGTATCTATTAAGAAAATTAACTGTATTTAATTCATCATACAACGTGAAAAAATTCGTTAATAAAGATTAGCTTGGAAATTCTTGTTACTTCCATTATGACGAATAACTCGATTTAACGAATTTTTTCCCAGGATTCTCGATTTCGTTATATCGAAGTTCAACTGTATATACTAAATGTGCATAATCAATCGAATCGAATAAGAAGTGACAACCAATGTGTACAAATTCGTGATATTTCTCCCACTGTTAGACACATACATACTAAAATAAGTGAACAAAATATTAAGATCTCACAAGAAGATTAAAAGTGGAAGGAAAAATGAAAGAGGATTTACGACCAATTCCGGGAATTTGAATAGAAGATGATAACCTGTTTGAAACAAATCGGATTATTGAATCATATTTGAGCAGAATATGTTTTAGTTATTCTGAGTATAAAAATATTCTATTTATTCTGTATCTGTTGCACATGCGTCTTTCAAAAATCTATGCTTTTATTAATTCTACGCACTGGTACACACTGATAAATACGAAGGTTCATTTCTCCTTTAGCAGAAATGATCTTTTGAAGACGTTTTGGCATTGAATCTACTAAATTAGAATTAATTTTCTTGACCTCATTATCGTGGAACGTCACTTCTTTATCATTGCTTATCCTGCGTTTTGTTTTACAAGCTTACCTAAACGTCTTTTCAATATATTCCGGAAGTTCTCAATGTAATTAAAAGGCTGGTGAATTTACAGGTCAATCAAGCACATTAATTTGATTTTCCAACATGAAAGTCTTGACCAATTTTGAATTATGACAAGGAGCTGAGTCAGTTGAAGTGTCCCTCCAAAATTTAAAATGGAATAAACATTTTTATATTCTTGGATTACTTCATCATACCTTGAACAGGAACTAAGCGGCCTGGGCCATTTTTGTCGTGAAAAACGCTCAAAACATCTTTTTTACAGGGTGTTTTACAGAGTACATAATTTACTGTAGAGAAAAAAGTAGCATATCCCAATTAATTTGCACGGTAAAGTATGTGTTTTAAATGTTTATCATCTAACGGAATTCCTTTAAAAACCCATATGTACCTTCTTTTCTAACTATCAAGGTCCTTATACATTCTTGGCAGTTGGGTAGTTGTTTGCACTTTCACTGATGAAACGTAAGCAGATTTATTACGCCTTATAGAACAACCATCTGTTTACGTTAGTAATAAAACATTACATACAGATTTTCAAATACCCTTCGTCAAAAATTCTATCGAACAAACGCTTTTACAACAAGTCACAACAACACGATAACCCGTAAAAACCGCGAAATTACGATATAACAAGTGAACTTGTATGTTCACTTTCCATCTTACCACCTTAAAACCTAGAAATCCTGCAAGACGCCTGAAAGAACGCTGGATTAGAGACCTACTAATTTAATCAAATGAGCTTATTCAAAATTTAGAAAATTTTTAGTAACAATTTTTGGGGAGACACCAAAGGAAACCCTACCGGTCTCACATCTATCATTTGAACACAATCATCATCACATTTTTTCTTTGTTTATTTAACGTCGCATCAACTAATAGGGATCATTAGCGACGACGTTGTGTTGCAACTGTGAAGGATGATATGATTTTTTGTAACGTATAAAAATATTCCGTGCCTGAGTGGGATTTGAACCCAAGACCGCATGATGAGAGGCGAGCAAGTTACCAACTACCTGTTATCATCACATATACTTGAATCATTTTTGTACTGTTGTTGCTTAGGTCATCAGCCGAAAGGCTAGTTTGAAACTCTAGAGGTAAAAACGACGAGTCAAGTAATTTACTATGCCTTCCTCACTAAGTGGAAAAGTATACTTATCAGCATGCCTGGCTCTCCGAAGAGCATTCATTTTCCACTCTGCAAATGACACCTTCACTTCATTCACAGGGTCTGGCTGTAAAATGAAATCCATTATTCTCAGAGGAGATAACAGTGATTAGTGTCTTTTACACCTTTACATCTTGGGTTCTTAAATGCTTTAGTTATTTAATTGGCTGACCATGTGATAAGAACAGAACTATTTTTTGTAGCCCTGGAACTACCAGATCAAGTGCAAATAATTTTACACTCCACCTCCCAATTATGAGCAGGTACCATTTTTACGATTATTGTAAATAAATCATTATAGGGAAAAAATTTACACTAGTTTTACGATCGTAGTTAAGTTTCTTTAGTAGGGTTTTTAATAGAATTTTGAAGAAGAGTAATGAACACACTAGTCGATGCCTGATCAACAAACACAAAACAAACTAATGTTATTTTTAAATTTAATTAAAAATAAATAAAATTTCCATGAATAATTAATTTAGTACGTATTTATACGTTTATTACAAAAACCGATATTATTGGGTCAGTAACATAACCGACTATCACGTCCAACGTTCCGAATTTGAATCCTAACAAGGATTTGGAAGTTTCTAACAATAATATGTTCAAAAATTTGTCAAACTCAATACAATTGACAGTTGATGCGACTTTAAATTACAAAAAAAACCCTATAACAAGAAATAAATCACGATGCATGAAAATTACTAAATTGTTGCTTCTAATTTAACTTCATAAACACAACACAAACATGTAACCTTCATACTTCTATTACATAATACATTATTACTTGCACGAAATCGTTTTAACGAAGCACTTACAACAAATATGGATTTATTTACACACAGGTCTAACGAATTACATTTATTTGTTACCACTGGGTTTTAATCGTGTTTAGTCTAGAAACAATTATTAGGCTACCAGCATCTATGAAGTGCCTACAGGAAAGAAGGGAACATAAGAACACTCTCCATTTGGATATTTTAATCATCGAAAACAAATTTAAATGAAAATATATTTCTTTAAAATAAATTTTAACCAAATTAATTGAAACGACTTCTTAAAGTTTTACCTGCGATATATTTGTGCCTGTATGACGTATTATTAAAATAAGTAACAAATGAGCGGATGGTCACAGTAATACAAAAATGATAACAGCAATGGATTTTCTTTTGTATTATTTGTATTTTTTATATATTTTCTTGTATTATTTGTATTTTTTATATATTTTTTGTATTTGTATTTTGTATATATTTCCTTGTATTATTTGTAGTATTTTGATATATTTTCTAGTATTATTTGTATTTTATATATATATATATAGGCCTATCTTTTTTATTTGTCAGCCTCAGGCTAATTTTACTGATAATTTTTACAAATTACTGTTGGAACCTCCAAACAGGCATTGCCTTGGAAGCCCTAATTTTCCTAGTTGTAGAACTAGTTTGTAGTACTAGTTTTTTATTTAGATCAGGTATGATTGCTTAAATGTTTACTGTTATTTTTTATTATTTTTACGTTTTAGGTTATATTTTTATGTGTTAAAGTGTCTGCCTACAACATGGAAATAAATTCTCTTATTCTTATTCTTACTCTATGTTTTTGTTTTTCTAATTTATTCTGCATTAGTGTTTGTAGTTACATATTAAATAATCTGAATTTTTAAGATATTAATGAATCTTTGTTCCAAATTCTCTTTAGCCTTCTGGGAGTGTTGTTTGGTAAAGTAAAAGTGTTCTAATCAACTTGATTAGTTTGTTTTTATGTCTTGATAATTTTCTGTAAAAATATTTAACCAATTGTTTTTTCTGTTTTTTTTTAGTTTATTTTAAGTCACATCACCAGCTTGGTCATAAGCGACTACTGTGGGTTTTAGCGTGTTAAAATTTCCAGAGCCTTACCAGGAATCGAACCCGAGACTTTCCGCTTTGTAGGCTAGCGCACTAGTCACTGAGTCACGTAGGCGGATAATATTGTTTTATTGAGTTGAATATGTAAGGAATTTGTAGATCATTGTGAATTGTCTCATTTCGTAAGCATCAAAGGGAGTCCGTAACAATTCAAATTGCTCTGGATTGTCAGGACTGTAATTGACCAATATTACTCAGTTTAGCGGATCCGTAACCATAAGAACCATTATGTTCAGTTTAGATAGTAATGTTATTATAGCTTTAACTTATTTGATTAAGAAAGAATGTCTGTTTACTAGATACATTTTGTTCTGTACGTGAATGAATGGTCTTTATTTAAAAATAACTTATTCAAATATAATCTGAATAAATTAGTTATTTTCACATTTTTTGCAATTTTATTTGGGATAGTCGATTGAACAGAAACCATTACAGCCACGAATAAACTATTCCCAACTATTTATGAATCACCTAATACATACCGTTGCTATTACTAAAAATTATTTTTAACTATACTTTCGATTATAATAAATTTAATTTAAACTGTTACTTTCTTTGAAATTTTGCTTTACATTTAATAATAACAAATGATTTATCGTAAGTGACTGTAGTCCATTGATTGCGTTGTAATGATAACAGTATGGTATGGTGTATAACATTTCCAGATCTTAGACAGGAATCAAAACCGGGACCTTCTAAATATTTGTGAAATACGCTGTTAAATTTGTTATCAAATCGTTCTCTCTGTTATTATGTTGGGTTTTTCTGGATAACTTTCTTCTTCCAAAATGTTTGTTCTAATGTTTTTATTATGAAATATAACTTTCAACTTCATGTCAACATTTATCACTTCTCGTAGTTTATTTTATATTGACATAGAGAAAAGTTTTTTTGTAGCCTTCCTAACAGAATTTATGTTAACAACTTTTCGCTAGCGCTAGAACACAATACGAATCCAGTCCTCCGTTCATACCTTTAGATATATCCATTTGACCCTCCATTCATTCAGATCCCTATTCCTACTGCTAATTAGCGTGACGTAGCCTAACCTTCTAACCTAAAACGCATAGCTGAAAACAAATATTAACTAATATTTAGGTTGGGAGTAACAGCTGATCATTTATCAGCTGTTACTCCCAACCTAATATTTTATGCAGTTAAGAATGTGCGTTTTATGTGCGTCTGTTTTGATTTTAAATAAAGCGAAATTTAAATATCTATTATTCATTTTTTCCTGAGTAATTCACATGAACCTTTTCAGAATTAAATTTTCTACAAATTTATTTAAGAAAAAATACACCTTCATTTACCATTTATGGAAGTATTCTTACGTTAAACACAAAAATGTGTTATTTCTTTTCACCGATTCTTGTGTTTTATGTGAGATATCTCTGAAAGTATTGCATTTACAGCTCTGGAACCAATTTTATTCAATTTTTCAGATTAAAAAACATAAGAAACAATCGTATTTGTATCTTTGTAACTAACTTTAACATTTTTATAAGGCTTTACTTCACCGAGGGTACAGAGTTCTAGGTGAAATTTTTCGCTAGCCGTAGCTCGCTAACTAAGCGTTTTCAGGCATATGTTTATAAGAACTTTTTTTCTTATTATTAGCTATAGAATGAGATCCCAAGAGATTGCCGTATAGTTTTCAATCACCCTATATATAAGTCAAAGAGCTCAACTGATGGGTGAAATTTCTACTGAACGTGTCAGAATGCAATTGGTCAAAATTACAATTTCTTCGATAGGCCTACGATAAGAAAAATGTTCACAAAATGCACTGGCTCAAAAGTGTATAAAATTTACCAGTAGTTTAAAATTTTTTGTAGAATTTAAATTCTCTAAGAAAAATTTGATGAATGCTAAAAATAAATCTAAAACTATAACGTAAGAGTATTTTTTTATTCAGAAGACGCTAGAATACAAGTAATCAGTAAAAATAAGTTACACCGTAAATTAAGGGATGAGATAAGAATAGGCCTAACAAAAGGTTATGAAATACAACAAACTCTTTCTTCTTTTATTCTTTAGCAGTGAAGTATAAGTGGTAAAGTATGATGATTCTAAACGGTTAATGGTGAGAACAAATCAACAGCCAAAGAAAGGACCAAAAATGAGATACCAAATAAACAATTTTTACGTCTCGGGTCTGAATTCAGATAAGTTACGTGACAATTTGTAAATTAACTGCTTATGATTAACCATTTCATCCACTTAAGATTAAGTTTATTCTGCCTTAGTCATCCGGTAGATAAATAATTGTTGTTGTTGATGTTTAGGTCATCAGCCAAAAGGCTGGTTTGAACCTGTAGAGGTTTTACTAAGTAAATCGAGGAGTGAGGTGGTTTACCATGCCTTCCTCACTGAGTGGAAACGTACACTTATCAGCATGCCGGGCCCTCTGAAAAGCATATATTTTCCACTCTGCAAATGACACTTTCACTTCATTCACCACAGGGTCTGGCTGTATAATGAAATCCATAACTTTCAGACGAGATAACTCTGATTAGTGTCTTTTACACCTCTACCTCTTTTGTTCTTAAATGATTCAGTCATTTAATTGGCTGACCATGTGATAAGAAACAGAACTATTTATTTTAGCCCTGCAACTAACAGATTGAGTGTAAATAAGATAAATAATTACAATAATTTTTTTTTAAGTAATATCAATTGAGCGAGAAACTTTGTACACTGATTCACACATGCGTGAATGAATTGCACTGAGTATTCATGTTCAAATTCACTTTTACTCCAACCCAAAAATATAACAAAAGAAGCTATAGGAATAGGATCTTTTTAAATAGTGTAGGGTCGTTAAAAAATTTAAAGAAAAACACACTTTTAAAAATTAATTTTTAATGTAACACTGATATATTTATTCGTGATTCTTTTTGTTAACGTAAACAGAGCTACATAAAATTAATTTATTTTTCTTAAAACTAAAATGGAAATAAAATTTAGAATTATATCGTTTTCATGTATTTGTTTTGTTTGGAATAATTTTTTTTAAGTTATTTATTTAAGGTCGCATCAACAATGCAGTCATTAGCGACCAGTTATTACAACAAAATTATAACAGTATCCAATTAACTGCTGATACATAATTACAAAAACCAATCAACAAAAATAACACCAACGAATTAATTACTTACAAAAATTAAAAACATGAAATAATAATAATGACTGATCGGCCAAATTCAATCGGTGACAGAAAATTACTGTTCACACACACAGAAACACCACTCATTTACATGTACACAGAATTATTTACATAGTTTTACTTGAAGACATCATAAAAGTTATGTACAGTTATATAAATTTACGATCTTCATCACTTGCAACACACCTTCGATCTTGTCTTCATGGCAGAAAAGATTACTCAGAGACACATCTTGAAGCTGAAATTGTCTTCTTTGAGCTTCTGAATACGACAATTACATATAATGTGTTTCACCGTCAATTGGGGCTCATGGCAGATCAGTGGGATAGCAGGACTTGAGAATATGTAATTATGCGTAAATTGAGTATGGCCTATACGTAATCGTGAAATAACCACCTGATCTCGTCGACTCTCCAATTCTATGGGTTTTTCAATGATGTCTTTTCATTTTTAAACAAATAAAATTTCTTTTCTTTTTAAATAAAAAATTGTTATTTAGAATGTTAATGCACTCATAATTCAGACATAGTTTGGAAGTGTTTTAGCGACTGTTTAATTGAGAAGTATCATAGAAATATTTCTACTCAAAGAAATTTTTTAATGAATTTGGAAACCGGAAAGATTATAACTGATAATTTTTTTTATGTACATAAAGTTTCTTGATGAGCTTTTTGTAATCAGAAGAAATAGGCCAGCGGGACTTATTTTAATGTATCCGTTCGTTGTTTCTTACATCTGCAATGAAAGAAAGGTATAAAGATGTTGTGGGGATCACTTGTTTACGACTTAACTCCCACTAACCTTAGTTCGTTAAACGAAGAACAAATAAAAATAAAGAAAAAGGAGCTGTCTGTCGTAAGATGTTTAAATTCTTGATCATTTAAAAGAGTAACAACGAGCAAGTCATAATAAAATTTCCTGGACTTTCAAGGATATCAGTAACAGCTTTTTTAATGAAACTTTCGAAATATTTTATCAATAACTTTACTATATAGTTATGAAATTGTATAGTTTATATATACATTTTTATGTAATACTACAGAATCTTTAATTGCTTAATTAGAAAGAAAAATAAGAAGATAAATAATAGAACGATTTGAGAGAACTACTGTAAAAAATTTAAATATAATAGTGATTGCATATGATGAAGTTGAAGGTTTAGAGAGTAAAATAAAAATTTAAAACCTGTCTTGTAGAATTGTCAGTTTTGCTAAATCCAGTCTGTCAACACAAAATATATGATCTAGTTTATATAAATGACTCAAAATCTTAAAAATAATTACTTACAGGTAATAGTGACTTACTTAAAAGACTTACTTAACCATAATGTTAAAGCTTTATTTTATTTCAATCGGACTTACCTGAAACAGACAAAAATATCAATTAACTGATCCTCCAAACTTTATTAAAAATAAAAAATATAATGTATTAAATCATGCAATACGACACATATTTTGGTATATCGTGTAATCCTACAAGATTTATTAAAAACTTTTCACAGTTTTTTACCACAAAGATGAACAGCTTATTCATAATCTGAATATCATAAACCTGATATATTGTGTGAGACAATCAAATATAACGTCTTTTCCCGGTTATTTTAAGGATTTGGTTATTGATAAAAACTTCCTTTTAAACCAATAACAAATATTTATTAATAAATTATTTCGGTTGTCACTACTGTTAAATTACAAGTTTTTTTTTGGTTTAACGTCCGACTCTTCTGCAATTACTGCTAATGCAGACGGTGAAGGATGGAATTATATTTTGTAACGTATGAAAATATGCCATGCCTGAATGGGATTCGAACCCAAGACCGCATGATGAAAGGTGAGCCCGTTACCAACTACGCCAATGCGGCCAGCAAAAAAATTACATGTAGCTACTCAGAAGAAATTTATTACAAAATGTTATAAAACTTAAACTAAACTTAACTAAAAAGAAAATATGGCTATATACAATTAAAATAATTTTATCCTTACTTACGGTTTTATTTTAAACATTTACAATATTAAACCACTCGCCTATCACAAAAAGAAACTATTGCAATAGTGACATGCAAAACTAGTTCCCACTGTTTCCCTTGAAATTTTTGAAACCGACACAATATAACTTTTTTCCTTCATATACTTTTACTACTACTCTTTAAGAAACCCGCCGCTCTTTACCTAACTTAGGATTTCAGAAAGACCCAGAAAAAAGTAGAAGAATAAATACATAACAACCCAGTGGAATTATTTAAATTAAATACAGAGTGATTTTTAATTCCTGTAACCCCATTGTTAATGTCTGGTAATTTTTTTCTAAGAAAGGGGAATTTCGTTTTGTAACACGAAGTTGGTAGCCCTACTCAACCGGTATAGATACGACAGTGTGAATTGATTCTCCTTCAGCTGTGTAAAATTTTTTTGCGGTTTCCAGTCGTGACGAACAGAATGTCTTTTACTCTAGAACAATCGCTTGTTTAAATCTGTAGGCTGAATTTCTTGGACTAATCGTACGCGATACGGATACAATTTCAATTTTTTAGCAGCTTTCTGAACACTCAAATTAATAACAAACCAACATGCGAGGAAACTTTTTGTAAACTTTTCCGTGGAAAATTGAGCAATCTTGTTTTCACATTCTCTGAAACGTCATCTGTCAAGAGAGTTGGTCGACCACTACGTTTTCTGTCGCAAACACTACTTGTCTCTCGAAATCGGTTTGTTAGCCTAGAAATTTTTCCTGGTGGAGGAACACCGACAAATTTAATTTGAAATGATTATTTCACACTTGCCTACGATTTTGTAGCGAAATACTGTTCAAGTATGAAAACCCGTTGTTCTAGGGTAGAATACATTCTGTTCGTAACACGACTGGAAACAGCACAAAATTTTACACAGCTCAAGGAGAATCAATTTACACTGCCGTATCTATGCCGGTTGAGTAGGGCTACCAACTTCGTTGCACAAAAAAATTTCCCTCTCTTAAAAAAAATTACCAGATATTAACAATTGGGTAACTGGACAAAAAAATCACTCTGTAGAATAAAAGAATAATAGGATGACTCGTAGCTTCCATTAAGTACTAAAACATCAATGAATAAATGGAAACAAGAATAAAATAGAATCGCGCCTGAAAACAATCCATATTTATTATAACTTCAAACAATAACCGCTTTTATTTTTTTATCTAATATCAGTTTGGTCACAAAAATTTATTTTTAACGTTTAGTTGATGTTCGCTATCCTCCGTAAAATCCCAAGAACAATCTTTAAGTTCTTAAACTTGAAGATTGTTCTTGGGATCTTCATAACTATGTTACAGAATACATCAGATGGACAATATTAAGTATTTTATACCTAGGAAAGTATGCTTACTTACATCTGATAAAGTAAGACATTTCTAAATTTTGGCATTTGTAGCTGTAGCATCAATTACAATAAAATTAGAAGGTTTTCTTACGGCCTCAAATTTTCGTAAAACGTAAATTTTTTACACGACCCTTTCGTAGGTTATCAAAAAATAAAAGTGCTAATTATCGTACTTAAGTAGCCAGGAAGTAGTGAAATTAAATAATAAGTAGCCGGAGAAAAGGTGCCTTTTTCACACTGCTTTTCCCTGAAAGTTGAATTAATTTATAGCGAAAAGCAAAGAATAGTTCTGAAGTTTCCAGTGGCTAACAAGATTCTTACAGGACATCTCAACACAAAAAGAACAAAGATAAACACAAAGATTTCGAACTAAATTAAAATTTTATGTTTTATAAACCAAGTAGAATAACAACTAAAATTTTACAGGATTTCATGTCAAATAAGTTAATTACGTGCAGTTGTTTTACAGAAACATACTACTTATGTTTTACCTGCAACATAAATTACAAACACGACTTTGAATAACTGTAACATGCTAAAACAGTTACTTATTAAAGTTCAAATTAACCTACATTACCCGTAAATTACATAACATTATCAAGAATAACGTTCTTGATGCACTTAACTTTTTAACGCTAGAAAACTTAATAATCTGTGAAGTTTCAAAGTTGTATGGTTGTTAAACACAGTTAAGATTAGGTTTCCGTTATTGAAATCATGCAGTTGAAGAACATTATCATGCAATCTACCGATTTTGAGTATGTAATGTTATTTAACAGTGCTAAATTTTGGAGTACTCAATGCGATTACGAGGTTTTACAATAAATGCGTTTTATAATTATTTACTCGAATAGAATTTTGTAAGAAAGGATGATCTATTCTGCAGATGTGAATATGTACCTCTAACTAAATGTGATTCTTTGCAGTATGATAGCCTATAGCGCATGCGTGAAGTAGTACAGAGTAACACTACACTCAACCGCAGAGTTAGAAAGCGTAGACTTTGCGCATGAATAATGCCGAAGACCGTTTCTGAAATCGTATATTCAAGACCAAGCCGAAAACCAATGTAATTGTCGTAATACGATTCCAGTTAAATATTTTGCATATTATTGATGAAACAACTTAATATTCTACTAATTTAATTACACTAATTATTAACTATTTAATAATTCACAAAGGGTTATAAAGCAGTTAAATTCTGTCCTTTGGAATGATAAAATATGGAAGGAGACAAAGATAAATATTTATCATGCTATTATGGAGAGCGTGTGTACCTATACAACGGAAGTGTGGGTATTGACAAACAGAGAGAAGGATTGCCTAAAAGCGTTGTAGATGGATTTCTGGAGGCGGAGCTGTAGTGTGTCGCGGATCGATCGAATTCCGAATTCCAAAATTAGGAGAAGAATCGGCGTTCAATGAAATACCATGGATACCATATCCCAGAAGCAGTTAAAATGGCTTGGCCATTTTCAGAGGATGTAGGATAGTAGGTGGTCAAAGAGGGTATGGGAGTGGATGCCACCGGTAGAAGAAGGAGGGGTAGGCTGGAAGTGCCATAGTTGAATGGTGTGCAGAAGGAAATGTCTTTGCGGCAGCTCTCCGATGGGGACTGGCGAGGCAAAGAGAGGTGGTGCTTAGGAAGCGAGATACGGCTGGGGCTGTAAATCCTAGCGTGCATATATATATATATATATATATATATATTGTATATTTTTCTTTCGTATACACTATTTAACCCACCGGGTTGGTCTAGTGGTAAAAATCGTCACCGTGATTCAGCTGTTTGACAGCTGATGTACCGAGATGAAGGTTCCGTGGTTCAAATCCTAGTAAAGGAGTTACTCTTATAAGGATTTGAATACTAGACAGTTGTAACCGGTGTCATTTAATGGTTGGGGTTAAAGTAATCACACTTTCTCTGAGAAAATGTTTAAAAAAAGAGGGCAGTAAAATCACAATTTTTTCTTTGGACATTTTATTTCAATGTTTTTCAATTTTTTAGAGTAACAATGGTGTTGAAAAAGCTCAGTGATGGTTTTTTCTTATATTTATAAATGTTTTATAAATTTTATCATAAATACTTTGTGATTTGATAGATTTTCCTTAAGTAAAATTTAAACTTAATATTGTAAAAAGAGACCTTAAATGCCGTTTGATTAAACAGTAATATTAAACAAAATGACTTACTAAATTTAAGGTTTTAATGTTCTTGAATGAAGTCATGTGGGACAGACCACATTATTACATAAATAGCCTACTTTTATTATTATTTTTATATATGACTTGAACAATAATTTTTATGCGTCATGATGTAAAGTGTGGGAGTACATTTGAGTTTGATAATGCGGGTGCTCAAATGATAGGTACGTCTATGAATAAAAGCTTCTATAAGGCAATGTGGCAGTAGTAGCATTATACCCGCATAGTTGTACGGTTGTGGTGGATAGATGTCCACAGTACCCAACTTTATTGTGAAAATTGCATCAATTATTGCCTAAATTTTTTCACTAATATGAATATAAACCTTTTGTGTTTGCTCTGGATTTAATTGAAGTACTGTCAGGTTTATTAAATTGATTTTTCCCGGTTTCATTCCACATTTTACCTTTTCTAAGTATCACTATAAAAATAATTAGAAACATAAATACATCTCTTTGGAAAGGTACAAAATAATACTTATGGCTTTAGGGTAGTTACACTCTTTCTACCACTTAAAAGCAAATTTTAAAAATTAGATTTTTTAGGTATCGCTTAAAGAATACGCATACCAATTTTTATAAAGTAAGCTTTTCGGAAGGATAGACTACAAATAATATTTCTTTAGGGTAGTCACCCCTGTTTTTCCTCTTAGCCGCAAGTGAACGAAAAGTAAATGGTTTAGTTGTTGTTCTATTCAACAAAGCTCTATAGGTGATCCAGAAGAAAGTTAGTGAAGAAGGAGTCAGTGAATTAACTTTTCAATCAGTAAAATTTCGTCTAATTTCAGGAAGATTAATTCCGAACTTATGAACTAATAGTCATGAAGAAATCAACGAGATTTTCTAAAAACTTCTTCTTTAGGTTCCTAGCCGTTGCAGAAGTTGGCCATCATATTAACAATCTGAACCTTATCCACTGCTGTGCTCGAAACAACTGTGTTGTCGTTTTCGGGTACCACATTCTATAAACTACAACTACAATAAACAATCCTGTAAGTTTTCTCATCCTTCTCCTCCTTACCTCCAAGCCAGTGACTGAAAACTCAATCTTGAGAGTTTACTGGATTGTCAAGTTTAAGCATCCGAAATGTTTTTTTAACCTGGCCACATAATTAATCCTCCATTAATGACTGTAGTCACTAGTGATCAAGAAAAATTTTTGACGCAACTTTAAAAAACTCTTTATTCAGCAGTAACTTAACAATATTAAAATAAAAATTTATTAGATCGCCTCCGCGGAGCAGAAGTTAGCGAGCTACGCTGCAAAGCAAAAAGTCTCGCGGTTGATACCCGAACAGAGTCTGGAAAATTATTACAAGTTTATACACACCGTTTCTCTACCCAAAGTAGTCACTATCGATCTAAGTGTTCATCTTACTTAAAAAAATTAAACACAAATCGTTAACGGTTATTTTATTTTTCAAGATAATTCAATATAACCTCAAGATTATGAGTAATCTCTCTTCCGGTTCTATCGGCTGTTTGATAAAGATTGTGTATTGATAGTGATTCGTGGAATTATAAGATTTAAAATATATTGAAATGTACTGTAATTTATCCTTAAGTGACCAAAAAGCGATCGGGAAACTGCTTAAGTTTTTAGAATAAGTGGTGATATTTACCGAGTTTAGAGCGTTGCTTACTTGTAGAATGAACTGCTTTTGTTCTAATTCCTGTTAAGTAAGAGTACTTTAAGAGCAGAATTTTCAAACAAAATTTCATTCTCACTATCAGAGCATATTTTGATGACTGGAAATTACTTTAACCTCTTAGAATGCTAAAAACGTTGCTAGGATCGCCTCTTCACTATGCTTTGAAGACGCGCTTCTAGCATCCATGATCATTTTTCATACAGCTTAACTCGCTACTTAACTCTAGCATCGCCGCTCCACTATGTTTTCACCCTTAAGACGTTCATCAGGGTATTCTTTGCTAGATCAACGAAATGAAGATATTTGGCATGAACTTGATGTGCCAGGGGTGATACAAACTATTAGAAAATACGGGAAAGAGTGGTATAGTAATTTTTTGCGGAAGCCAGATGAACACCCATATAGACATTTGCTTATAAGCCAACCGTACAACATAGTATTGGACGAAAATATTGGACAGAAAAGATGGGCATCTGACTTCTTCATTTTAAT
This sequence comes from Catonia carolina, assembly GCA_035578175.1. Lineage (NCBI taxonomy): Eukaryota > Metazoa > Arthropoda > Insecta > Hemiptera > Achilidae > Catonia > Catonia carolina. The sequence continues at coordinate 126,204,328 of JAQMRL010000002.1, forward strand.
AGCAGACTGCTAAGTTTGAATTTGAAACAGGCTCCTAACCTAAACTCCTAACCTGTAAAGTTTATGATAAATTGCAATTTTAATTATAAAACTTAAAATTAATAAGACAATGGCCATACAACAGTAATAAAACTAATTTATTAGATAATTAGCGAGATAGTTATAAAGAATTACTCAACAATCAATTTTTAATCTACTTTTTGCAAAGATATAATTTAAATAATAATTAAATACAACATTCAGCAATGTAATAAAAATAAGATAAAGTATTTTGTTTTTTACTATATAAGATATTTTTATTTGCATTTGTATAAAATTAACAAAAAACAAATTTGATAAAAAAAAGGATTCAAATGTAGGCCTATACAATTTTAAGACATTGAGGTGATCGCTGCCCATTGACAGTACTCCAAACGTAATCGATAAGTTAGTTCATTATTTTTAATTATTTATTAATTTACTTATTTAATTATTTTTCTTTTGTTTTTCTTTAAATTTGACGTCTCATCATATCTCTACTCCAGAGTCGTTTCAGTCTTCGTATAGGGGCAGTTGGTAAATCTGGTGCGTCTAGGTCAACGATGAGCTGGTTCGGATAGCTGTGTAATTTCTTTTTTAATTGTGTGTATGTGCGTAGAAACACATCGTAGATGTATGGGATGTTTAAGTGTGTGTGTAGTGTATTATTCGTTACATAAAAGAGAGCACTAGTTATCTGTCTTAACAGTTTGGACTGAAAGTATTTTCAAAACGACCGATGATTTGGTACAACAGTAAATTTGGCTGCTATACATCCAAATAGGTATAAGGTAACACTTATAAACTAGTAGTTTTAGATTAAGTGAGAGTTTAGAAGATCTAGAAATCAACGAATACAGTTTTGTTTACGTCTAGTGTAATTTAAAGGTAGAGTAATTGAAAATATAAAATATTTAAGAGTACTATATATAACAATTAGAGTGACATTTATTACAATTTATAGAGAAAACAATTTATTAATAAACAAGTAAATAAATAAAATAAATACACAAACAAATGGTTTGTTTGTAGTGGTTTACATCAAACAAATCGTGTAAATACACTGTATACATTTATGGATATGTATTGAGTAAGGTATGGTATAACATTTTGAAATACACAAAGGATTATGGAAGGTAGCAATTTCTGTTGGATTAAAGTGAAAAGCTGACTGAGGTTTAAATTATACCTCAATGAGAGGGCGATGGGGCATGGAGTTTTGGAAAAGGAAATCGGGGGGACACAGGTCTGTTTAGGAAAAGGGGGTTGCATTAATTGACAAGCTCAATCAGTGTGTTTTAGGACCAATGGGAGATGAATAAACAAAATGTATGTGTTCTCGTGCGTGAATACTATTGGAAAATGCTGTATTATGTTTATCTTTCTCTTCCTATACAGATTTTTCATACACGTATTCACAAATCGTTAATATTTTCAAATTTTTCAAATATTCGAATTAGTCTTTTCATGACTAAAACTCATCATAAAAAATACAGTTGGTATTTTTTTAAATAATTGAAATTTTCCCTCAACACCATCTATTTTAAAGAAAAAATTTGTAATTCTGCAGATTTTATTATTACGAAACAAATATTAAGTACAGTGGTTCCCTCCGTGGCGTAGTTTTAGCGTGCTAGCCTACCAAGAGTCTCGGGTTTGATTCCCGGCTAAGTTCTGGAAATTATTACGTTTCAAAACCCTTTGTTTCATACCTCAAAGTAATCGCTAATAACCAAGACGCTGTTGTGACTTGAAATAAACTAAAAAATAATATTGTGAACGTTGTCCTCCCGGCAATACGACTGATAGAAACCAATGCATAAACTAGTAGTTTTAGATTAAGTATTTATACTGTTTAATATTACTAATATTACAGAAATATGAGTAAATCAAAATTTCGTAATTTTGAATCTCAAAACCACAAATAATTGATTTAACACAACGGAAATTAATTATTATTGGAATATTTGCGCTCAAGTATTTTGTTGATTCCGTAATCTAAAATTAAAATTAGTTTTCCAAATTAAACAGTATATATTAATAATAACTAATACAATAATTTTATAGAATTCATTGTGTTACATTGAGACTAATTGAATTCAAATCAATTTTTAGTGTTCTTAGGTAAGAATTATTTCTTCACTAAATTAAGAAAAACATGTAACGGAAAATATTTAAAGAACGGCATCAATTTTCGGATTATTTACCACTTCTACGCTATTAAAATACGCGCTTTCCAAAGGCACAGAATTTAAAATATACTTTTAAACTTTTAAAAAATGGACTTAAAATTGTATTTGCTTAAGAACAACTTAAGAAATTGTCCAATAAGTTGAATTCTAGTTCTTTACAAATAGAAATTAAAATTTATGCATTACTTTCTAAGAAGTTTTTTTTATATTGCCAGAGGATTTTAGAAATTTGCGGACCATTATTTAAACCCTAGTTTCATTCCAATCTAAAAATTCTTATGTTAGGGAATATATAAAAACTGCAGATCCCTAAATAAGAAAAAATTGAATTCCGTTCTTTTACAGGTCTTAAAAACTGCTAGAAACAGTTAACACTGACTTTATATCATAAATATACTAAAAATAATTAAGATAAGAATTAAATTTATACATTACTATTTACATAACCTACTGGGTTGGTCTAGAGGTAAAGTCGTCGCCAAAATCAGCTGTTTAACAGCTGATTTTCGGAGACGAAGGTTCCTGGTTCAAATCCTAGTAAAGGTAGTTAATTTTATACGGATTTGAATACTAGACAGTGGTTACTGGTGTACTTTAATGGTTGGGGTTTAATTAACCATACGCTCTCAGGAATGGTCGGCCTGGGTCTGTACAAGACTACATCTCATTTACACGTCAAACACATCATCCTCATCTTATTGGGTCATGGGGTTGCTTATTGTTCTCAATTGAACAGATTGCAACGTACATAAATTAGAAATAAAAAACAAAAAAACAAAAATTATTCACACAAACTTTAAAATAATTCTCTAACTTTGCCGGCCGCATTGGCGCAGTTGATAACGAGCTCGCCTCTCATTATGCGGTCCTGGGTTCGAATCCCACTCAGGCACGGTATACTTTCATACGTTACAAAAAATTATTTCATCCTCCATTGTACAATAGTTACACCCCAACGTCGTCGCTAATGACCGTTGTAGTTGATGTGACGTTAAATAAATAAATTTTAAAAAAATTCTGTAACTTTATGTATTCACCTTGCACAAAAAACAACAAGAAAAATAAAATAACGGTTCACTTTGTTTAAGGAAATAGCACTTAAAATAGAAACCATATTTTCAAGAGAATTCTTCTGCTGAATCGTCAGATACATAGCTGAATTGCAAGGACAATAATATATAGGTATTTTATTATGCGTATAATTTACATTTCATATTATTGTGTTTTAGGGATTAATTTAAATCGGGAAATTGTTGAAAGGAATTCGCTGTTCATTTGGTTAATGTAAAAACAAAATTCTGTCATATTATATACATCATAAATTGTAATATATATTTAAGCAACGAGAGAACGTTATTAGTAGACTATTGTATCTAGGCTACATAAACATTACAAAGAAGTATCCTTCGTTTGTTTGTTCCAAATAATCTCAAAAAATACCCAACTAATCTGAAATATTCTTTCACAGTTGGAAAGCTTAGAGCTTCCAGAATAAAAATAGTCTATAGTTTTGTGATTTTTAGATTTTGGCAAAAATTGGGATTGGTAAAATAAAGTTGTATTTTATTTTATTTGTTTGGTGTAAGGTTGTTTAGGAAAATAAATCCTTTAACTTTCTTTCACAGTTGGAAAGCTTAGAGCTACCAGAATAAAAATAGTCTATAGTTTTGTGATTTTTAAATTTTGGAAAAATTTGGGATTGGTAAAATAAAGTTGTATTTTATTTTATTTGTTTGGTGTAAGGTTGTTTAGGAAAATAAATCCATTAACTACGAGTATGATACCATCATGCATACAGTTTGGCTACGTAATGTGACGTATGAGGAAAGGGATGACGTAATTTTTCTGCACGTGCATTATTACCACCATATTTTCACTACTACACCTGAGTTTAAACCCTCGCATCTCCTAAACGATGAATCGGATTTCAACATACTTTACATCAAAATTTAGCTCATTTCATTCTGCGTTGACTAATAACAATTCTATATTTTTAATGTTGTATTAAAATTACCGTATCGAGATCGGAAGACAAAAAAGACCCGGTTGTTTTGGTACCGCAAAGAATTTCATGCGTTTAGAGGCGTGTAACTCGAAAATTATTAGATCGACATATTTGAAACAACACAACATAGAGAATTATATTCTTACAGCGTGTACAAAATTTCAATTTGTAACTTACTTAAAGTTTTATTCCTGAACAATATTCTGAACCCATGCTATCTCGGTAACCGCTCAACCGTTCGGCACGAGAAAACTATCGTTTTATTCAACGTAAAAAAATAGTACAAATGTATTAATAACATGAAATATTGACAATGTTGTGGTAGAATTTTTAAAATTTAAAAAAATAGACTTGGCCATGCGGGGGAAGGGCGTTACTATCAGGTATTCAGTCCTACAGGATATCACGTACACAACCTGACAACATGAATAGTAGCGCCCAGCCACCACATGGCCTAGTCTATTTAAAAAGAAAATATTAAATTCTATCACAACATTGGCCAATCAATATTTGATATTACTAATGCATTTTTGCCATTCTTTTACGCTGAAAAAAACGATAGTTTGCTCGTGCCGAGCGGTTGAACAGTTACCGAGGTAGCATGGGTGCAGAATATTGTTGATAAATAAAAATTTAAGTAACTTACAAATTTAAAATTTCGTACACGCTAAGAATATAATTCGTTATATTGCGTTACAATTTCAAACCTGTTGGTCAAATAATTCTCGAGTTATACGCCTCTAAACGCATGAAATTCTCTACGGCTAAAAACCGGGTCTTTTTGTCTTCCAACCTCGATATGGCAATTTTTATAAGACATTAAAAATAAAGGTTTATTATAGGTTAACGAAGAATGAAATGAGCTACATTTTGACGTAAATTATGTTGAAATCCGGTTCATTGTTTCGGAGATTCAAGGGTTCAAACTCGGGGTATATAATGAAGAAATCGATAGTAGTTGCACTACTGGGTTACCGGAAATATCTTTCAGCTTTTGTAAATACAGCATATACTGAAATATTTACACCTATATAAAGTTTTCAAATTTATGCGATTTTTAAAAAAAGGGAAATTGTTTCCAACTTTAATTTTTTATGTGTATTAAGTAAAATGTATATCGAATAACTGGACTTAGTGTGACCTTAACACTTTCATTGCTAGAGACTCGCCTGGCGGGTCATTGGTAGGTGTTACCGACAGGCTGTCGTTTCATTTAGCGGCTTCTGTTTTGTTATCATTTTAAGTGATTCTGGAGGGACACCGCCTGTCGGATATCAGTTTGTTGGTATTATATAGCCCTCAGAAAGGTTTCTTCTTTGTAACCGTGCAGTTCGTTTTTGAATTTTCGTTCGATGCGATCTTCTACCCCCGGTAGTACAGTCGTTCAATATTTTAACGGGTGTTTAGGGTATATTTTTTGAAGCCGTAAATTTAGTATATTTGCAGGTATCGCTTCAAAATAGCTTACACTTTTAGATTTACTTTAAAAGTATATTATTTGTAGTTTAAAGTTATATAAGAAATTACGCGAAAATCGTAACGGTAAATGAAAAAATTCAAACAAGAAAAACATTTATTAAAACGGGCGAAAATAAACCTAAAAAGAACATTGAATTGTTTACTTTTAAGTTGTTCGCTAACATAAATCCATTTATAGGTCGCATATAAAATAAATCTATAAAAACGTTAGTAATATAAGGTGTAGGCTCTACGTAAAGCGAACGAAGAACACGCTGCACGAGTAATCAGCCCGACGGGATAGATACCTCATAATTGCTCAGCATTGAATGTGTTAAACGAAAACACTTTTCATTCGTCAGAAAAATAGAAATTTCTGTTTAAAAATTAGTCTTAGTGTATACCTATAATTTAAGAATACATAATTTTTTTTTATTCCTAATGTGTGTATGTTGCAATATGTTCCATTCAGAACAATAAGCAACCCCATGACCCAATAAGATGAGGATGATAATTATGTATGACGTGTAAATGAGATGTAGTCTTGTACAGATTCAGACCGACCATTCCTGAGAGAGTATAGTTAATTGAACCTCAACCATCAAAGTACACCGGTAACCACTGTATAATATTGAAATCCGTATACCTAAAATAATTTTACCATCGAGTATCAATTATAATTAATTTTTTAATGAAATGTTAACGAATAATATATATTGTTATTATTATTATGTGTGTATGGACCCTGATGGATCGCGCAAAGCATTCCGACTCATTTTTGGGAATTCTTTCTCATTTTCCATGCTTCTCTCATTCTTTCCCCATGTGTTTGCTTCCTCTCTTCTGTCCACTTTGTCCCTGTCTTCCTAAGGACCTCATTGTCTGATATCACATTCCACTCGTTTATCCTGTTTCTGAATGTATTTCTGTCTCCAATACCTGTTGGGTCTATTTGTGCCTTATGTAAGTCTATTTTCACGTGTGTAATCCATGGTGTTGTTGATTTAACTTTTTGTATGTAAGTAAGAAGCTTGTTAGTGACTCGTGTTGGGGGGAGTCTACTGATGTGTCCATAGAATTGCAGCCTTCTTTTCCGTATGTCTGCCGCTAGGTTAGACATCTTTTCGGTTGCTTTTCTGGAGTGTAGCCCGTAGCCTTCTTCTGTTAATTTTTGACCTGGAATTTTCCTCATGATCTTCCGTTCTTCCTTCTGTATGTTTTCAATATCACCTTTGTTTTGGAATGTAAGGGTCTCACTTGCATATAATGCTGCTTGTTTAATGACTGCTTAATCTTCACCCCAATAGCCGGCCATTTACACAGATACTTACTGGCGGGTTTGGAACGCCACGTACCAAGAACGCGTACAAGAGTGTGTGTTAAGGGGAGAGACGCATCAGATACTTGGATCGAGACACTTGGCGCGCGGGTTTAGCGTGTGACAAGCCCACTAATTTGAGGTCTAGAACGTGCCGTTCTTATTTCATCCAGTTGTGAAATTGCACCCAAACCGTTCGTTAACTTTTGTTGCATTCTTTCTCCTAAATGTTTAGTTTTTATTTTTTGTATTTTTTAAATTTTTAGTATTCTTTAGCTTTTTGTTCTTTCGTATGGAAAATAGATACACGATATTGGAGTAAGGAGTTCATGATGGAATTTATAGAATTGTATAGGTGTCATCCAAGTTTATGGAAAGTTAGAAGTAGTGAGTATACGAACCGCAATTTAAAATTAAAAGCTTATGAAGAAATTATTGAGCTGTGTAAAAAAATCTACAATAAGGCTGATAAGAAGTTTGTTGTGAAAAAAATTCAAGCTATATGTGACTGTTTCCGAAAGGAATTTAAAAAAGTAGAGCAGTCAAAACGGATTGGAGCCTCAGGATTATCTTCCCGTAATTCGTTTAAAAGGTTAACGTGTGTATACTCCCGTTTTTGTACCAACGTTTTTCCGTTTCTTAGGCTTGTCATCAGCGTAAAGAAATGTAACGGGTAAAGCCAAAGCTTTTTTCTTTTCAAGGCTTATTAAACTCATATTTCACAATTTTAATAAATGTTAAACAAATAACTTAAACTAAGCACGTGTATAACAAAAAAAAAACAATTTAAATAACTAAGTCTACTATAAAGTATAACCAATAATAATAAAATATTAAAACAACGTGAACTGAAACAGATTTATCACACTCCAAACATTTAGTATTTCTAACCGGATGAAATACTTACTCGCGTACTTGGAACGTACAAAATTCGATGTATCTCACCCATAAACGAACGCGCAAGTATTTGGCGTTCCTGGAGCGCGAGTCTAGCACGTGTAAATTCAACTTATGTTAGTGGGCAACACACAGTAAGTACACGACGTTCCAAACACGCCAGCAAGTACGTGGCGTTCCAAACCCGCCAGTAAGTATCTGTGTAAATGGCCGGCTAATGGACATACATTTCTTATTGTAAATGTCATGCGTCATGCCATATGCCCCCTTCATTTTCTGCAGTCGAGTTTTCAGTCCAATCTTCTCTCCACCTGTGGGTTCGAGGATCTCGCCTAAGTATTTAAAATGTTTGACTTTAATTATCTTTCCATATTTTGTAACTATATTTTAAAATATATTCTATATTTTGTATTTTGTAAATATAGCCTATATATATGTATATATATATATATATATATATATATATATATATATATATATATATATATATATATATATATATATATATATATATATATATTTAAAGTTACAATTAAAAAGCTTCAAACTGTTCTACTCAATTGTAATCGGACAAGTATTGTATTGGATATTGATTATCTGTTATCATTTTATTAATACATTAATAATTTAAAAACTTCAAACTTAACGTCTTTCGTTACTTCATAACAAAATTATCATCTGAAATATCTGTTATTTTCATTTTTACCTTTCTACATAAACCATTAATTGCATAAATAAAATAAAAATAGAAACAAAATTTTAGATTTTTTAATTATTAAATCATTTTTTGAAGTATTGTCATGAAATATAAATTTTGTCTTTTATATTAACTAAAATTTTCTTTTACATTGTTTTTTGTTCGTTCATTATAATCATGAATATCCTATAGAAATAATATTTTAAAATAATATTCTGTACTTTTTTTGCCGAGGGTATATTACAGATTTGGCGTTTAGCGTACAAAAAATTTTACCAATACACCCTTTGTTAAATGAACTCTTTTGATTAACCGCATATATCAAATCAACCTTTTTTTGCTATAATAAAAAACCTAGAAGGTATTTTTTTTAAATGAATAGATATGTTATTTTTACAAATATTTTCAATTCTTCTTGTAAGTGGTGACCACAGTGTACAATAAAATGTACAATAAAATACTGTATGTTAAAATATTGCAGGCCCAAATATGTAATTCGTCCAGGAGCTCTCAAGTTTGTATTCGGTTACGCTAAAAAATCTGCCATCGCGGTAGTTTAAAGAACTGTTTACTATAGTAATTTAAAATTCAAATTAAGTAAAACTTAAAATGGATGCCTTCGTGGCGTAGCGGAAGGTCCCGGGTTTGATTCCTGCCTAACATCCAGAAATTGTAACAAGTCAAAACCTAACGTTCCAGTTAATGACCTACTTCTTGATGAGTCATTAAATAGACTAAAAAAAACAAAAAGTTTTAATATTTTAGTTTTGCGGCAGAAGTGTACGATTAATAATCACATTTCGAGAAAAAAATTGGAAAAAACATTCTGAAGATCTCCTTAAAAATAAAATTTTTTGCAACAGGTATATAAAAATGCGTTGTGTGAAACAATTTTTTTTAAATATTTACAATTTAAAACATTTTATGTAAATGTATATTTTTCTGAACTTTAACGGTCTTATCACAGATGTGAGTTCTCGAAGATTTTTAGTTTTTGTTTTATGTGTATACTTATTGTTTTATAAGTATTGGTAAAGGTTTACAGTTTTGTATGTATAATTACAACTTATTTAGTTTTTCTTTAAATTAGTTGACCAACACGGTGGGTTAACTAGACTCGGTTCATCGTAAGAAAGATATCTCGAGTAAACAAACAGCAGTTACCGAATCAGCTGATAAAGCGGTGACTCAGAAAAAATGCAACACTTTTAACTAAAACATAGCAATGATAACTGATACGTGCTTTTAACCATATTCAGAATTAAACGATAAATAGAAATGAAAAAACCAAAAAATACTACAACACTAAATTCCTAGTTGAAAATAAATAAGAATGGACGTAAGAACGATGCGAGACAATACGATGTCAAAAGCGAACTGGTAGTATAATATAACGACGACATATTCTTTGTCAAAAATGTAGAGAGAGATTAATGGGTTTGGATAAGTCATCGTCAAATTCAATTGTGAACTAACGAGTGACTAAACTAATATTAGATGACTATCATTAAAATAAAAATGTTTACTTTTAAAGTTCTCTTGTTTCGTTATACAGATCAGAGGTAATACATATAATTTGTATCCACATTTATTTATGAAAAAGAATGGAAATAAGGTATAGGCCTAACGTTTTTATACATTTATTGATCAATACTTAAAAATATCAGTCATGATATATGATGAGTTTCATTTATAAAAATACTTTTAAAAGTATTTTATACTTAAATACTTTCGAAAGTATTTTGTTGTTACTTTTTAATCAGGTTGTACACATATTTAAATAATGCACATGCTCAGTGATATCATTATTTGTTTACTTGAAATATCTTTCCTATGGTGAACCGAGTATAGAGGTAAAGTCGTCGCCACGAATCAGCTGGTTAACAGCTGATTTTCGGAGACGAAGGTTTCTGGTTCAAATCCTAAGAAAGGTAGTTATGTTTATATGAATTTGGATATTAGGCAGTGGTTACCGGTGTTACTTGATGGTTGTAATTCAATAAACCATACTCTCTCAGAAATGGTCGGCCTGAGTCTGTACAAGACTACGTCTCATTTACACGTCATACATATCATCTTCATCTAATTGGGTCGTGGGGTTGTTCATTTTTTTTTTAAATTGAACACATTGCAACATACAGATATTAGGGATAAAAAATTAGTTGTTTGTGTTATTTTGAAATTGTAAGTTAATCGATAAGAAATAGTTCAGATAGATGATTTGTGAAAGTGAATATTTCGAAAGAATTAAAAAATTTTGTTGCAATTAATTTCTAAGCGTAAATTCCATCTTGTGTTCTGTGCAGTAAACCCTTTTGTTTTTGTGTGAAGTGTTGCGTTTTGAGTAGAAGATAAGCATAACCTTCCAATTCCCAATTCCAAAAATTGACTTGTATTTTATAATGTACATTATTGTACGTGACAATAAAAGTTTATTTATTTTTCATATCTCAAAAGTTACGATTAAACAATTTTGATTTAATATATTTTATATTTTAAACTTTTCTTTTCAATGTTATTTAATAAATCTTTGAAAATTGTCATTCATATATAAATGGAACGGAACGCTTGAACTTGACAGCTACAAATTATATGAACACGTAGATTACTGAATGAAAACTAGAGTGGGTTTGGTGGACCTATATTATTTAGTTTCGATTGGAAGGTTAAGAGCACATGTTGGTGTGTTTGTAGGCGTTAAGTAGGTTCTTTTCTGGAAAGGTGTAATAGTGACGTAACAACACTAAAACGTAAAAGTGACTATTTTGTTAGAGGGTGTAAACAGAGAGTCGGTGAGTCGGTGAGTGAGTCGTCTAAGTGAGTGACCGGTTGAGTGTGGTTGGTCAAATAGTAACCGAGTGAGTAACGTATAGTAGTTGGTGGGTACGGAGGAGGCCGGCGTCGTCGTAAACGATCGATACGAGCGTCGCGTGACGTCACAACAGCAGCCCGGGAAATTGGCTGATGTGATGTAGGGCATACAACGTACACATCATCTACAACTAGGTCAGGATAACTCAATGGCCAACTGATTTAGCACTTTTCATAAAATATTCAACATTGCCATGCCTCCTTTTTGTTATCGCAGTATAATGCAATTTAAAAACTTATTTCTTCAAAAATAAATTCATCTATCATCATGGACTCAACTTTTTAACTTTTTCGTTTTATGTATACCAGTAAAAATTCAAAAATATATTTTTATTAAAAATTTAATATTAGAATAATTTAATTGCAATAAATATCTTAGGATCTTTTATTCAGACAAATTTGGTTTCTGGTACAAATCCTGTAAAAACTAAAAAAACAAATGTTTTTAAGATTTATTTTGTTTTTTTGTTTATCCCTTAATTTATTAGCCTACAGTTCTTTTATTTACACGCCTCTCACTTTTATTTGTCCCTCACTTTAAAGAAAACCGTTAATTTCCTAAATAACTTCATCATATATTTAAACTCGTAGCGACTTTTCTTTTATTGAATTATTGAAGTTTGATTCTTACTTGTCCACTTAAACATTTTTTTTGAAACATCCAATTTTGACCATTAATTATGTGACTTTAACTGCTTAAGGAAAACGTTATTAAACATTATAAAATACTCATGACATTTTTTTCAAAGAATTATATATTTTTGGATTGAAAAGGAATATTTTTTTAATTATTAAAGGTGAAACTTCTTTTAAGCTTGAGTAACATTTACAAAACTCCTATAAAATGTCAAGTAAAATAATCATATTAAATTAGGTGTTAACCATTCATGTTAGTTTTTAAAAAGTTACATGATTATTGTGAAACACTTTTCATATTTGATTTTTGAAGCGGTACTAAATACTGCGCGTTACAAACTCAGGAAGTAATATTAAACGTAATTTTATGCGTGGGGCAGAGGAATTTTATTCCCAGAAGAAAACGTACGTAGCAGTAGTTTCTCTAGTAGGAACTACGTGTGTAATTTCGCATTTAAAAAAAAGAGATCTGCTCCATTTCCGTTTTACACATCTTTGAGTTAGGTGTTTTCTTTAAAGCTAGATCGCTATCTGATTATTTTGGTTAGTTATCACACAAAACACACTTTAAGTAGTGACTTTACTTTCTCTTGCCTATATGAATATATAGGAAGGAAAGTATTGTTTTCATGTCGATTTTTTCGAAATCGAGTTTTCACCGGGTCTACACGTTTTCAGACCCCCTGAACCCAAAAACATGTTTTTGGCGATTGGTCTGTGTGTGCGTCTGTGTGTCTGTGTGTGTGTGTGTGTGTGTGTGTGTGTGTGTGTGTGTGTGTGTGTGTGTGTGTGTGTGTGTGTGTGTGTGTGTATACAAAATATCTCAAGAACGGAACATCATACGAACTTGAAACTTTAAACTTAAGTTACATACCACTACCGGACCCGACACGAACATTTTCATCAAAATCGGTCAACCGGAAGTAGTAGTTTATTCATGTAATTTTTCGCTTTTTTGCGATTTTCTCAAAAACGATTTTTTTAAAAATCGCCTGGTTTACTCAATTTTTTATTCTCTACAAGATAGGGTAGGCGCCATGTTTGCTGAAATTCTTGGTGAGGCTGTTTTCACGTAAAAAAAGTGTTTTTTTTTTAATTACGGCTTAAATATGTATTATAGCGCAAAAATTTATATAATAAAAAATGTAGAGAATTTAAAATTCTACAACTTTTATTTCAAACATTTTTTTGTATAACGCTTAGTTTAGCGGTAAATAGCGATTTTCTGTTTTTTCTCACGAAAACGTGTGAAAAATCGATTTTTTAAAGATTTCGGCCTTAGGATGCATTTTATGACAAAAGTGTAGGGTATATAATCAAATTTATAGAAAATTAAAAGGTCTACAACTTTTATTTAAACATTTTTCTCTACAGAGAGTAATTTAGTGTGAAAGAGTGATTTTCCGTATTTTGAATCGAACTGAGGTTGATTTTCATTTTGCGTCTTTCATATAATGATTAAAATTAGGTTTGTTTATTGAGGTTAGTTTTTTTGTTTATTTCTAATATTTTATTGCTAATGTTAGGTTATATTGTTAATTATTTATATTGGCAAGAGAAAGTTGTGTGAGTGTTTCACACCAGATTTTTTTTACTCCTAATTTAGTCGATAACAACTAAATCTCTTTCGTCTTTTTGTTTGTGGTTCATGTTTCTTCTTCTTCTTCTTCCCTGTTGTACTAAAAGATCCGGATGGGATTTAGTCGGTTATGAAATGTTGAATACGTCGACTAAGTGAATTCATTCACAAAGGGTGTGATTAAGTCGTTGTGAAGGGTTAAATTAGAAACGTAGTAAGGGGCACTTGTAATTATTGTTCTTAAGAATTTAGATTTCAAAGCTTGAATTTTTTGTGTGGATGTAAATCTACGATTTGCTCTTATAGAACAATGAGTAGATGTGCAGTTGTGAGTAGAATTTCGAGTGAGTAATACCCCCCCCCCCCCCCGCTGTAACAATCTATAAATTACCTACATATACAAAATTGTTGTGCTGTTCTTGACGTGAAACTATTAAAATAAATCTGTAGTATGTATTGTGTGTGTTTCACTGTTATCTAGGAGAATAATGGCTTCTGGAATCTGTTGATTTACATACAAGTCGTGTTTGGTGCAAAACTTCTGTATTTTTTTCTTTTTTACTGTGGAAGGATTCGTATTCTCAGTACTACAGTGTTTGGTGTATACCAAGTCTGTGACGTTTCGAAGGATTTTTGACAGAATCCTGTTTTTAAATGTTTTTTCTTTAGTCAAACAAAACCATTGTTTTCTTAACGTTCGCTCGTTTTCCCAGTTTTTGTCGAAATGTTTCAATTAACAAATGATAAAATATTTTCAAATACAGAGCGATTTTTTAGTCCTGTTACCCAATTGTTAGTGTCTGGTAATTTTTTTTCAATGAAAGGGAAATTTTGTTTTGGGACACGAATTGGTAGCCCTACTTGACCGGTATAGATACGGAAGTGTGAGTTGATTCTCCTTGAGCCGTGTAAAATTTTGTGCCGTTTCCGGTCGTGTTGCGAACAGAATAAATTTTATCCTAAAACAACGGGTTTTCATTCTTGAACAATATTTTGCTACGAAATCGTACGCGAGTGTAAAAGTGTCATCCCAAATTCGAGTGTTTTGACTGTTCAGATAACCGTCGAGATGGAGCTTCATTACTAAAAAACACTGTGTTTAAAACTTCGATTTTGTTATCATTTACGAAAGACCTAACCAAAGGCAATATTGCAATCGCTTGTTTAAATTTGGAAATTGAATCTCTTGTACTAATCGTACGCGATACGGATACAATTTTAATATCTTAGCAGCTTTCTGAACACTCGTATATGACAAACCAACTTGCGAGGAAAGATTTCGTAAACTTTTCCTTGGAGAATTGAGCAATCTTGTTTTCATATTCTCTGAAACGTCATTTGTTAAGAGAGTTGGTCGACCACTACGATTTCTGCCGCAAACACTACATGTCTCTCAAAATCGGTTTGTTAGCCTAATAATTTATATTTTTTCTGGTGGAGGATCACCGACAAATTTAATTTTAAATGATTCTTTTACACTCACGTACGATTTCGAAGCAAAATATTGTTCAAGAATGAAAACCCCTTGTTCTAGGGTAAAAGATATTCTGTTCGTAACAAGACCGAAAACGATACAAAATTTTACACAGATCAAGAAGAATCAACTCACACTACGGTATCTACTCCGGTTGAGTAGGACTACCAACTTCGTGTCACAAAACAAAATTTCCCTCTCTTAGAAAAAAATTACCAGACATTAACAATTGGGTAACAGGACTAAAAAAATTACTCCGTTGAAGAAACGGATGGTAATCGTATCGTACCTAATGCAATGCTTTACCAATACTTAAAAAAACATTTAGTGAATTTAAACCATTGATTCTAGCTAACCTACTATAACTCTCCCTTATGTGAAGTCTGTTATTTAAAATTAACGTGAAATTATTTTTATCAATATAATATACAATTAGTATTTATGTAAATGTCAAAGTAAACTTATCTCAGTGTGATGAATCCAGTTTTTCATTAACTATAAAATAATGAATTATTGAATTGAAAACATTAATGGCCTTAGGCCTCAAATTAAACATTTTTTTTTTTTTTTTTTTTTTTTTGGTTTAACGTCTGACTGTTTTGCAAATTGCTGCTGCTAATGCAGACGGTGAAGGATGAAATTAACTTTTTGTAACGTATGAAAAAATGCCATGCCCGAGTGGGATTCGAACCCAAGACCGCGTCGTGATGAGAGGCGAGCACGTTACCAAATTAAATAGATGCACTTCGAGTTTTCAGACATAAAGTAAGATTTCTTTTTCTTTAAAAATTGACATTCTTTAAGCAATCAGAAATATTTAATAAATTAATATTTTAATGCGTCTCTTTAATTGTCATGTATATATTATTGTTGTTGTTTAGGTCAACAGCCGAAAAGCTGGTTTGAACCTCTAGAGGTTTTACTAAGGAAAAACGAGGTATTCAGGTGGTTTACTATTGCCTTCCTCACTGAGTTGAAAGAGTATGCTTATCAAAATGCCAAGCCCTCCGAAAAGCACTCACTTTCCACCCTGCAAATGACATATTCACCACAGGGTCTGGCTGTATAGTAAAATTCATCACTCTCAGAGGAGATAACTCTGACTAGTGTTTTTTACACCTCTACCTTTTCTGTTCTTAAATAGTTCCGTCAGATAATACGCTAACAATATAATAAGAAAGAGAACTATTTTTTGTAGCCCTGGAACCAACAGATCGAGTACAATTAATTTAACATTCCACTTGCCTGTTGTGGTAAAATATATATTATTATGAGCACATTATAATTATTTCAAAATAACTAAAAGAAGTCTAAGTCAAAGGTTGTGCGCGGTTAGAATACGTAACGAATCTATACGCGTCGAGTTAAATGTTCAGTCACTATGTGAAACGTTAAGAATATATAAGAAAAACTGGTCCAACCATTTACTTCGCATGCCAGAACACAAACTTCCTTTACGAGCATGAAAATATTGACCTAGAGGGAAGCGAGGCTTGAAAGACCTAAAAAGAGATGCATGCCGGAACAGGCCATTGAGCCTAATCCTTGACATAAGATGAACTTTTAAAATAATTAAACAATTCATTTCATTAAAATATCAAATAAAACAAAATTAACAAAAAAATACTGATAGGTCAATACATATTTCGTTCCAGCTGAACTGTTACAACATGCTGTCGTATTGTTTGAAAGAAATTCTTATAACGTTTTATTCATAATCCATATTAATTCAAAACAAACAAGAAATGGATTTATACAGACTTTTTAATACACAAACATTACAATTAATCTGACACTAAAAAAACAAAATAAAATACATTTGGTTTGCTTATTTTCTTTTTAAAAGAAGAAAGTAACCAAGAACTAGAAATAAAATTTATAACCGTGCTGTTAGAAACACCAACCTGTGTAACTTTTCGAATTACTTAACACATGTAAACAACCCTTAAGGGACAAGTAGGGTTTCAACCGTTTACAAGCATTCTACTCAGTCGAATCGAAGATAAATAAAGATCTTCAATGGCTGGCAACTAAATCACTTAATTTTCTCAACTTTCTAACAACACATAGGCCTATATTTCTTCAACTCAAAAGAACTAATTCGTTACCGATCAGTAACTGTTAGCAAAGTTTTAATTGTTGAATTTGTATTTTAATTATATCATACCTACTAGTTCACAGTAAACATTAAAATATTACAAAAATGAATGAACGCGTATTTAAAGAAAACTTAAAATTGTAACCCCTAAGCCTAGATTCGTTCAGGATCAGGGTATAATTTTATTAATAATAAAGAAACTTACTTTGAAAAATTATTTATTGACACGATTAATATTTACAATTAATTATTAAGCTTAGAAAACTAACGAATTACGATAAGATTGCTTCAATTAAATTAATTAAAATCTTAAACTAAACTTGACTATAAAAAATATACTCTCACTTAATAATTAAAACAATGATTTACTTGTCCGCAACCACTTTCTACCACCCGTACGCACACGCTTTATTAACTAATTCAGAATCGGTGACGTAAAGCTACACATTAGAGCTAAAAACAGCCAAATTCCGTGTAACGTAGAATTTTCTGGAGTTTTATCAACAGTAGGAAGAGTTCTACACAATTCGCGGACTCCTATCCCCTTAACGGTAGATCTAAGTCTTCATCTGCTGGAATGTGCAATCTCTTCCTGATCATTTTTCTTCTGTGTGAACTTTGCCAAGAGGCTCTGCCCGTCAGCACGTACGTGATACTCCGATCCGTCTATCGTCATATGTTTTTGCTGAGAGTGACGTGAAGGGTAAATTGGCTGCCTTTAATCCATATAAGGATGCTGGGTCAGACGAAATACCACCCTCTGGGTTTAAGTTCTGCAGCAAGCTGCTCGCTCCTCACCTCACACTACTTTTTAATAAACTTCTGGAACAAGGGATTTTTCCTGATTCCTCCTGTTTGACTCAAGTCAAGCATATAATTTTGTACTTAATGACTCAATACTTAGCCGTGAATCAACAATTTGAGACCTAGGCATAATGCTCTCTTACAATCTTTCTCCTAAAAGTCAGACTGACGTCATCACAACCAGGGCATCTAAAACTTTGGGATTCCTAATTAGAACTTCTAAGAGTGGCTTGCGTGGAAGTGACTTACTCTGGTAATACTTCGATAGTTTTTGTAATATTACAACTACAACAATTTTTGTCTTAGAGTTACCCTGCTCTTGTGAAAGCGTTTGTATAGGTTTTCAACAGAATTTTAGACGAAAAGTATTTTAAAATATGTGTGTCAGGTTTTGTTACCAACGTAAAAGAGTGTTTGTACTACAACGCTATATTTTTTTTTACTGGAATGCCTGAATGCTTTCTAAATAAGCTTAGAAAACTAACGAATTACGATAAGATTACTTCAATTAAATTAATTAAAATCTTAAACTTAACTCGACTATAAAAAATATATTCTCACTTAATAATTAAAACAATGATTTACTTGTCCGCAATTTTTTTCAATTGTTTTTGGTTTTACGTCAGACTGTTTTGCAATTTCTGCTAATTCAGACGGTGGAGAATGATGATATACGAAAATGAGTGATAAAAGAATGCCAGACCTGACCGCAAATCGAACTCGGGACCCCGGCGTAGAAGCCAGTTGTGCCAACTACTACGCCAACGGGCCGGCCAAATAACAATTTTCAGTTGAACCTTAAATTTGGGACCCGTAAATCCATACAGGTTTTAAAAGAGACCAATATAATATGCAATTTTTTGATAATATTTTGAATTGAGTAACAGTATAATGGGATTAAAAGTGTTAAATTTTCAGGCATAGGCCTACTTCAGGACGTAACAATCTTATATTTTGTTATCTCCAGTGTCAATCAGTATAACGTAATTTAAAAATTAATGGTTATTTCACAAATTCTAAAACTATTATTTCAATTTCATATAAAAAAATAAACATAAAATGTTTATTTTTTCTCATTTCTTAAGTATTTTTCATTAGTACAGTAATTTAAAAATAATTTGTTTTGAATTCGTCAGATTTAATTTCAGGAGGCTCCAAAACAATTGAACAGAAATTACTATAATTTTATTGATAAAATATAATTTTTTACCGAGATAAGAGACAATGGCCAGATTTACAAATATTGGAGTTTATAAAAAAGATGCTACGGTGTAAGGAAAAAGGGGTTAAAAAAGTGTTCCAGTTAATAAGTACCTAACAATGGCACTTTTCCAATAGAATGTAAAGTTTTCAAAGAAAAGACTACCCACGCTAAAGTATAGAGGAATGCCCCACTTCTCATCAGTTCTTTAAAGCCGATAAAATATATTAGGTTACACCTAAATGTTTCTTAAGACTTAAAAGTGAAATAAAAATTAATTTTAATTTATTAATTTCCTTCAAATACATCACAATTATTAAAAAAGGATCGTTGTTAGCTACCATTTATATGTCATGTAATATAATTAACTTTCTGGAAGAGCAATTTTGGTGATTTTTCATGTCTTAGAGTACCAGGTTGTACCAAATAATTTTTTACAATTGTTTGATTGTGTGCTATTTTGGTTTCACTAAGGTAAATCAAAAAATCTCTCTGAAATAGTATAACTAGTAATTAGTGTTGTCTCTAAAATAATTTTAAGTTATTTACATGTAAGATATTTTTTGAGAATAGAACAGGAAATGTATAAAACTAGCTCAAAACAGCACAAAATCTTAAAAGAAAGTACATTCCATTAAAAGAATTGCAATAAAAGAAGTAGAATTGAAACCGGTTCGTGTTAGGCCTATATTTTTCCTTCTACCCTTTAAGTAGACCGATGTTTGTAGCCGTTCAAATGGGGAACGGAAATGAGCTACTTTATAGACAAGAACTGAGTGAGGAAGCGGAGTAGGCTGGGGACACCGCTAACCCCGATAACGAAGCCATTACTACAGATTAGTATCTTCTTCCCACCTCACCCACCCTTTATACAACCCTTACATTTCTCTTCATACCCCTTTAATCTACTCGCCTTCCTCTATCCATTTTATAATAGTGACGCCTTCATACGAAGGGAGGTTTTGGGTTGAGATGAGGAAGCGGTTAAGATGTGAAAATATATTCACAGCTGAATGGAATCAGCCATTCCTTCCTTCGCTGCTTCCAATACATATATATACACTACTATCGACACATTGCCAAATGCATACACTGCATTAAACTGAGTGAAATAAACTCTATTTCACTTTATATTTCGTATCCAATTCTTTCCACAAAGTGCTTTCAACAAATGCCACCGATTGGAAAATTATTTCATATGCAAAATAGGCTTCATACATAATCTAAAAAAATACTATGTTCATAATTTTTATATTGCAATAAGTATTTTTTTCATCGAAGAAATTTAAGAAGTGTTTTAAGTCTATTTTCACCAAAATTTATTTAATGTGAAACGGAATATAAATATTTAGAAAAAATATTTAGCCTCAAAAATATTTAGCTTTTCTTTTTAATAGTTCATTTTCGTAAACTTTTATATTACTCACTTTTGTTTTGTCTATTTTTGTTTACTGTAAGTTATAAATTCTACTATACTAAATTCTATTGTAAATCTATAAAAGGATTCGAGTTTCAAATACTGCCCGTCCCCAAGCTTTGTGCAGCTGCGGGATGAAGGGGAAAGACGAAGTACCAGACTGCTGTTACGTCATAACACTGTACTAATCATCTCATTGCTCTTCGCTGGGCAGTAGGCTGCCTAGTGCGTGACATACGTGGGTGTTGTTTTGACTATTCGCTGTAGACGGCGACACAGAATATATGTAGTTTGGATAGTACCTTTGACTATTACAAACATAATACAAGTAAAACGTTACTACTACTACTAACGCAATCTCTCACAGTAGTAGTGACGTAATGCATACCTCTCAGCTGCACAAAGCTTGGGAACGGGCAGTACGTATGTTAATTGTCACTTGGGCAACATTGTTAATGTTTAATCTTATGTATTCAATAAGTTTAGTACTCTTGTCATTACTGTGAATTAATTGTATTATCTGAATTTTAGGTCTTCCAAAAGGCTGTTACTCCTTTTATCCATGTTGGTATGAAAGAATTAGACGGATAGTGTACGTTACTTGAAAGAGAAGAATTGTGCGAGAAAAACGACAGATTATTCGAAACTAACTTAAATGAAAGACTAAATTTTAAATTCTGTTGGATAAATGGTTTAAAGAAGTCATAAAGGATATTGAGAAAAGTGGAATAAATCGACAAAATATAATGAACCGAACTAAATTTAGACAACTGGTTACTAACGTCAAGGGCTTTTACGAAGAACAAAAGCAGATCATCGGATAAACGAAAGAAGGGAGAAAAGCCTGGTGAAAATATTCTGAGAGTGTGTGGGCTACACAGAGAGCTTCCAGAAATGTCTATACATAGTTACTTTTTGTGATCTTAAGCCCTTTACGTTAATTTTAAATTTTAGCTCAAATTTAACACAACATGCACAAGTGCTTTTTATCTACCATAAAGAGATTTACTATCTACTGTCACATTATCTACACCGAAGGAATGATATGAATTCTGGTTAAAAAATATGTGGATTTATTTTGGATCATATGCATACGAGGATAAATAAAATGAAATAGAATGAAGTTAAGGGTCCTCGAGAAAAATGTAAAAGTCAATTTTTTGTGGATTTCTTTGACACTTTAAAATGCTTCCTTTTTAAAAATTTTTACATGGAAGTAATACAAATAGTAGTTAAATATTGATCTCGAAAAAACCTCAATATTAAAACTTGTCGTTAAAGACTACTCAGACAGAAATAGAAATGTTGATAAGAAGAAAAAAATTAATGGAAATATGTCTGACAACTATGTTCACCGCAAGAATTTTTGTGTTCATTTGTTTTTGTTTTCAGTCTGGCTTTTGGTTACTTAAAAAATGGACTTGAAATATTTTTGTCAGGAAGCTAGGAAGTATTTTAATGTGCGTCTGAAGATGATGCCGGAAGAAATAAAAAAGTAAATCTGGGAAAAATATAGCAGGAACGGAAATGATAAACAAACGATGCATTGTTATTTCAAGATATTATTATTGATATTCCCCCTTTTCCTCTACAATGAAAAATAATACCAGCAACTTGGTAAATCTTTTTATTAAAAAATTTACTTTTCGTTTTTTAGAAAGTTAACCACACGGTATAACAGCACAAGTAAACAAAATTAAGTAATTGAAAATTAATTGTGACTGTAACGTTAGATGTTAAAAAACTAATCTCTGGACAACTATAACAAAATGTTATATTCCCCTTTACCCGTTAATCCTTCAAAAGTATTAAATTTCCCCTGATACACACTTTTAAGATTTATTTACAAGTGAAAACATGATTTTTGCTATTCTATCGTTTAACATTAACACAGATAATAAAAAAATAGAAATAGAAATAAAAATTAATTGTATAGAATAACTACTATTTGTCTGTGGAAAGAAAAGAATTGCCGGAGAGGCGCAAAACTGGGTGAAAATAAATATTACTACCAAAAAAAATATTGAAAAATATTTTTGGTAATATTTACTACCATTTCAATAAACATTTTTTTTAATTCATAAAATTAATTGTAAATACACTTATATAATAGAAAAAATGGAAGCGTATATTTTTTGTTTAGTGAAATTTTCAGGTACATGAAACCGTTAAAAATTATTTCAAGTTTTTCTGAAAATTCCATTTTTCTGAAATTTTTGATATTTTTCGTTTACAACGTCGTTTCCTTTTTTCTACCCAACAGAATGCAGGGAAATTTTGTAAGCGTGTCTGTTATAAATGTCAAGAAGGTATAAATAAAGAAGAATCACGCTTTCGAACTGGACGGGACGTTTTCTTAAAAAAAAAAGTTAAATTGGATTGAAATGAATAAGTTACTTTGCGAGAAACTTTTCGGCCATAAGTAATTTCTTAATATTTATATCGTATGAATTGAATATAATCATTAAAATTTCCCCGCATTCTGTTTGGTAGAAAAAAAAGAAACTACCGTGTTAACGGAAACATATCAAAAATTTCAGAAAAACCTTGTAATTAATTTTTAACGGTTCCATTTACCTAAATATTTCGCTGGACAAAAATTGTAATCCTCCATTTTTTCTATTATATAAGTGCATTTACGATAAACTTTACGAATTAAAAGAAAGAAAATGTTTTTTTGAAATAGTAGTAGGCCTATACACCCAGTTTTGCGCCTCTCCACCGACTCTCTTTATTTGACAGATAAATAGCAAAAGTTCCCGTCCGCCTCGCTGCAAGTGCGGAATAAAATAAACCAAAAAGGAAACGCTGGGAGAAAAGCGTACAGTGAACTAATTCTGCGAATGTGGGCGCAAAAAGAGCTTCTAGAAACGTCGAAAGTCACCTCACGTGGTTTAAAATTGGTCCTAAGCGAAAAAAAATTGTATTACTTGTAGAATATAGATAATAATAATAGTCATAGACATAAAAAATATGGTAGTCTAAAAAAAACAAAAGAATGCATACATCTGAATTTCAAATCAAGTGAAATTGTTAAGTAGATTCTCTCGAAAGCTGGAAATTATCAGCAGATAAAAAATATTCTAGTTAAAGATATAATTTGTAGTTTGAATTGCCTTGCTTTTTATATACATTCCACTTTATTTTGGGCATAATGAATCTAGAAGGACGCTATTTTAAAATAAACTTGTGTACAGGTGTGCGTAACGTACTCTAAAGTATATAACTTAATGTAAAGTCCTCTACAGACGTACTTAATGACTTATAAAACTGGGAATATAAAAGGCCTGTTACAAAATTGAACTCATGAAACTGTACAACTTACTGTGTCGTTATTCTTTTATAATTTACTGTAAATTTTTCACTGTGTTTAGTACTTAGAGTAGATTAATAAAATAAAAGACCATAATAAAATATATTTAAATCTCAAGTTACACAATCTTATATAAAGTTTTAAATTATATTTATATATTATTTAAATTGTATTGTGACATAATGGTGATATTCTAGAAAACGTTAAGGTAATAAAATGTGTTTGTTAGAAATTAAGTGTTTACAAAGGACAACTGGTTGCCGATGAATGAAGTGTTTCTGAATATAAATTCTCGGAAACGCGGTCGAAACTAAAAAGCTCTTTATTAAACCTATTATAAATTCTTTCTACTACGTCGTAAATTCTTCTGGTCAACCGTGAAAAGTATACAGGGGTCTCTATTGTGTCTTATTAAGTAACAAATCTTTGTCGTTCTGGAAACAAACACGGTCTCAGGTAATGAAAGGCACTACCCCTATATCTGGGTGTTCAGTTAGTTCAGGTGAGTTTAAGAGAAGATGACGCGATGATTTTAACTCAAAATTTCGATTTTTGGGTTTTTATGTTTTTCAATAGTTTAGGCCTAGATCTACAAGAAAAAACATTAAATTACGTCAAAAAAATAATTTTTTTATGAAAAAATTAAATTTTTATCAAGTTTACACAGAAAAATTATGTTACCGAGAATGAATATTTTTCATAATTTTATACTGCTCGTTTTAGTGCAAAGAAAATTTTAGTTTTTAAAATATCTGCATCACTGTTTTTGTATTCTCAGCTGTTGGTTCAGCTTTCTAAACAACTGTTGATGGGAAATTTACTTGTTTGTGTAGATTTTGTTTTTGATTTGTGCCTTCTTGTTTCTTGCGTTTTACAATAAAAAGCTCAAATTCATAAAAAAATTTAGGTTAGATGACAAAATTATTTTTTAATTTTTTACTTGTAAAATTAAAATGTCGAATATCACCTTGATCGGCAACGAAGTCAAATTTTTTTTAGTGGAGATCTGCCAGTAGCAGTAATCTCCATCTAAAATTAATTTCAATTGTTAACTAATTTTTTTTAAAGATAACAAATTTAACTGATAAATAACCTACCAAAAATTTAGTTAAAAAAACGAAGTTTGTTCTGGTTTATTTTGACTTTTACATGTATATTAGATGTTTTGATTATAAACGAATGAAGTAACTGCATTAACGTAATATTTTTTTTCATGAGATCGGATTTGACTACCGGTCAAGTCTGACACTTTCCATCATTCATTCTCATCTGTCACCCTTCACCGTACGCATTAAAATTAATACTCGAAACAGTCGGGCGTAAAAGGAAAAAATGCACAAAATAATTTTCTTAACCTTACAACTTAATTTTTTTTAACTGAATCAACTTTTTTAAGTTTATAAAATGTGCGGTACTCGACCTTTATTGTATACGCCTTTTCATGCCTAGGTTGTACGCGCCTTAAAACAAACAAGTTATTCCACGTAAGCATAAAAATTGTATACAGTATTTTTTTAATTTTTTTACAGTTTATGAGTTTCATTGGTATCTTAATGATTATTTATGGACTCTCTCTCATCATTGTAAGATACCAACCATATGTTATCATACGTGCATATGTTATCACACGTGTACAACGTAAAGATGGGAGCTCACTTGATTGCTAGCGTAAAGAATTCGGTTGGAGAGGGTAGTTTGTACAATTCCCCTCATCCTATAACCTAGTAGTAGTAATAATATCATTAGTACACGCTGTTCTAAAAATATTCGTCACAAACCATTTCGAATAACTACTGTAGTACCAAAATATTTTATTAGATTTTAAACTAATAATATTCTAAAATATTTTATTAATATATCAAAAGTTTCTGCCCATAACAGACAGGTGGAGTGTCAAATTATTTACACTCAATCTGTTCGTTGCAGGGCTAAAATAAATAGTTCTGTTTCTTATCACATGGTCAGTCAATTAAATGACTGAATCATTTAAGAACAGAAGAGGTAGAGGTGTAAAAGACACTAATCAGAGTTATCTTCTCTGAAAGTAATGAATTTCATTGTACAGCCAGACCCTGTGGTGAATGAAGTGAAGTTGTCATTTACAGAGTGGAAAATATGTGCTTTTCAGAGGGCCCGGCATGCTGATAAGCGTACTTTTCCACTCAGTGAGGAAGGCAATGGTAAACCACCTCACTCCTCGTTTTACTTAGTAAAACCTCTAGAGGTTCAAACCAGCCTTTCGGCTGTTGACCTAAACAACAACATCAAAAGTTTATTATAATAGCCTAATAAAGTAAAAAAATGATTAGTTTTTAATATTTTACAACTGAGTGTTATATTTTACATCAGTTTGTTTATAAACAGGCCGCGTATAACAATATTAGATTACATACAACAACTAGATTAATAACTTCACGAGCCGCGAGCCTAATTTACACCACTATAGTGAACAGTATCACAGTAACAACTGACAAATATGAAGAGTAAATATTTTCAGAATGGACAGTACACACGTCGCCATGTGGATATAAGCAACCGTTGCTATGACAACATCACACGTCTCACTGTCACCAGTTCCCCTTGTCCTTCATCCCGCACTAGCCAACAAGTCAGCTCCCAACTATATCTACTACCCTTAAATACAATTTTGAAAGAAATAGTGATGAATTTCTAGATCAAAGTTGTTCCTGTATGTCTTTATTGAAATGAAAAGTGAGTTTTAACGGCCAAAGATAAGCCGAGTTCACGTGGTGCATATTCGCTTCGTAAGTAGAACCCTTGATCTATCAAAAATAGACCATCTAAAAAATTCTGATATCAGAAACTGCGGCTCGATGTGTCTAACTTAGATGAAATAATAGCTACACATCGTCTCAGAATTAGTATGAAAATATCTGTAGTGAGATAAGGGTGATGTGTATGACATGTAAAAATGAGATGTAGTCTAAAGACCCAGGCCGACCATTCCTGAGAAATTATGGTTGATTGAATCCGAACCATTAAATTAAACCGGTAACCACTGTCTAATATTCAAATCCGTATAAAATAAATACCTTTACTAAAATTTGAATCAGGAACCTTCGTCTCCAAAAATCAACTGTTAAACGCTGACTCGCAACGTGGATTTTACCTCTAGACCAACCCGGTGGGTCTTAGTATCAATTTAATTTCCTCTTTAAGTTTATTTATTGTTATTATACCGTAAATTTGAAAAATTTTGAGTAAATTAAATAAGATAAAATATCACCTGTCCATTTTCTTGATTTTATTGTATTTTCGCCACCATCGGTAGAAGGGTAAATTTTAAGTTTACTTATATTAGTCAAGTTCTTTTCGGGTTTTTAACCAGAACGTTAGGTGAAAATAATATAACCAGATTATTTTTGTACCAAAATACAGTAGTTTCAAATTATGCAGATAGTAACATTTCCCTGAGAAATATAAATTAGATTTATTTTTAAAAAAATTTCCCTGTTTGAAATAAAAAACTTCCCTCTACAATTTTTTTCATTGATTTTATTTTAAGTTTAAATTGTGTATTATTTATCATTCAAGTTGTGTTGTTATCATGTCGGTCATTAAAAAGTATATTAATAAATATTTATTCAATAATAAAGTTTTCAGAACGAATTAAACTATATTTTACAATGGTAACTACAAATTCTTGTAATACACGGTAAAAAAAAAACAATTTATTTGATTATCAATATAATACTTTAACCATATGAATATTATATGATATAACAGCTGATATGATAATTTACAAAATGATGAAAAAAAATCCCTCTAGCGGTAACGAATGTGGTATAATAATAACAAAAAATGTCCCTTTTAACCACTTCATACGTTCCCTACTTAAACAATACTGTCTCATTAAATTGAATCTATTGCACAAGATTTAGATTTTTATACCAGATTTTTTTTATACTCGATTTTTTGTATACCAAAAATTTATGTGAAAATGATATTATGTTACTGATGAGATTAAATGTATGAACATACTCACAGTTAAACTCAACAGTAATTATAATGTTCAAATAATTTATTCAGAAAGTAATGTCTGAGACTTTTTTGTTTTTAAAAGAAAATTATAAAAAGAAGCAAATCTCTAGCTTTTAAAGTTAAGTGTATGTTTTATAGGTGGAGTCTAGGCGATGAATGCTACACATTTTAAGCCGAAGAGAAGCCTTTAGTCTTTCTTGTGAAAATTTTCAAGGGGGTGTTTAACTGGCAGTTTGCAAAAGGTCTGAAGGGACGGGGTAATTAGCCTATGATAGCGTCCCGCATACTGAACAGCCAAGCCAGACTCTCCTGCTCTCCTTCTGACGCAGACATTCCCCGCCCGAACAATCCGTGCACTGGGGTTCCAGTTTTTACCAACACTTTATATTACCCCAACCCAAAGTAACATTAGATATGGCCTACTTGTTATTACTAAGAAATTTTTGAAATATAGACTACGGTAGAGTAACATGAGTTAAACTTTATTAAATTTCCTAATAAATTTCTACATCTTCCAAAATATGAACGATTATTTTATTTCATAACACCATAAAATGTTAATTTTAACAACTTATTTTTAAACAAAACGCTACAATATAATGCTCAAGAGATTAAGCTTAAATTTGCATTACAATGCTGGAATAGTCTTCAGCTTTGTTGTATACAGTTTGAGGTTTTACTTGCTAATGAAATTAAATTGTTCCTTTAGGGAAGTTTTAGTTAGGACGAATACGCATGCAGATTAGCTGTCGACTTTCAGTGTTGGTATCTCTATGACCTCTGCTTTATTCACTGTAGTCGCTAAAATTGAGTTTAACTTAACTTGTGTACATTCTGAAAGATTACGAGGTGTTAACATGCACTGGACGGTCACGTACTACGGTATCTTTTTTTTATTTATTCAACGTTATACTAGTCTAAAACCAATTTTGTTCTATTATTTTCTTGTGTCTTCTATTCCTCCTCATTCACTTCTTTCTCCTCCTCCTCCAAATACTAAAATCTAAATCTAAAACTAAATCCCATCCTTCTCTCATCCTTACTCTCATATTCTTTCCTCTTTCTCCGTTTTCTATTTCTAATGTTTCTCCAAAATAACCTAAACTAAATAATCCTAGAGTATATACTTCTCTATTCGACAAAATGAAAATTACCTAGTTTACTCTGTCTTGCTCTATATGAATATATAGGAAAGGAAAGTGTTGTATTCATACTAAGTTTACACCGGAAATACACGTTTCAGGTCCTGTAGACAAAAAAACCATGTTTTTAGCTATTGATGTGTGTGTGTGTGCGTGCGTGTGTGTGTGTGCGCGCACGCGAGAGTGTGTGTGTACATAATATCTCACATCTTGATCCTACATGAAGATTTTGATCAATATTATAGTCAACCGGAAGTAGTATTCGTGCGATTTTGCATTATTCTCAAACACGGCACCTACGATTTTTTTTAAGATCGCCTCATTTACTACATTTTTATGCTCTACAAAATAAAGTAAGCGCCATGTCTGCTGAAATTCTTGAGTTGACAAGAGAAACTTACCATTTGCTCTCAAGGTAAGAAGTAATTTTTTTTAGATTGCAGCCTTAACATGCATTTTAAGGCAAAAGTAGGCTATATAATCAAAGTTTCTATTTCATATAATGAATTAATGCAATAATTTCACTAACCTTCTTTTTAAACTGCGTCACCTTTATTTTAATTTTTACTTACACGTGTTTCGGTGGATCCACCATCATCAGAGTAAATAACATAAAATTGAAACTAAAAACAATATTTATTAAAAATCTATAGAAGATGATACATCTTCAGTCACTTGTATAAAACTGATTTAAAATTAATTTATTTAAATTTATCCCTTCTCATATTTACTGTAGATAGCAGCAGCAGTTAATATCACTTCATCATTCCTAAATTTCACCTGTTCATTCAAAATGTCCTGCTTTTGCTCTTTTAAATATTTATAAATGTGGAACATCTCATATTTTTCAATTTTATTTTTATTTTCTATATTACATTGTTCTATTATATTGAAATGTTCATCTATTTTACCAAATTTATGTTTTTCTTCTTTTATATGATTGGTATAGTTAGATATAATGTAGTCACATTTCAGTGCTTTTTTTATGTTCATTATACCTCACTTGAAAATTACGACTAGTCATACCAATGTAAAATTTTTTACAATCCTCATTACCACAATCTATTTTATACACACCCTTTTTATTGCTTAGTGTTTCATTTATATTATTTTTAATTATATTTGTGGACAGTAGTTTTTTATTATTACATGTGTATGCGATTTTATAAAATTTATTTAATGTTCTGTATAATTTATTGTTAATAGTTTTATTGTATTTTAATGCAATAAATGGTTTATGTTTTATTTTATTATCTAATATAAGGGTGGTTCTCAAGTTATTTTTAAATTGTAGTTTGTTTTTAATTTTATTTATTACTTTATTTATTTCTTTTTCATGATACCCATTCTTTTGTGCTATGAATTTTATTGTTCTTAATTCATTTTCTAGCAGTTTTTTATCTTTTATATAACCATATGCTCTGTGAATCATACTATGGTAAGCTGCCATTTTATGTGAGTATGGGTGGTTAGATGACTTATTTATATTTGTTACTGGTAATATACTTTTACGAAATACACCTGTTGTTATTTTACTATTACCCTTGATTAATTGTATGTCCATGAAATTTAATTTATTATTATTTTCAAGTTCCATAGTGTGGTGTAATTTATCATCAAATGTATTTAATTTTTTCATTTTATTTTATTTATTTTTCAATGTATTATTATGTATTATTATTCAATGTATTTTATTTTTGAATAATCAAAGTTGTAAGAAATTTCACAAAGCCTATATTATCTTTTCACTTGAAATTTTTTCTGCGTTACTTAGTTTAGCGTCAATTAGAGATTTTTTGTGTTTCCTCATTAAACTCGGTAAAAAAATGTTATTTTTTAACATTGCGGCATTAGCATGCATTTTACAACAAAAGTTTTTAAATATTCAAAGTTACAAAAAATTAAAAACCCTACAACTTTTACCCTCCTGATTACAGTCCAACTACAACTTATTTAAACTAACTAACTTAGCTGATTGCAGTCCAAGTAATTCATCTAAAACGTTGAAATTCTCATTAGGTTTCTGCGGTACACAAAACATTACAATTTATAGGATTACTGTCACAAAGTTGATAATATCACCTGTGTCTCCCTTAAAATTTTAATCAGTGGTAACTTATTCTGAATACTTTTTAAACGTGAAATATATAGCAAACGTAATGAATCTCTAAAAAAATTATTGATTTTACTGTTATACCGTGCGTTCGGAAAGTCGCTGTGCACTGGAATTGTGACTATGGATTTATGAAAATATGTATAAAGAAATGACTAAGCATTTTGGAAAAAAATTTATTCAATACCTTAATTACATTGTTAAACCGTGATTACATTGTTTATAGAAGCTGTTCGAAATGACCTCCATTGGCATCAATACAGCATTGCACTCGTTTCATTTTGTTTGCAAACACCTTTCGCAACTGAAGAACAGTGATTCCTTGAATGTATGCCGTTATTGCGGCTTTAAGTTCGTCAATCGTGTGTGGTCTGTTCCGATACACAGTTTGTTTCGCCGCACCCCATAAAAAGAAATCGGGGGGAGTCAGATCAGGAGATCTTGCAGGCCACAAATTCTTTGAAATTATTCGTTCACCAAACACGTTGCGCAGGAAAGCCATTGAGATGTTAGATGTATGTGCTGTTGCCCCGTCTTGTTGGAACCAACCATTATTCATTTCCACTTGTGTTATTTGATGCGTAAAGTTCTCTAAAATATCAGAACAATAACGTAAAAATTTTTTTCCAAAATGCTTAGTCATTTCTTTATACATATTTTCATAAATCCATAGTCACAATTCTAGTGCACAGCGACTTTCCGAACGCACGGTATTAAATAAAATCCAACTTTGTAAGAAGAGAATAAGCCATAATTAAAGGTATATAAAGATAAATTTTACTTTCTTTGGTATGTTTAAAATTCGTACAGTAGCTTGTTCAATTTGCATTATACAACAGCATAAAAACGTGAATTGAAAGTTTTTAAGTTTCTTCCTCATCTCTCCGTGCACCATTAAACTCTTGTACAAACTTTTATAGTATGTGTATACTCATATAACTTGTAAAGTGCTTTCTTTCATCACTTTAAAGTCTACCGTACTTTTCAAGATTTCTTTTAACAATTTAGTCATACTTTTCTCATTTTTAGTTGAAATTTTTACGCATTATTTTGATTAAAGTTGTAAATAACTACTTTATCTCATCTTTCTTTTATAATAACGTTACTATGTTATACTTTTTCTGAACTATAAATTTCAAACGCTATGCGTAAAATATAGTATGCTATAAAATACATTGACGTGTAATGAATATGAGAACGAGGAAGTTTTCTTTGGTACTATTAAACAGAATTCTTTAGGTGATTCTATTATGATCTAATTTAGTTTACTTTTTCTTATAAAGTTCTCTCTAAACCGACCACCACACCTTTAAGAGTAAATTTGTCTTTTTGTGGGATAGTCGTTTAATAGGGGTTTATAGAAAAGTTGGTGGTATTTTTATTATGTATTGTAGGCCTACGTTATGCGTAATGTGGTAAAAGGGCTCTAATTTTGGAGTTACGGAATTGAAATTAAATTAATTGTATGTACCAACAATACTACGGGGAAGCGGGGGGGGTCTAGAAATCATGTTACACAGCGGCGGACGTTCGACCCTTTCAACTCAGGTGTGAATGGGTCGATGAACTATACACAATACAGTAATAGAAACGCAAAAATATTATTTAAACAAAAATTTTGGAATTTTAGGAGCCTCACTGTTCCGTAGACAACCTAACAACGAATAGCAGTAGGCAAACAACTTACATGTTCAATTGGTGTTCATATACACTATTGAAAATTCCCTAACCTTGTGGTTGTCAAATTGATGGTCGCCCGAAAACGAAAATACCTTTTTACCCGCCGTCGTTGGCCGAAGTGAGTGGTGGTCGCTTAATAGGGGTATATAATACATTGGTCTCATGAGTAATAAAATCGGTTTCGCAAATATTCGATCGGAGAGAAGGGTGGTCGCTGAATAGGGGCGGTCGTTAAGAGAAGTTTCACTGTGCTAGAAACAGAACAGTTCTAGTAAAAATCTATACAAAAATTTCATTGATTAAGGAGTTCAACAGAAAAAAAACCTGTATTAGAAAAATATGTGATGAAATTTGCGTGGGCTCTGTACCTTTAAAAACAGTTTTCTATCGAGGAAAACATATTTTTCTACCCGAACCATTAATTAATTAATGCCTCTGTTACATGATTCCGTCCATGAAAGGGTTAAGAATTTATTTATGCATATAATTTCTACTATATTAATAACAAATAAATATTTTTACACTTGTTAACTTAGTAACTCTCCGCTGTGGAGTTGATATGGTAATGTGGAACCAATGTATGATGTACTGGGTTGGTTTTCTAGGTATTTGCTGTTTCATAGTATATGGTAGTCCTACAATTTATCTCTTCCCTAGTCATAACTAGTTATTCATTACAGAGGTGTCCATTTATTATTAGACTCATGGAGAGAAATCAAAAGAATAGCACGTATTTTCAAAAAATTTCTTTATTGACATGTTTACAACTTTTAATATTGAGTTTGATACCCTTTCATATCATTTTTACATGGTTTGACATGCTTTTTATGAGTCATTCTTTTATTGTAAACAAAATATACGCAAAAATACACATCCGAAATTAAAAATGAGGACCACAGGGATAAACTGTTTAGATCACATTTTCATTATTTTCAGGAAAACGTTTTTAAACTTTAAATGTCTATAAGTCATTCATAATGGTTTATTCTAAATTTTATTACTAAAATTCCGATATACATTGGTAAACGTTCGAAATTTTTAGTCTTAAAAACACACTTTTAATTTACAAATAAATTTTTAAACCAATTTAGACGTATGGAATCCAATTATGAGGCTCAGCAAGTCATTCAAATAATGAAATCCTGCAAAGGTTACAATAAAAATTACTCAAGAAAATTACAAAATCAACTTGGTGCATAACGAACAAAATATTACACACAGATGTAAACATTTTTACAGTTCAACAAGAAGTCAACAATACAGTACAAAATACCAAAAACAAAAAACTCGAAACATACGAATTATCTAGCTCTCATTCGTAGATAATTCTAATGACACTCCGACTGAAAGATATCCAACAGAATTATTTTAAAGCGACAAGACAACACATAAATTCAATCCACGAAGTTCCCTCTTTCTTCGATCATGACATGTAACAAAGAAAATTCATTTACTCATTATTCTGCTCAAGAATAGATTGTAGATTTTACTTTAATATATTTAAAAAAAAAATTAGCAGTCGCGGGACTGACCGACAGAAGTGACTACTAAATTAATTAATTAAGTTAATAAGTTAAATAAAAAAGATTTTTGAGAATTAATAAACGATAACTGCTTCCATGGTAATTTGTTGATAGCCGAGCGTGACGTGACGGCAAACCAAAAACTTTCCCCGTGCAAAAAAATACAGTCCAGGCGCGCCAAAAGAAGTTGTCACTTCAAAAACATTCTGATACATTTGTGTTAATCTGTCATTTTTTTTTTTTTTTAACTTATTTCTTTTGTCTTTATGGTAATTCTTTTGTTATTGTCTCTTAGGACATAAATGTTATTCTGCTGTTATAGTATAAATTGTTTGTGGTTCGAATATGAATGAACCAAATAGGTGTAGGTCTATTTCTTTAACGTAACTTATAGTTCGTAAGAAAACATTCTTTTTATTTTTACATCTGTAGTTGGCAGTGTAAATTAGGAGAAATTATGGTAGCCAACACGTGATAAAAAATACCCTACTTATAAAAGACTTGTCAAATTTTTCCTCGGTTTCATATGGACATGTCAGTTGTTCCTGTGTACGTGGATTTTTAACTGCTAATAGCTTGTGACTAATTAGGTTATTTCTCTGACTGATCTACTGAAGACTAAAATAAGGAATTTAAGCTACAAATCAATTTGAAAATCTCAAAAATGGAAAAATTGGTTTATCAAGACCCGTGTGGTCTTCAAATACATTAGTTAAATACATTAGTTCAAATCTTTTCTACAAAAATCTATATTTTGGAATCAATTTATTTAAAGGTAAAATCCTTTTTATATAGGCTAGTTATTGCAGAATATATCTCAAAAACATATTTAGCGAGTAACCAGAAGGAAGGTGAAGTAATTTGCAAGACTGTTCCTACCGTATAGTACCAACCGGAAGAATTTGAACGAAGTAGTGACAAATAAGTCACAAGTTCAAATTTTGCATAATTTTGCTTACTCTAATAAATATTTACTAAGTAACATATTACTAACTCAGTATCTAAATAATAGTTTTACTTTAGAAGTTCTGAGTGAGTTTTCAACAGAACTTCTTTCCTAATTTTTGTTGCTACTTTTTGTAGCTTCACATCCGAAATACCACGTGTCTCCTCTATCTATCCAATCACCCTCTTGCAGATCTCAATTGGTCACGCTTTTACTAATCCACTCATCCATTGCTTTGTTGGGCTTTCTCCTTTCCTAATCTCCCTTGAGAGTCCAGTTCCATACTCTATTGTCTTCCTTCATCCGACACAAAATATGTCCATTCCACATTTCTTTTTTCTATTTTATTGAATACATTGTTTGACCTTCTCACCTTTTCCTAGATTACTTCATTCCTTATTTGGTCCAACCTCAACACCGACAAACTTCTTCTCCAGAAGTTCATCTTCTTCTTCTTCTTCTTTAAGTGCCGTGTCCTCCTAGAACATTGGCGATCAGTCGCATGACCTTCACTCTGTCCACAGCCAACCGAAATAGTGTCGTGGTGCTCACCCCGTACCACTGGCGAAGGTTCCTAAGCCAGGACGTTCTCCTACGTCCGGGGCCGCGCGTCCCCTCTATCTTCCCCTGGATGATCACATGCAGCATTCCATATTTCGGATTTCTCATCACGTGGGCAAAGTACTCTAATTTCCTTCTTTTTATGATATTAAGCACTTCTTTTTCTTTTTTTAGCCGCTGCATTACCACTTGATTCGTCACTCTGTCCATCCACGATATCCTCAACATTCTGCGGTAAGCCCACATTTCGAAAGCCAGAAGTTCATCTGCACGGCTGAAATCACTCTCTTACCTTTTTCTGTGAATTCTCACTCTTCTGCAGTGTAAATAGAATGCTTTGCTTTATTGCTGTTACAGTTTATTTCCTCTCTCCTTTCTAAATCTTTAATGATTTCTTAATCTCTAATAAGTAAATGGAAGCCACGTCTGTTCATGTTTAAGGAGAAAAACTTTCAGAAATGATATTAAACAGAGTCACAAAGAAAAGAAGAATTGTATTTGTAAAAATAATTTACTATTAACTTTCGTTTTCAATACTGTTATACAAATAATTAAACTAAAACAGCAATCCAGAAGCTAAAAATAAACAACAGAATTTCTTAAACTCTGCAGTGGTAGTGGTATACAAAATATGACAATTAGAAAATAATTCTGAAAGTACGTTACAGCAATTATCATTCCATTTGGTTTTACACTGCGTTTTAGTCAGTATTAAATAGCAGTAGAGTACTAACATAAGTGAAAGAGGGAAAGTTGCTTTTTGAAAGAATTAGAAAATAAAGTTTAAATCAGTAAAACTTCTGGTAGAACAACCCTCCCAGAAGGCTAAAGAGGAGAACTCTTAACAGAGATTTATTGTTACCCTAATAAAACATTAATAAAAAAAAACAATTTAGATGACTTTAATATAGCCTAACTTACACACACTAATTCAGAATTCCATTAGTAAAATAAAAACCAAGAAGTTCCATCAATGGGTGGTGTGTTTCCTCATGCCGTTCATGTTATCATTTGTATCATTGTCACCTTGAGCACAATTAAATTGTACAGGCACCAATAAATAATGCGAAAAAATCCGTAAAACACATAAATTTAAGGGCAATGCTTTTGTACTATGTACAGTTCTTCTTAGAATTCTTACATTCCTCAATAAACGTAAAAAAAAAAAAAAATCTGGTGTGAAACACTCACACGACTTTCTTTTGCCAATGCAAATTATTAACAATAAACCTTACAATAGTAATAAAACATTAGAAATAAATAAAAAACTAACCTCAAAATCATAACCTTATTTCAATCATGAGAGAAACACGCAAAATGAAAATCAACCTCAGTTTGGCCTAAAAATACGAAAAATTAATCTTTCACGCTCAACTAGGCTATGTAGAGAAAAATGCTTTAAATAAAAGTTGTAGAACTTTTAATTTCCTATAAATTAAATTACATACACTTTTGTCGTCAAATGCATTCTAAGGCCGAAATCTTTAAAAAATCGATTTTTCACACGTTTTTCGTGAGAAAAAAACAGAAAATCGCTAATTACCGCTAAACTAAGCGTTATACAAAAAAATGTTTGAAATAAAAGTTGTAGAAATTTAAATTTTCTACAAATTTTATTATATAACATTTTGCGCTGAAATGCATATTAAAGCCACAATCTTAAAAAAACAATTATTTTACGCTAAAACAGCCTCACCAAGAATTTCAGCAAACATGGCGCCTACCCTATCTTGTAGAGAATAAAAAGTTTAGTAAATGAGGCGATTTTTAAAAAAATCGTAGGACCAGTTTTTGAGAAAATCGCAAAAAAGTGAAAAATTACACGAATAAACTACTACTTCCGGTTGACCGATTTTGATGAAAATGTTCGTGTCGGGTCCGGTAATGGTATGTAACTTAAGTTTCAAGTTTCAAGTTCGTACGATGTTCCATTCTTGAGATTTTCTGTTCACACACGCACGCACGCACTCACGCACTCACGCACTCACGCACGCACCACGCGCGCGCGCGCACACACACACACACACACACAGACCAATCGCTAAAAACATGTTTTTTGGGTTCAGGGGGTCTGAAAACGTGTAGATCCGGTGAAAACTCGATTCCGAAAAATCGACATGAAAACAATACTTTCCTTCCTATATATTCATATAGGCAAGAGAAAGTAATAAACCATCATGTGCCAGTAATAGGCTGGTCCATTAAATACCCGTGTAATTAAAAACATGAACGATAAATTATTAACATGGAACAGTTCCAAGAAGCGGACATGTGATCTAATTTTTCTACAACAATAATAACAAATAAAGCTGAATTACATGAATTATGTAAACTATAAATTTGGGAGATTAAAGAGTGAAATCTGTAATGAACAAGTCTACAGAGTACAATAGGTTTGCACGATATTAATGTCAAGTGTGTTTAAATGAATTTCACCGAAATTGGTTTCATTATTTTGGAAATTTAATGACCTATGGAAGGTGAGTATGGTCAGAGATAGATAGTAATGAAGTGGTTCTAAGGGAAGTTTGTATTTGAAAAGCAACTAGGTTCCGGTAAAAGCAAATAGCCTGTTGTTGACTTGGACAGTGTAGGTTGCTTCCATAGCTCTCTAGAGCGAGGGTTGTATTTATACCTTTGCGTCTTACACAAAATGTTTTCTCTCTAGATTCCATCTTCATTTTATCCGATCATATATCAATTAAGGTTGATATGGCCGCTTTAATTGATATCTATCATTAAAGCACCATTAAAAAGACGTAAACAAATGTTTTTTTTTACTTCAAATAATTATCATAACTGTTTGAGGTACATATTAACTTTTTCGATGTGAAATATGATTTTCCTATTTTTTTTCTTTTTGTAGCTTATCTAATTTTTCCAAGCTATTAAATCGTAGTTGTGCGCAGGTTCACTAATATAACACTTGACGATAAATGATATAGAAATGATAAATGTTATATAATATAACACTTGACGATAAATGATATAGTTACTTGAGTCACGAGTTTGCCTTTGGTTTTAACAAGGGTAAAGAGGGGAAAGCATCAGTGTGCATGCGCCACTGCTTTGGTGTCATTTTAGCCAACATAACAATGTACACTATACCCAGAACACATATAGTATATCACGAAACCTTTTGTAGGTTAACTGTACGAATATAACTGTTTGTTACCGTAAATCGAAATGTTGGTTTCTCGAAAACGTGGTCAGACTATTCACAGTGCTGAACGAAATCTAATATACAGTGTAATAAAATGTTGTGAAGTTGAAGCTAAACCAAAATTCCTTTCCGTGCTTCTTAACAAAAGCTATGAGCCAGCAGCTAACTACTATGATGATGTTTCTCATTCCACAATTCAAATATAAAGAAGGAATTAACGACGTGAAGAAATGGTTCTTCTTCAAAAGTTTTGTTGACACCTGGTAAATAAAGGAAACGGTTTAGTAGATACTAGTGAGTCTGGTAATGAAGACAACGGTGACAGCGATAGCAAAAAAAGTAATTCATTCCTGGAAGATTTTGTTTCAAAAGATCAAATAGAGATACTGTATGTGGTAATTACAGAAAATTAAATAGTCATGTAATTAAGCTATAGGTATTATTACAGGTCAGATTTTTTCTTATAAGGTTTATGAAGAAAATATTTTCTCGGGAATAAACTACAGTTTACAAAATATATGTAGTAACAGCACGGTAGTGAAATGTAGTGTCTCTCTGTTGCGGTTGGCAGCACCGTCAAATTTTCATTTCCCTTCCTCACAGCCCTTCCATACGCAAAAGCCAATCTCGTGACAAGTATACATGAGAAACTACTTTTTATACAATAAACAACCACATTACTGGTAACCGACACTAATTGAATCTAAATGAATACAGTACGATAGCTCGACTGTACTGTCGATATTCCATATTCCTGTTTCCAGAACTAACTGAGTTGTTTTGTGCAATTGTGATTTTTCTTCCAGCGTGTAATTTGGCGTGAAGTGAGCGTGAGTTTTCTAGAATTTTACAACCTGATTTTACCTACGTTTGCATGAACAGATTAAATAAAAAAAAAAATATAACTACTCAACTGAAATAAAAAATTTGGTGTGAAACACAAAACTTTCTCTTGCCAATGCAAATAATTAATAATATAACCTAACATTAGTAATAAAATATTAGAAATAAACAAAAAACTAACCTCAAAAAATATAATTTTATTTTAATCATGAGTGAAAGACGTAAAGTAAAAATCAACCTCAGTTTAGCTTAAAAATACGGAAAATCACTCTTTCACGCTTAACTAGTTTGAATTTCATACGATGTTCCGTTTTAGAGATATTCTGTTCACACACACACACGCGCGCGCGCGCACACACACACACACACCAATCGCTAAAAACATGTTTTTTGGGGTTCAGGGGTCTGAAAACGTGTAGATCCGGTGAAAACTCGATTTCGAAAAATCGACATGAAAACAATACTTTCCTTCCTATACCTATATTCATATAGGCAAAAGAAAGTAAAAATTTATATTTATCAATCTGAAAACTGTGACCCTATAAACTAAAATAATATTTTTCTTTCTTAACTCATTGTTACTTATCTGTAAATACTTTGTACAAGAAAGTAAAAGTAAACCACAAGTTATACTTAAAAAAATATGCCAACTTTTATAAGATTATTTATTATTAACTCCGTAAAGAAGTTTATGAAAGAGTTTTTTCCAAAGAAATAAAATGAATCAACTTACAACGAAGTGTGTGATTCAACTGAAGCAAGCTTTGTCAACTATCCATTGTTCTGAACTCTATTCATCCCACCCACTTTTGTAAACTTCATGAACGACATGTAAGTTACAGTAGCTGCAGTAAGCTTTTTTGTTTCAGTCCATATTTTATAAATAGGCGAGCTTTCAAATAATGAAACTTTCCTGCTTTAACTGTCATTATAGTCTGTCAATCGTTACTCTGAACAATAAAGGTGTTCATTACAAAAATATACGTACGGACTTATTAGACAATACAATGAATAGTTAGAATAGATGGCACATCATCAATTCAAATCTAGAAGAAATATTACTAAACATATAAAAAAAATCTGGTGTGAAACACTCACACAACTTTCTCTTGCCAATGCAAATAATAACCAATATAACCTTACATTAGTAATAAAACATTAAAAATAAACACAAAACTAACCTCAAAAACATAACGTTATTTTAATCATGAGTGAAACACGCAAAATGAAAATCAACCTCAGGTTGGCTTTAAAATACGGAAAATCACTCTTTCACGCTAAACTAGGCTATGTAGAGAAAATGCTCTAATTAAAAGTCGTAGATCTTTTAATTTCCTATAAATTTTATCATATACATTTTTGTCGTACAATGCGTACTAATGCTAAATTTTAAAAAAATCGATTTTTCACACGTTTTCGTGAGAAAAAACAGAAAATCGTTAATTACTGCTAAACTAAGCGTTATACAAAACAATGTTTGAAGTAAAAGTTATAGGATTTTAAATTCTCTACAACTTTTATTATATATATATATATATATATATATATTTTTGCGCTAAAATTCATATTAAAGCCGTAATCTTAAAAAAACCAATTTCCTTACGTGAAAACAGCCTCACCAAGAATTTCAGCAAACATGGCGCCTACCCTCTCTTGTAGAGCATAAAAAATTAAGTAAACCAGGCGATTTTTAAAAAAATCGTAGGACCAGTTTTTGAGAAAATCGAAAAAAGTGAAAAATTACACGAATAAACTACTACTTCCGGTTGACCGATTTTGATGAAAATGTTCGTGTCGGGTCCGGTAGTGGTATGTAATTTAAGTTTCAAGTTCATACGATGTTTTTTTCTTGAGATATTCT
The DNA here is from genome assembly GCA_035578175.1 of Catonia carolina. Taxonomy (NCBI): domain Eukaryota; kingdom Metazoa; phylum Arthropoda; class Insecta; order Hemiptera; family Achilidae; genus Catonia; species Catonia carolina. The sequence goes on from JAQMRL010000002.1 coordinate 126,246,140, forward strand.
GTTCACATACACATACACACACACAGATACACACACACATACACACAGACCAATCGCTAAAAACATGTTTTTTGGGTTCAGGGGATCTGAAAACGTGTAGATCCGGTGAAAACTCGATTTCGAAAAATCGACATGAAAACAATACTTTCCTTCCTGTTTATTCATATAGGCAAGAGAAAGTAAAAAGCGGATACCGGAATATAATTATAGAATAATTCAATTAATAGTCAATACTCGGAAATACTCGGTGTACCACGGTTTCAATGCGAAATTTCAAGACAATTTAAATGGCGAAAACCACTCATCGATACGGTTTCATATTCAGGTTCATATCGGGTTCATATTGGAGGACCCTTTCTAGCATAATATATTGTACCAGTATATAGAAGATATATCTGGCTAACTAGTTAGCTTTGTTGGTAATAAGCTGATTGGATTTCCAAGGTCCTGGGTTCCTTAATTACCTGAACAGTTAACGCAACTAAAAATAAAACACCTTCTTGGAAAAGATTCGGTTAATAGAAAGATCTGTTGAGATGCTAATGTTATTAAATGTAATTTAGAAAGCACACAAGTTTAGGTAGTACATTTAAAAAACAAGTTTTGGAAAACTCTACTATATCAGGTATAACATTTGATTCTTAAATGTCTACCAACAAAGTACTCAAACTAATGTGACGTTAATATTGACTAGATTGTATTTAAATTTTGACATGAATTATGTTTTGAAATAATTTTTTTCGCTTTGGCCAATAGTGTCTACCTCTAGCATACGCTTGAACTTAAGAAGTTTAATTAATATCCTGCCTGGTGTATTATAAATGGAAATTGTTTGATTATTTTTTTCAAATCCAAGAACGAAACTACTTATCCGTAGTTTAATCCAATTTTTCAATTCTTTCTTCACTTTAAAATGAAACCAATTGACAGACTCATTGATGTAGAATACATTAACATCAACAGAAAAGTTACAGGAATCTATCTACTTAGCTTTATGTATGACAATCTATTAAAACTTGATAACTTTGAGCAGTGCTCTTATCTGACAACCAATAGCTTTGCACACCCTTTTAAGAATTCTTTAATTTTGGCTAAAAGTTCCTAAGAATTCCGTAATTACTAAGTTTTCTAAAGTTACTGAATTATTTTTTAATCCGTTGTTACATTCAAAAAGATTTTCTAAAAGTGTGTTGCATTTGATTTTTGAACTTAAGAGAATTTTAAAAAAGAAAGTTAAGAATTAAACTACATTAAAGTTAGATAATGACCGATTTGTTATTAACTAAACTCCTTGAATTTCTGATATATTAAAACACTAATTAAAATAAATATTTCATTATTAACTGTTTATACATGTATAATATTTAAATGTCTACATGTATGAATTTACTTTTTTTTCTTTGTTGCTGAGGAGTACAAACGTAACAATAACTCAGCATTTTAAAGTTGAAAAATTTCCATTCTCTGCCGGGAATCAAGCCTTTCGCGTTCCAGTCCATCACGTGAACATTTTTCGCCTCCATTAAACAGGGGTTTCCAAAAGTAATTCATAAATTAATATTATAATATAGAGACAATATCGAAAAGGAATGTGTGTTCGAGAGGTTTCTAGGGGGGACCGAGAAATTCATACAATATTAAATAGTAAATAATAGAGTGACAAAGTAACAATAGAGTTAGTTATAAAAGAATATTTAAAAAGGGTCGTGTATAGTAATGTAGGGTTTTTGTTGTACAACTATTCGTAAAAGAGTCGGTGGTTACCTGTTTAGATAATTGACCTTTTTGTGAACCCCCTTTTATTCAATTGTGACTTGTTTACACTAGTTAAGATTTTTCCAGAGCCATAAAAAGGATTTTTGTATTTTATTACAGCATCGAATCTCTCTGTCTTTCCAGAAATCTCTCTGATCCACCTATATAAAGAGAGCCCCAAGTGTGGTCGGAGAGTTAGTACTCGTTTGATCTTTGACGAGTGTTTATTGAGTGTGCTATCGGTACGTTAGAAAAGGTCGACGTTTCCGGGCATTGGTTAACTATTGTTATTGTCTTATTGTGTTTGTGCATTGTGTATAATTTTTGTGTACTAAGTAGTACTAAGTAAATTATTTAAGTTATTTATTGTATTACTTCATTATAATTAGTTTATTATTTATTTTGTAAATCTTTTAGTTGTAATAAATACTTGTAATTTTAAACTTTAGTGTATTAATTATTTAATTTACCTAGATCGCGAAACGGACCTTAGCGATAAGTGTCACAATATTAATATTACGTGGGGATAGAAAAAATTATTAAAGTTTTTCAAGACTATTGTGGGTAGACACGGTAGATACGGCGGGTAAACACTTAACGGTTTCCACTTATTAAAATTTTTGAACCCTAGCTGAAAACCGAACCCGAGAACATCTGCTATAAAGTCTAGTATGATATCTACTGCAGTTATTTTAAACAATTAATTTCAAATAATCTAAAACTGAATGAAATGAACTTAAAAATTGAACTTATTACGAATTCCGTAATAATGTACAATTGTTGAGGCATACATAAATTTTATACAAAAAAAAATAATTTTTAAACACTACAAAATGAAGAACTTAAGAAAGAATACAAGTAAGCAACTTTGAACCAAATCGATAAGCAGTTGAGGTCGCTGGTCTATAAAAACTATTTCACTTCTCCCTTTTTTTTCTGTTAACAAAAAAATATTGACAAATCTTTAACAAGACTTTCTTGCTTCTAAATTCGGTTATCTTTTTCGATTTTAACAAACAGTATATTTTTAGAAGAAAAATGTAAAGAAAATAACAGATCCAAAAAAGTGTGTTAGGAAGTGTGATAAGGGAATGTTATTTTACGTTATACTGAATCGATTTGCGATCTATCAGACTGGCGAATAAATGTCTTCAACCATTTGTACAACTCCTTCTCTATCTTTTTCACACCCTCTTTATTGCTCCCATTTAGTTTTTATCCTACTTTAATTCTTTTCCTCACTATTGTATTTCTTACTTGAATTTTCAACCTTTTCTTGACTTATGAAGATGAAAAATATTATATTATGTATTTATCACTAAGGTTTATGAACAGTTGTTGAACTACTTTTTACTTTATTGATAGTAACTTAGGTTATTTTTTTAAATCTGACAGTTCTAAAACCAGGCCAACTTACATCTTATATATATTTATTAATTTTTCGTTCGTCTCAATAAAAAATACTGTATTCTACTATAATTTTCTAGCCTATCTTAGTATAAACGATAACGGTTTCAAATGAGCAGAATCATACCTTGAAAGAATCATTAATTACAAACATGTTCAAGCAACCGATTTCATTAGTTTGTGGACCACTTTACATTGATTAACCTATAATAGTATCTAATAGAGTTTTAATTCTTAAAAGTAGAACTATTTTTATACTAATAGTGTGTTGTTTAGGTCATCAGCCAAAAGGCTGGTATGAACTTGTAGGGGTTTTACTAAGTAAAACGAGAAGTAAGGTGGTTTACAATCGCCTTCCTCACTGAGTGGAAAATACGCTTATCAGCATACCGGGCCCTCTGAAAATCACATATTTTCCACTCTGCAAATAACACCTTCACTTCATTCACCACTGGGTCTGGCTGTGTAATGAAATTCATAACTTTCAGAGGAGATAACTCTGATTATTGTCGTTTACACTACCGCCACTGTTCTTAAATGATTCAGTCATTTAATTGGTTGACCATGTGATAAGAAACAGAACTATTTATTTTAACCCTGCAACGAACAGACTGAGTGTAAATAATTTGACACTCCACCTGTCTGTTATGGGCAGCATACTAATAGTACTACACTTATAACCAATCACATTTCATATACAGAAATTTTTAAAGTTGCAACAGTAACTTATAAATTGCTAGGTCCAAGTTAACAGTATTTTTTTACATAATATACAACTCAACACATTTATTAAATTATAATTCAAGACCTTGATGCAACAACCGGTCATCTCCATTTTTCGTTTATGTTCCATTCTTATGGTAAACAAAATCACTTTATCGTTTGGTCCAACAAACGGTCAAATCCAATCATATGTTTAGTTGGTATAACAATTCCCTAAACTTTTTGAATCAGATTTTTTGGCAAAGCTTTTCTAACTTTTGAAAAAAATCCATTTTTGGAGATAGCCCGTTGTTGAAACAAGTCTGCAAATATCCTGATAATATGTTTTTTTCAATTCTTTCAATCTCGACACAGAAGACGAGGGTAATGGTATTTAGAGAGAAGGATCTAATCAGGAGCAAAACTGTTACCTATAGATAACAATATTCTTTTTTTTCTTTTTTTGCATCCAGGAGACTCCAAAGGGAGTATAGGACATGTCAAGAACAGGTTCTGAACAGATATCCTACTTTCAGTATCTGGATTGCAATGTAACACGTCAACAAGATAAAGATGCATTCAATAAGATGCACCGATTCCAACATATATATGGGGAACTATCCATAGAACTTTTAAACAACACCAGTAAGCATACGAGTTTGACATTTAAAAAAAAACAATAGCAGTGGCAACCCTACTTTATGGCAGCGAAACTTGGGTGCTAGCAAAGACAGAGGAAAGCAGATTGTAGACGTTACGGCAAACATGGACGTAGTAGGAGGAGACTTATAAAAATGCAAAGACAATTTGTTTGCTGGCATTTATCCAGCATCTCCACTCCGATTGGTCGCCCGGAAGCATAGACCCGGAGGCTGTTCCGTAGAACTCTTACATACAGTAACTGGCGGTTGTCACATACCTAATTAAATAACAATAACTAAAATTAAATATCGAGAGCGAGGGTGAGCCTGGTCGGCAACCAGGGGGGAAATGCAGAGATAAGGAAAGAGCTTAATATATTCTCCAAAAACTGATAGGGTACATCTCGATTGATAAGGTACAGCAAAATAAGTTACAGTGGATAGAGCATGTGGAAAGGATGAGAGACAATAGGATACCTAAACAGGCGCTGGGTTACCAACCGGTGGCAGGAAGACACCGAGGATGCCTGAGAAAGAGATGGTGTAACAGTCTTCTCAATTTAGTAAAATTATATTATTAATTTTTTAATTAAATAATTTTAATGGTGTATTTTTTAATACCCAGTATGCTGCTACTTAGTTTTCAAATGTAGTACGTGTGTCCAACGAAAACCGTTGTTTTTGGATAAAAAGAATCTCTTAACACAAAATATATTATTAACAAATATTTATTTTAATTAAACAGCATGCAATTATTAATTTATTAAATTTATAAAAGTTCTAGGGACTGATGTTATTCTAATGTCAATTTAAATACGATTTTATGGATTAATCTTACTGGCAATCGGAGAAAAGGCGGATATTCAGTCTGTAACTGCTTCGATGTTCTTTGAAATTCAGCATTTAGTGTTAAGTTCTCAGCACACCGTTACTATTTAATGTCCACAACCAAAAAAGATGTTTAAAATGAGCGGCCGTATTGATTGTTGTTTACGTACGAGAGTCCGAATCCAAACTCACACACAACTGTTCCTATAACACTCTCATGTACTGCCTGTGAACAACTGCTGCTGGACACTCCACTCTTTAAGACCGCGTCACCATTTCTTACCCGGATTAATCCGCCAATCATACAGTTATATTTCAACGCTCTATTTTTTTTTATAATTCTATATCTGTTTATACGTTATGATATTCAACTCCCCGCTTTCTTACGCATCAGTCCCATTTAGTTAAAACAAAAATGTATCTTTAAAATTTACACAATTAGTAAGATATTAAGATGCTTGAAATGAATTATCCGCTATTAAATAATTCATCTTAGAGAAATAAATACTCTAGAATCAGACCACAAAATATCACGCTATAATGGACAGATTTCAGAGGTTCGAACAGGCAGGGATGCCTAATCCTTGAAGGGCAGAAGAAGAAGAAGAAGAAGAAGAAGAAGAAGAAGAAGAAGAAGAAGAAGAAGAAAAAGTAATTTCTTTCAGAATCAAATTTGTTAACTATAATAGTTTATAGGCAAGTTTATAGTTTATAAGCAAATTTGTTAAGTAAGTTTATAGGCAAGGCAATAATATCTTATTTTAATTTCAGTAACACTGCTCTTCATTCCATTCCTCATCTCACTGTAAGGGTGTCTGTTGAATAACTTGAACTGAATATTGAAAACTATAAACATAAAAGTCATTGTAAATTTAAATACCACGTTCGTACGAAACGGAACGCTAGCTATGTAAAAAGCGTAGCACATAAAAGGAAGAATTTAAATGGAATGTGTAAATAAAATAAAGTTAACAATTTGACAACCAATAAAAAAATATGTTCATATTTAACATACTTATATTTCTCTTGACTAAATATTTTTGGTCAATTATTATTTAAAAACCTTAGTATTTTTAATACTTACTAAGTTCGAACTTAAAAATAAACCAATATATTTCACTGATAATGGTTAATTCAAATAGGATAGTTAAATTTTTTTAATTAACAACAATTTCAATTGTGTAAAAATTTTTAAATATTCAAAAACTCATATTAATCATGACTCATATATGAATATTATCCACTAAAAGCAGCCATTATAGTTATCTTTTGGATGCCTTGACAGTTACAATACGAAACACTAATGAATAATTTTTTTTAATGTCTTCTCGTTAAAACGTAATAAATCTACAAATTTAAGTTGATTGTTAATATTTCAGGCAGATATTTATATATCTATATATATATATATATATATATATATATTTTCTTCGGATCGAATATTTTCCTTATAGGTAGGTATTCGGCTCACAAATCATTTACACAAAGATTTAGTTGTATTAACTTATTTAAGGCTAAAATATTACGTTTACTGGAACGTTTCACTATTTATGGATTTGCAAGAGAGTGAGGAAGAACTACAGAGATCGGTGTACGTTTTAAATGAAGTATGCTAAAATATAATTTCAACGTTTCCGTAAAAAGTTTAAGGTAATGACATTCACTGGCAAATATCCTACCAGGTCTACAATTCTGGAAAATGATGTGATGCTCGAACAAGTAACACAATGCAAATTATTTACGTTGTGACATCGACTTTGATTTAGATTTGGATATAGAGAAGAAGGTTGGCAAATTTCAAGCAGTTTTCTGCACTATTAGCACAACCCTCGGCAGGAAAACAAAGAAAGGAATTCAGATCAGATTTTACAAGATGATGGGCACCCCACAGTTCTACTCTAAGGAAGTGAGTCGTAGATTAGTACCAGACCACAAGAGAGTAGAGTACAGGCGGCATAGATGCGATTCCTGCGAAGAACAAAAGGTTGCAGTCGTAGGAACCAACTAAGAAATGAGGACATAACAGCGAAATTGGATGTTTACATACAACCTGAATGGGAAGATTGCAGAATATCGGAATCGGTGGAGAAAGCACGTAGAGAGAATGCCTGAAGGAAAGATCCCTTTTAATGTTTTGCAATACAGACCTTAGAGGGGAGAGATATTGGAAGGCCACAGAAAAGATGGCAATAATTTAATAGTTCTGTCGCTGTTAAGAGTCGGAATAGGCGGGAGTCTAATCCTTGATTGTGAGAAGGAGAAGGAGAAGGAGAAGAAGAAGAAGAAGGAGGAAGAGGAGGAGAAGAAGAAGGAGGAGGATGAGGAGAAGAAGAAGAAGAAGAAGAAGAAGAAGGATAAAAAGGAGGAGGAGGAGGAGGAGAAGAAGAAGAAGAAGGAGGAAAAGAAGGAGGAAAAGGAGGAGGAGGAGAAGAAGAAGAAGAAGAAGAAGAACTTATTTAAGTAGGATATATAAAGATTCATTGTGATCCTGACACAAAACTCTAAAGCCCATTTAACTTGTATAGTCAATACAAATTATATTAATTACGAATATTTTGAGGTGCAGAATAGTTGTACCTATCTCTCTACATCTCTACACCACAACGTTACCATTAGTCCAAACATACAACGTGACGTAGACATAAAATTTACAGTAACTAAATTTTAAACAGTTTCAAATTTATGTATTTTATGCTGAAATACAGCTTAAAATGTATCAAAATTTGGTATTTTTTAAAGGTCTAAATGTTTTTTAATGATTTCTGATTACAACAAGTTTTTATTTATTCGTGGGAAGAAAATATTAATAAACTAATAAAAATCAATTCTATTTCTCTATGGTTCAAATTCCGTGGGACACCCGATATATTTAAGAAAATTATTTTGATCTAAAAGTTATTTGAAAATTGCATTTAAGATAAATAGAGATACGGAATGTTAGTTCCTGTGAAGGGTTAAATCAAGGGTACCTCTTACATAACTTAATCTTTTTTAAGAAAAAATACGATACTTTTTCATATTCACTTTTACAACAGATAGAAATAGCATGTGATCACAGCTTTTGCAAAAAATATTCTGTTAGTAAAATGAAAAACGAAAAACTAACACGTAATGGTTCTGTTTGGTGTTTGATAAAAAATATTGACTTTGTCAATTTTTTCGTGTCCCGTTTTTCAATGAAGTGTACTTAGGACGGTGAATAAAATCTTTCAAATATGTACAAGGGAAATGTGTACATACCGAGCAAGGTAAAACAGTATTCAAATAAAGCACTTTTACAGATTTTTATGTGTTACAAAGGTGAAATAAAAAATTGAAACTACTAAAACAATTTTAAAAATTATTAGTAATATATTTCAGTATGTACAGAACTAGTTATATTGAATTTATTTAACACAGAAATATGAAAATTTAGAAAATTACATAAAATCAGTAACGACGGTGATTGTCAGTTTGAAATAAAATAGTTACCTCACCGTAAAAAAAACATCTTATAAAAATATATGACCTTTATTTTATTTTTTCAAGACGTATATTTAAAATTAGTGTGAAGACTATTTTTAAGTACATGATAAGGCATTAAATTAGTTTGCTGGGTCAACTCCCTTAGTAGTAACGAGCTAGTAGCAATCCTATGTTAGCACTAACATATCTTTATCTTTTACATGTAATTAATTACTTTTTTATATAATTTAATTTTTAAATACAAAGGAAAGAAAGTTATCTATGGTCTGTATAAGAATCAAACAGCTGTTTTTAGAATCGAGAGGTACGAAAAAGAAGCTGATGTACGAAAAGGTGTACGACAAAGATGCTCATTGTCAACACTACTTTTAACTTATACAAATAGAAGAGGCTATAAATGAAGTGAAGGAAAAATTTGACGCAGTAATAAAAATTCAAGATGAAACAACAAAAATGCTGAGATTCGCCGTTGATATCATAGTATTAGCCGAGAAAAAATAAAGAACTATAGGATATTTTAAATGGAATGGACGAGATCATGAGAAAGGATTACTTCATGAAAATTAATAAGAACAAAACGAAAGTGTTGTGTAGTAGCAAGCGTGGTTTAGAGGAGATGGGAAATTTAGAAGTAGGCAACGAAAACTTATAGAAAGTTGATGAATTCTGCTATCTAGGGAGTAAAATAAAAAAAGATGGTAGAAATACAAATGATATCATAAGTAGGATTACTCAAGCTAGAAGAGCCTTTGAAATAAAAAAACAGCTTACTGACTACAAACATAGATTAACAGATTAGGATAAATGTCTTAAAACACTAAGTTTGGAGTGTAACATTGTACGGGAATGAAACGTGGGTGATAGGGGCTATAGAAAGAAAGAGAACAGAAGCTCTTGAAATGTAGTGTTATAGGAAAATGTTGAAGATTCGGTGGGTGGATAAAATAAATAATTTAGAGGTTCTTATACGAGTGGATGAAAATATATGAAAACATCTTACTAAAAGAGAAGAATATTTAAAGTAAATTACAAAAGATGTAGGGTGTTGTAGGTACGTAGATATGAAAAGACTAGTATAATATAGAACATCTTGCAGAACCGCATCAAACCAGTCGAGATACTGATGACAAAAAAATTAATTTTATGTTTATAGCCTAGCAATTTTGTTTACTATTTAATGAATATTACTTGAACTTGAATAGTAGGCCTACATTGATTTTAAGAGTTTCAATTAATCTACTAGTTTTAAAATACCTCTTTTCTTTAAACGCCTGACGTCTTTACGTTTTTATTAAGAAGTTTAATGACCAGTGGATTCAAACAACTTTCTAGCTGACTGATGTACTTCCGATGGCTTATTTTAATTTGTTCATTCACATTATGTACACAAAGATGCTGTTGAATACTGTCATTTTGGATAAACCAGATTATTGGAGATAAACTTGATACTTTATTTAAACCTTTTGGATAATCTGCATATTGTTTTGCTAGCAGTGTCCTACAATCGGACTCTGGGCCAGCACAGTAATTAACAGAGTATTTCGTACAGTCATCTTCAAATAATCTTTAATTAGTTACCAATTCTCCGGTTTAAATTTTTCACACACTAACAATAACAGACCCGTGGAGTGTTAAATTATTTGCATTCGACCTGCTATTTCCAGGACTACAAAAAATAGTTCTGTTTCTTATCACATGGTCAACAAATTATTATAGCCTGAATCATTTAAGAACAGATAAGGTAGAGGTGTAAAAACCACTAGTTACAGTCATTTCCTTTGAGAGTTATAGATTTCATTATACACCCAGACTCTGTGGCGAACGAAGTGAAGATGTAATTTGCAGGGTGGAAAGTAGATGCTTTTCAGAGGGCCTGGCATGTTGACAAGGATACTTTTCCGCTCACTGAGGAAGGCCGTGGTAAACCACCACACGCCTCGTTTTACTTAGTAAAGCCTCAAGAGGTTCAAACCAGCCTTTCGACTGATGACCTAAACAACAACACATAAAAATAGAAAATTCGTTTAACCTTAACTGTTATTCAGGGCCGTTGAATAAGACATTCAACTCTTATTCAACGGCCCTAAATGTTATTTACCACGACAATATAACCCTTATACTGTGCCTGACAAGGCTGAGTCCTAAAGCTAATACTATCATAATTTATGGACCAAGCAAGAATACACACTCTTAAGAAGACTAAGTTTATACTCACTAATGCAAACGAATGGTAGATATACTCCAAAAATTTCACTTACCTGCAAAAAAATAAAAACAAATTATTAATTAATATTGTAACAGTATTCCAGAAACGGTTGATATAATGGGTTGTTTATTTCTGAAATATTATTTTTGAAAGGTTGCCTTAATTTTTAAGAAATTGTCTATTGTATAGGGTGGAGTGTGCCAAAAAAGGATAGTGAATTACGATGAATGAGATGTTTTAAAAATTATTCTATGAAATCGGAAGTAGTAAAAACGTATTTTTTTGTTCAACGATTGTGTTAGAAATATCTTGCAATTGTTCAAAGGAGTTAGATTAACTACCTGACCGGAGCTATAAAACCAGTAAGCGCCTTTGTAGTAATTCAGTCAATACCTGAATTTGTGAATGGAAAGTGTGTCCTGGCATTCGAAATAGTGTCGTTACGGGACCGTTTCCCAGTTACGTTAATTGTGAGTGCGAATGGTAGCAAATGTTTGTGGGCAGGTAATCGTTTTGGTTCTTAAAAACCGTAATCTATTGTTAATAAACTTGGTTTCAGCTTAAGTATTGAATTTGAATTATTTTATGTAATCTAGTAATATATTTTAGTAGGCTAAATTAAATCATTAATTGTAATTATCAACTTTATCCATAAATAATGTAATAAGTTATTAAAAGTTATTTATGATTTATTAAACCTAGATCCCGAACGACCCTAGACTTAGGTGTTATTTTCACTTCGACTTAGCAATACTTTCATCTCTATAGAGTTCATCTAGAATGAAAACTTATTTTATCATTATTAGTTGAAGTATTTCTTAATTTTATTGGTGTATCCAATTTGCTGTAAAAAATATTTACAGAATTTTTTTGGGATATATTAAGATTAAGGAATTTTCCAAACGGTTTGGACAAGGTTCAAGCTTTTATTTGCCTTTGGATCTCTGCTGATACAACATCAGCAATCTCAAAAACCTATTATTTTGACAGGTTAACGCTTATGATACGTCAGCTTGAGGGAAAATCCGCAGATTTTCCACTAATTTTCCAAAATCTATCTTCGTATATCTTCTATCTTCGTATAGTTCAATCTTGCGTGAAAATCTTTTAAATGATAAATCTCTCGTCGAAACTTCCATTAACTGGTACAAAATGGCCGAATTTCCATATCAAATTCGTAATTAGCTTCATCAAAACCACTGAGACCAGATTTTGATTTAAAAAAATTAATTATGCTTCGAGTCACTATAGTTTGTTAACTTGAGTCATGAATAAATTTGTAATTTAAATAAATAAATGAACTGTGTACGGAATGTAACGTTTATTTAACTTTGATTCTTATGATGTCCTAAACCAATTCCAAAAGGTTGGCGCCGATTCCTTTTGTTTAAAACTCCAAATTTATTTATATTCCAGCATTATTTATTAGACTAAAATGTTAAACTATTCTCCAGTACAGACTACGAAATGGGCGATTTATATTGCCTTTAACACTAAATTTGTTGAATATCAACAAAGTTTATTCTATCACCGAACAATTCAAATAAAATCTATTCAAAATGTTCAATGAAGTTCTTAAAAATCGATTGCCTTTTTTATCCCTGTATAAATAAAATTCGATTGCAAATAAATATCTCTGTAAAGATTAGTGAACCGATTTAAACATACAAATACTTGAAATGCATTCGACCTTATGATAGGGGACAATAACAAATAGCCTACTTAAAGTAGGCAAATCAGAAAAATCCCTTTCATGAGACGACATGTCTCATGGCTGGTGGCAATTTTTAAAAAGGCTTATCTTTGGCTTATGGCAAAAACCTTAGTGATTTCTGTATCTACTCTTGTAAAAAATACAACTCAAACAAAAATAACTAACTACTCTCTATAACTCTCTCTAACTACTTCTCAAACAGTTTCAATTTGTTTCCAAATTCCGAAATTTATTTCGTGACTTCCGGCTTTGGGCCACTTCGGTCGATAACTGAACTTTGAACCCAATAAGTATGTCCACAATCATGCGCTTTCTTTTTCAACTTGCAATTCGACTTGCGATGTAGCATGCTACATCGCATACGCTTAGAGGCATACCACCTCCCCCCACTCGTTTGAAGAGCTTTCTTTACAAAAACATAACGAATTTTCTTGAACACTACACTAAATTAAAGCCTGTTCTTTTCTCTATTGGTTAGTTCGATTTAGATTGTTTTATTTAGAAATTAATCACAGATAATTCCAGCAATTTGCTCAAAAAGCACTCAGTTTTTAGCCGGTTTTCCGTTAACGTGGTTTTTAAACGTCCGTTACTCCGTCCAGGCTTTTTATAAAAATCGGCGTTTATGTACGTTGAAGTTCAGATTTTTTTCTATAATATGAATATTTAAAAAGTTAAATCTCATGTTCCGTTTTAATATGCCGGCCATTTTTTAAAAGTGGTGTTTTGACTACACATAAAGGTAGGAAAATGATTTTTGGACTGAAACATGCATTTTCACAACAGTATAATGTCAAACAAAGGGTTTATTATTTTTAAATAAATACATCGTTAAATAATTCGAAATGACCTACGGAATGAGTTGCAGCAGAAAAAACACAACAGTTTGTTTGTCTAAATGACTATCGGTATCGGAGCGGATACCGCTATTGACCTCAGTTTCCTCTCAAGAAGTTTAGAGGCTAATAGAATTTTCTATTAACACCACATATCTATTTCTAATTACAAATGCAAAATACGATACATGGCACAAACTGCTTTAAAAATGCATGGTTCAATCCAAAAATCATTTCCCTATCTTTACGTGAAGCCAAAATTCACTTTAAAAAAAAATTGCCGGCATTTAAAATAGAACATCAGGCTTCTATTTTAAAATTTTCAAACAGAAAACTCTGATCTTCAACGTACTTAAACGCCGTTCTTTCATGAAAAGCCTGAACGGAGTAACGGACGTTTAAAAACCACATTAACGGAAAACCCGCTAAAATCTGATTACTCTTTACGCGTAATTGCTGTATCTCCGACTAGTTTCAAAATAAAATAATTTAAGTCAAACCAATCAACGCAGGAAAGAATAGGCTTTAATTTAGTGCAGTGTTCAAAACTATTCGTTATGTTTTATTGAGATAAAGCTCTTCAAACGAGTACGGACAGGTAAAATGGCATGCCTCTAAGCGCATGCGATGTAGCATGCTAAATATCTACATAGCTACATCTACATTTATCTACATAGCTAATGGTTTCTGCATTTACTCTTTAAAAGGAATCGAATGACACCATTTTTGTTTACAAATTCCGACTTCGATTTCTTGACTTCCGGTCGAAACCGGAAACTTCAACCCTAATCCAGGCCCACTAACTTTTTGTGTAGATCACGAATCCAAAAACCATTTGTTACTATCTCTTGTAGTTTCTGACAACTGGGTGGGACAGATGGACGGACGAAGGAAAATGATAGATGACAATTTTTAAAATTGCCACCAATAACAACATTAAAGCAGTCATTTTAATATTTAGTTGCCCAGAAAATAAGTTTCAAAAATTATTTTTTAAATTTATTATTATTTACAACTGTATATACATACAACTAGTAAATTTGAGGATTGCTTTCCGTTAAAATATGACGTGAATTAAGGTAGAACCGTACTTACTAATTAGACTCCCACAGGTTAGCCTATTATTAAATATTTTACAAATGTCTCTACTCCATCTTCTAGAAGTCTTCGTAGGGGATTACCGGTTAAATGTAGCATGTAGAGGTTCAAATTCGAAGATCGAAATTAAAATCTTCACATAAAAATCTTTAAGTATAAGATTTATATAATAGAGAAAGAAAATAGACGGTATCATAAGCAAAAAGTTTTTCAAATGTTGAACAGGAACCTTTATTAATGGAACTGACTTTCAACAGACCACACTGGCCGGGTTTAATTTAATCAGAAACTATAAATTTGGCTTTTGATCTAACGAATTATAGTAGGTTATTGCAATTAACGGTATCTACCGACATCCTTTTTCAAATTTATTTGACACTTAAAACTATACATACAATATTTACAGAACTGACTTGTTAAATTTAAATTATAAAATTAATAGTTAAATTCCTTCCTTAAATTCATCCATGATACACACAGGAGATCAATATCTCTAAAATACTTTGTTATTTAGGTCATCAGCCAAAAGGCTGGTTTGAAACTCTAGAGGCTTTACAACGTAAAATAAGGAACAAGTTGGTTTACCAATGCCTTCCTCACTGAGTGGAATTTTATGCTTATCAGCATGCCGGGTAATCTGAAAAGCATCTATTTTCCACCCTACAAGTGTGACTTTCACTTCATTCACCACAGTGTCTGGCTGTACAATGAAATTCATTACTCTCAGAGGAGATAGATACCTCTGACTAGTGTATTTTACACCTTTATCTTTTCTGTTCTTAAATGCTTTACTCATATTGGCTGATCATGTGATAAGAAACTGAACTGTTTTATCCGCCCTGGAACTAATAGATTAAGTACAAAAATTTAACACGCCATTTGCCTGTTATGGGCAATCTAATAAATACATTTATAATGTGTAAAATTAACTCAATAAAAAAGAATTTGGATTGCAGTTAGGCAGCTATGAAATGTTGAATAAGTCAATTGAGAGACTTCACTTACAAAGAGCATATATTTAGATCTTTGTGAAGGGTTAGATTTGAAACAAAGTAAAGGTAACTTATAATTGTTCTTAAGAAGGTGGATTTAAAAGCCTGAATTTTTTAAATAGGAAATATTTAAGACATTTTGGCATACTTTTATATTTCCTGGATTACGAATCGTTAAACAATTGACACCACCCTTCCTCATAAACATAACGGTCGTAATAAAATTATAATATATTCATGTACTTTTCATAAAAAAATGTAGTAGAATTTTAATATGTTTGCAACAATAAGCGTATAGTTATTTATATTTAATAACAAAACAAAATAAGAATGATCTAGCGAAATATACCAACAGAATATTATTATATTTGTATTCAGCATTCATCGAGTAAGGCTCTTCTTTAAGTATTCATGCAACGGATAGGAGTACGTTGGAGAATTCACTTACTGCTTCCAGAAAGGAATCAAATCTCATATACCATCTACAACGGCCCCACAACACCATGAACACTCACAATTTCTCTCAGCAGTACACGACAAATACATCACTTCAGCAGATATTGAAATACTGTATTGTATTGCATTGTACAACAAAATGCTGCTAAACATTCTTTTATACAATAAATTTTCTACTTCTTTACAGAATAAAAGAAACCAGTTTCCGAACTAAACCGTTCTTTTTAAATTGAATACGTTTAAATCTCATAAACTTAGATTTTACAAAATAGAGAAAAATATTCGAAACAATGGTTAATATTTCATTTTTTATTACTCAAATTTTCCAGAAATAAATAAAGTTATTTATTGTATGTAAGTTGAAATATCCCTACGAGGTGCAAAAATTACCCAAATCTTAGTTTTTAACTGACTAAAATTCTTAAAAACTTTGCGAGCTAGGATTAAATCTTATTCATTTGTTTATCTTTTTTATGAATCACACCGTTCTACTTCATAATTGATATATTAAGATAAAAATAAACTTTCTTTTATCACCTAGACAGCAAAATTACAAACTGTTCTACAGTCAGAAACAAGAAGAATAAGTAATAGATATAACGAAGAAAAACACAAAATAAAACATTATATCATCCTAGTAAATGTTACAGATTCAATGAAAATAAATAAATTTAGAAAGAATTTTGAATAAAATAAAATTTTTGTAATAAAGTCGTCGCCGGTAAAAAACTGTTTAACAGCTGATTTTTTGGAAACGAAGGTTCAGTGGTTAAAATCTGATAAAGGTTCAGTAAGTTCAATTATAAGGACAGTATTATTTTAGAAAACGTATGAAGTGGTTAATGAAGGAAATTATTTGTTATTAATATAGCACTCCATTCGTTATCTCCAGAGGAATTTTTTTTCATAATTTTGTAAATAACTGATTATAAAACAGGAATAACAAAATTTGTAGTTACCACTGTAAAACATAGTTAAATAGTTCTGAAAACTTTATTACTAAATAAATATTAATAATGTAAAATGTTTAAATGTTTATAAATGTGTAATGTAAATTAATAATGTAAACTCGAAGGACAACAGTTGGGCATCAAAGTGAACGGCACATGGATCAACAATGTACGGTATGCGGATGACACGGTTCTTGTGGCGGATAACATGAATGACCTTCAACATCTCCTCAACACAGTTGCAGTGCATAGCAAAGGTATGGGAATAGATATCAACGTAAGAAAAACAAAGTTCTTAATAATTACTCGCAAACCAGATGAGTTTCAGAATTCAAAGCTAAAGCTCAACAATGAAGACATAGAGCGTGTGAAGAAACTCAACTATTTAGGAACTTGGTTATGTGAAGACTGGTCATCAGATGTGGAAATCAAGTGTCGAATAGAGAAGGCACGGAGTGCATTTATAAGGTTCAGAAGCATCCTCACAAACACGGAATTTGACCTCAACCTTAAAATACGATTCACAAAATGCTATGTATGGTCGGTACTTTTGTATGGCATGGAGGGTTGGACGCTGAAGGTTAACACCATGAACAGGTTGGAAGAATTTGAAATGTGGATCTACCGAAGAATCCTGAAGGTTCCATGGACGGCAAAAATAACCAATGAGGAGATTCTGAAGAGGATAGGAAGGAAACGGGAACTGATGAGCACCATAAAAAGAAGGAAGACCGCTTATCTGGGACATGTGATGCGCAATGAGAGGTACCATCTGCTGCAACTGATAATTGAGGGGAAGATAGAGGGACGGAGAGGAGTAGGCAGAAGGAGGATGTCGTGGCTGCAGAATATCAAGCAATGGACAGGGATGGAGGCCGCAGGAGACATAATACACACGTGTGGTGACAGGGAAAAGTGGTCAGCGGTGATCACAAACATCCATTAATGGATAGCAGACAAAGAAGAAGAAGAATGTAAAATACTTAATACGAGATAAATAAACTTTTTATTAAGATATTTTGTATAACACTAGCAATCCCCGCTCGCTTCGCTTCACAGCAGCTAATGTAGGCCTCATTAAATAATTTTAAAACCTCTCTATATACAATATTTGTGGTTTTGTTACTCTGTGGCAGCAAAATAAATTGTTTTTCTGCACTTCCAGCTCTAGAAAGTCCGACATAAAGTTGTCCATGAGTGAAAGAAGCACTTTTGTCTCAAATCGATGCCCACCGTTTTAAATGTTTATACCTGCGATTTAACAGAATTGAATAGAATGCATAGAAGAATACCGATGGAAAAGAAAGAAACAGTTGATATATGGCTGATATGGTTGATATAATACGTGGGTGCGGTACGCAGTTTAATCATTCACTACCTGTCGAATGAAAACAAATATATGAAAAATAGAGTACAAAAATAAAAAATTTGAATATTTTAGAATTTTTAATGTGTTTGGAATCGAATGTTATTCTTCACGTTTTTCTATGAAATATTATAGTTGAATCATGCTACTAGCCCAAAAAATACACCATCCAGAGGATTTAGAAAAAATAAAAGTGTTATGCACCCGATAAACTAAAACATGCGATATCGTCACAGTTTAAGTTGCTTAACTCACTTAATTAAAATTACTTAAAGTTGCAAAATAGCCTTTATTGATTAGGAAGCTCTAAGCTATGCAACAATGAAAGATTTTTTTAAATTAGTTCAGTAGTTTCTGAGATTACCTCATACAAACAAACAAACAGACGTTTCTTCTTTATTATATTAGTATAGATTATACTATGAATGCCAACAATAAAAACAAATTAAAACTTGAAATAAAAACAATTAAAAAATTTGTAGGAGGAAATTTTTAATTTCAAACAGGGAAATCGTTTTAAAAAATATATAAAATAACCCTCAGAGGAAAAAGTTACTATCTTCAAAATTTGAAACAGCTGCAGTTACTTTTATACGTATTTGAATACTAGACAGTGGTTACCGGTATACTTTGATGGTTGAGTTTCAATTTAACTTAACTCTCAGGAATGGTGGATATGAGTCTGTAAAAGACTACACCTTATTTAGACGTCATAAATACGATTCTCATCTCACTGCGTCATGGGACTGCTTATTGTTCTAAATTCTTGAACATATTGTAACGAGGCCTACATTAGAGATTTTTTTAAATATTTAGTTAAACTTTTATTGTTTGCACTACAATGTATAATTAAAATAAAGAATTAAGATAAAAAAAATTAATTATGGTAAGTTATATTTAAATTTCAATGAAAAATGAAATCAAATACCGATTTTGATTGAAAACATTGCATATCCTCAAGAATGGAAATTTATTTCAATAACTTGCATAATATGAATTAACTAATATTATTTGACACGATGTAATTGATTCTGATATATATTTTATTGAGCAATTTAGAAAATATTAAATTTCACCATGAATATTTGATTCCAACAAAAATAATAAATACAATAAAAAAAAATAATTGGATTTTGGAATTTATTTAAATTATTCTGTAGAGTTGGTTGAGATAGAATAGATGAATATTCATACGGAATTGCCCAATATAATTGCATTGGCACACAATTATTACTATTACTAGTACTAGGACATTATTCACTTTGAAAGGTTCAGAGTAGATTGGCTTCAGTAAGTGGTTGGAAGCAGATATTGTTCCTGGTATATTTCTCCCCTCCGCCACCCCACAAAATTCCATCAGTCATGCAGTTGTCTACAGATATAAACAGTTTAAAATCCTTCTCATGAATAAACTGTTAAGTTTGGAATATATTTGCACCGATTTGGCTCTTTTATTACATTTCCCATGTTACTTCTTGTCTTTTTTTTCGGTAGCCACAAGAATTTAATGTATATGGTAATGAACTAACCCTACTGACTGACATACTTGACTTTTTACTTATTTTAAACGTTTGCTGTATTGTACGTAAATCCAAAAAAATTGACTAGAAAATATTTCCCTTCCTATTGTTTTATCTGTGATTTGAATTGTTTTCTTATTAGCTATAATTTTAATATTGTATCCAATAATTTAACTAAAATGTTAAAGGATTTTTACCCATAAAAAAATATTACCAATTAATAAATCAATACAAGTGTGCCATTAATTTTTTACATATTTTAATTATATTTTAAAGGGTTGTTTTTATTTGCTGAAAATTGCCGTGAAAATTATTACGTGCTAACAATTAAGCTTGTAGTTTTTCACTAATATATTACGGGCATCATATAATTACCTACAAGAGGTCATTTATTGTTTAGATATAACCATTTTTCTATTTTTTGTTTTAACTGTTTAATTTATTTTTTTCTAATTATGAGGAACAGGTGAAAAATTTTACGTTTCCAATTCCGGTTTCCAATTGAAGATGTAGGTTGTCCTAAAATCTTCCCAGGTATCTATCTATAATATTTTTATGAGTTATTGAAAATAATTTAATTAGCGATTATCTGGAATTAAAAATATTTCGCATGTACCAGAATTCGAGGTTTCTTATTAACGTTATAAAAAAGTTAAATTTTTAGATTCTCAAAAGTTCATAACATGACTATGATAAGTTGACCCCCAACATGCAACACCAGTACAAAAACAGAATGGATAAAGCACTTTAAAATATTTTTTTATAAGTTATAAAAATCCTTATTCAGTAATTGTAACAAATTATTTTTTCTTAGAGTTTTTATAACTGTATGTTAAAATACTATGCTATGTTAAAATACGATGACAAAGAGTGGTGAACAAATGATGAGCAAATCCTCAATTATTGTTACTTTAAAGTATAAAATATTGTTTAATACAGCTTAAATTAGTCATGGTACGAATGAAAAGTTTCCATAATCGAAAGATTTTTATTCGAAAAATCATTTTATTCGAATAAAGTTCCTAGCAGCCACACGCTGCATGAATGTTATCATAAACTATTCAGAAGCTTGAACATACGAAAATATTCGAATAAATGTAGTGTACTCGTATTATGAACATATGTACAATTGAAAGGGTCGCCGGAAGAAAGTGCTAACCCACAAAATTTCCAGCATGATTTTTCTTAAATATTCTGTAAAATTAAAATGTACAGCATGTTTTAAAGAGGATGCTATGTTTATGAACTTAAGAAACCAGATTAACAGAAAATAACAAATGTTTAACGAAAATTCAAAAACATGATTTGTAGATTTCAGTAAACTTTTTTAATGACATTGCGTGAAATTATATTGATGTGGGTTAGCACTGTCTTCTCCCGACCCCTTCAATTATAGTACTCTTTTGGCATAATGCAGTCTTCATGTCCTGGGTGGTTTTCTAAATTACAATACCCCTACCTTGTCTAATGATATGCCTTAAAAACCTGATAAAATTCTTTAAGAACCAATAGGTACAATAATAAAGTGCTGAAATGAAAATGAACATAATTTGTATATTTTTTAATTTAAATATTTTTTATACTAACTAAAATTATATTAATAAATAATCTGTACGTTCGTTTTAATCGCTACATTAGAGATTATTAACTTTAACAACGTATATATGGTTTCCATAAGTTATACTGTAGATAAACTTTTCTTAATTCATAGATTGTTACAATTTCACGAATACTGAAACAGATGTGGTAGGTAAAGAGTTACAAGTTATTTCCAGTATAAATTACGCAATAGACATACGTAGTCTATTACAGCCGTTAATATATGCGCTTACAGATAAATATATCTTAAACATACACCCAACTTAGTTATAATAGGAGAATATTAACTGGAGCTTATATTTTACAACATCTGATTCTTGATAAAAAGAAATCATTGTATTCATTTAGTATTAAGGTCATTATTCATTAAAAGTTACAAAACCAAAGTCCTATCAGATAGAACATGTGTTACCACTAAGATAGAATAAAAGTAAATAAATGAGTATCTACATTATTCAGGAAGTATCCAGAAATTACATTAAAGAAATACAATTAAATTGACTTAGAGCAAACCTTAAGGCCTACTCCTACGACGACGTTAATTTACCAGCTCCTAGTACTAGCAACTTATTAGTAACTAGCAACGTTTCCAAACATTCACACCGAGATTGCTTACCAGCGCTAGTCTATCACGTGAACTTTTCTCCCCAACTAGCGCTAGTAAGCAACGTTCACACTGAGATAGTTTACTAGCGCAAGTCTATCACTATTACGTGACCTTTTCTCTCCTACTAGTGTGCTAGTAAAATCAAACATTTCAAAAACATAGCCCTAAATCACGTGACCTTTCCTCTCCTACTAGCGCTAGTAAGCAACGTTTACACCGAGATAGTTTACTAGCGCTAGTCTATCACGTTGCCTTTTCTCTACTACTAATGCTAGTAAAATCAAACATGTTCAAAAACAGCTCTAAATCACGTGACCTTTCCTCCCCTACTAGCGCTAGTCTCTCACGTGACCTTTTCTCCCCTACTAATGCTAGTAAACTAAAACATGTTCAAAAACATAGCCCTAGTCAACCACGTGACCTTTCCTCTATTACTAGCGCTAGTAAGCAACGTTCACACCGAGATAGTTTACTAGAGCTAGTCTGCCACGTGATCTTTTCTCTCCTACTAGTACTAGTAAAATCAAACATGTTCAAAAACACTAGGGCGCTAGTAAATACTAATGCTTTAAGTAAACCAGCTGCTAGTTGTTCGTTTCCGTTACGCTATTTTACTAGCTACTAGTCTACTACCACCCAGTACTAGCGTTGAGGGAATAGGCCTTTTTTTATCCGAGGAGGGAATAGGCCTTACGACATACTACTCCAGTTCGTAAGTACGTATCGGATGCATAACGATAGACTATGGACTAGTATTAAATAGATCCAATCGTCTAGTAATTCTTTTTTTAATAGTAGCAAAATTTAAAAATTTTCTGATATAGGATAATGAACAAATGCGTTTTCTTTTTATCTATCATGATACAAATAAAACCTGATAGAGGATTTTGTAGGTTTTTTTATTTCATGTGTTGTTTTGTTACTTTAAACTAAGTGGAAAGTCTTCGTTTCAATCTGTATGTACCGTATAAATTGTCTATTTTGATTTGAGTGGAATGGCGAGAATATTAATTTCTATATGATTCTAGTCTTCTTTAGTACTTGATGTGTTGATTTCCTGTTTAATTCTAGGAATATTTAAATCTCTTTATAGTGTGTAGTTGTATGTACTAAAGTGATTTTGTAATATCCTAAATAATTTCGATTGGAACCTTTGCACAATTTCAATGTTTGAATGCCTTGCTGAACCCCATAATTGTATGTAATAAGCGGAGATTCCAATTAATTATTGCGACAGTTCTGAAACTGGAAACTGTTTTTTCCTAAATGTAACCTCATTTATTTTTTTAACATCTTATATTTTAGTGAGTTTTTTGTACTTAAAGTGTTATTACAAAAACAATCAATTTCAATTAATCATATTCTAATAAGAAATATATCAAATTAAAACTCAAAAAAAGTAATACAAAAATTTGAAATGTTAAATGTTCAAATATAACATGCTTTTATGTTTATTTTATCTAAGCCAAAGCATTGTGATTTCAATAAGGAGCAAAACTTTATACTGGTTCACTAAAGAAGTACCTACTGCAAAAGCTCATCAAAACAAGCATTTGCGTAAATAATAACTCAGCTTAAACCATCTTATCTTTATGTCTTACTAAACTATCAAGTCAGATAATAAAGATAATCTCTACAAAAACATAAATTGAGCCACTTCCATTTGTTTGCTTTTCTTTATAAATCTTTAAATTAAACAGCGAAATTCTTTTAGGAGCAGATTAATTAAATTATATTAGTGAAATTTAATAAAATGAAGCGGATGTTTCTGAATAAGAAATTTTTTATTTTATTAAGAAAAAAACTCTAACCGCAATCGATTCTAAGGTGGATTATGAAGTTGTAAATTTACTCAGAAATATCCTTATATAGGCCTATTAATGTCGCGCGCGGCATGGTGGGTGAAATAGTGAATAATTGACGAGGTCTTCGACAATATTGTTTTAATGTTATATGTGTTTAGTGATTAGTATATAATTCCTGAGGATGTCTTCGAGAGAGACGAAAGATCTCGAATGAATGTAATACTCTGAGGTGAGTGTTATATTTAATTAGTTTTGTTTTGGCTATTCATTATATATCATAGGTATGTGTAGTAGTGCAAACAAAGGAAAAATAATGTTTAATAAAAAAATATTCAAAATGTTATCTAAATTACTTAACCCATCAACCAAAATTAAAAGTGACCGCCTCCGTAGCGTAGAGGTCACTACCTTAGTTGGTAATAACTAAACTGTTGATGTGACGTTAAATAAATTAATAACAAAATCCTTTTCATGAGACGACGCGTTATATGTGTTATACGTGTTTAGTGTTTAGTATATAATTCCTGAGGATGTCTCCGAGAGAGACGAAAGATCTCGAATAAATGTAATACTCTGAGGTGAGTGTTTTATTTAATTAATTTTGTTTTGGCTGTTCATTACATATCATATTTGTAAAATTTTGAATGTATTTTCATATTATTTTGCCAACTTTACTTAGACAACCGTAGTTTTTCCTTGCATAATATTGTCGAGGTATTGCCGTATTGGGAATACGTACAATACGTCCGAGTAACAAAAATTGATCAGATAATTTCATGTTTCGTAGGCCTACAATTAAATTTCATTAGAAAATCGTTCCTACTATTTATTTTAATTTGTTGTTGTTTAGGTCAACAGCCGAAAGGCTGGTTTGAACCTCTAGAGGTTTTACTAAGTATAAACGAGGAATGAGGTGGTTTACTATTGCCTTCCTCACTGAGTTGAAAGAGTATGCTTATCAGCATGTCAGGGCCTCCGAAAAGCACCTAATTTCCACCCTGCAAATGACACCTTCACTTCATTCACCACAGGGTCTGGCTGTATAGTGAAATTCATTACTTTCAGAGGAGATAACTCTGACTAGTGTCTTTTACACCTCTATATTTTCTGTTCTTAAAAAGTTCAGTCATATATTTGGCTGACTATGTGATAAGAAACAGAACTATTTTTTGTAGCCCTGGAACCAACAGATCGGGTTTAATTAATTTAAAATTCCACCTGCCCATTATGGCCATATTTTAATTTATTATAAGTAAATTAGCTATAGCTTTTATAAAAATAAATTTAGCCGTATTCAAGCCAGAGCTCTTCAGAAAAAAAGATATCTAAATTGTTACATTAAGTCCAAAATAGACATAGTTAGACACGATGATAAAAACTAAAGATATTTTCGAAGAAATAATTATTAGAACTCATTAAAAATTCAAGAAAAATAAACATTACATGATTAATGACTTGAATAACGAGGTAATTTTCAGTTAAGTAACTACATTACGTAGTTTCACCGAAAGGGAATTTTACAACTTTGTAGGAAATTAAACAAACCTGTTGGAAGTCCCTTGGGAAGCCCTCTAACGCTTTCTAAATGTACCATCAAATCAACTTTGCAAAGACGTGAGGGATCTTCAGTTCAAATCGATTGCGAGAAACAAAATAATGTGTTGCAAAAACATTTCACGAATTCTACGCAGTATCAATAATGTAATAATATACTCTTCCGTAAATTTTCCGTTGTATACATACAAGCCGATAGTAGACTACTCAATTAATTAAGATATTTTTTAAACAGCCGAATTAATCCACAGATTAACAACTTTAAAAACATGTTTTCCTTTCATGTCTCCAATGATCAAAAAACACATCAATAGAATATTAAGCCTTTTTTCAGGATACGGTTCAACAAGTTTCAAAATCGCCTCATTTACTACATTTTTTTATGCTCTACAAGATAGGGTAGGCGCCATATCTGCTGAAATTTTAGGAGAGGCTGTTTTTACGTAAAAAATTTTTTTTTTAAGATTGCAACTTTAATATGGATTTTTTGAGTTTTAATTTGATATTTTTAGCACAAAAATGTAGAGACTTCAAAATCCCACAACTTTTATATCGGACATTTTTTTGTATAGCGCTTAGTTTATCGGTAATTTTAGTGATTTTCTGTTTTTTTTTCTCACGAAATCGTGTAAAAAAACGATTTTTTTAAAGATTTCAGCCTTATTGTGCATTTTACGACAAAAAATTAATCAAATTTATAGGATATTAAAAGATTTAGAGAATTTTTCTTTACAGAGCCTAGTTTAGCGTGAAAGAGTGATTATACGTATTTTTAAGCCAAACTGAGGTCGATTTTCATTTTGCGTCTTTCACTCATGATTAAAATAAGGTTATGTTTTTGAGGTTAGTTTATTTCTAATGTTTTATTACTAATTTTAGGTTATATTGTTAATTATTTGCATTGGCAAGAGAAAGTTATGTGAGTGTTTCACACCATATTTTTTAATGTAAGTTACTTGTTTTAATATTTAGAATGGATTTTAATATTAGATTATAATAATTATTTATTGGCATTTTAATATTAGATGGAAGACGTTTTTACAGTCATGGTTAAATTTTGTTGATGTGATATTATTAGTAATTGAGATTTGATCTGGCATTTTCTTGTGTCGCACACAGTAGGATAAGGTATTTTATTTATTTAGGTGGCCAAATCGTTGATTTTATCAAACTCAATACAGGGAGATTTTAATAGTTGCCTTGTTGTTGTTAATAGTGTTGTTGTTGATAGTGGGGAACAGTTTTGACTGAGAGCGACAGTGGGGCTGCTTTAAAAGTCGACCAATGTTTTGGAACTACTCATGAAAACAATACGGGAAACAAACGTAAGCTATTAAAAACCTAATTAAAATATTTTCTTTATGAAATAATGACTCAAAATTTAAAAAACACACACTCAAAATTAAGTTTAGTAAACAAATTACTCAAATAGCTTACATACCTTATACTGAAGCTGCACAAAAGTAAAAAGATACTCCATTGTCCAACACTATCACTAACTTTTGATCTTTTTTGAAAGTAAGTATTGCATTAAAAAATGTTATTTATTATAAATAATAATAATTCAATAGTCGTAAATCACGAATTATTCAATAACCAATCAATTGCACTATATTCAAACTGGTAAACACAATGTAGCTTTTAAGTAAACAGAATGTAGTTCATTATGGATTATAAACATTTAAAATAGTCTAAAATAACTGAAAAATGTCTATAATTTAAAAATCTTTATTGAGTTGTGTTTATTGTGTTTTAAAAGATGTAACCCCTACAACACAGCACAAACATATTTTTCTTGAAGCACTTCCTGGTGTTAATTTTGAGCGAGTAAAAATTTATTAGAACGCCAATTACTTTAACATCTTTTTAACAAATCATTTGTACTGTTAACATTTCTGTTGATAAAGATCTATCTACAGACTTGCTACGTATGTACTGAATACGAACTTCAATATATTTTAATTAAATTGCATTAATCAAATGAACCTTACGGTTATGATCATTAATAGGCATGTGATCATTGCAAAGAATTTCAATTATCTCAAATAACCTATAAATTCTCCCATCGCCATATAATTTAAGTTAGTAGGAGTGAAGTTTCGATTTTAACAAAGTTCAGTTAAAAGTTACCTAATGCAACACAAGCACCAGCCATTTTAAAAAAAAGTAAATAAGCTATACGCTATAACCTAAAAATATGTTACTTAAAGTATTTAAAGTTACTTAAAGTTGAAGTTTTAAGTATAGTAAAACAATTTAAAATCTATAAATGTGAAGAAAGTAGTATAAAATAAAATATACACACGATACACACAATTCATAAACAATAGTCATTAACAGAAATCAAATCGACAGGATAACTCCACGATTACAGTCATAACTTGTCTACACAGTACGGTACGAACACTTTTTTTGTACTAAGACGTCGATCGGTCGGTTGTCCAATTCGCACACCCCTGCCTTTTCGATCAAAACCATTTTGTCTGCCAGCCATCATTAGTAAATAACCCTATTTCTTAAGTCTGTGCACGTGTTGTTTTGACATCTTATGCAAGCTTTTTTTGACAGGGAATATTTTTTGTTGAGAATATATTTTTAAAAGTACAATAGATTGTGATGAGTATCGCTGATTGAAATCAGCTAATTTAGTCAAAATTAAAGAATAATCGAGAAAATAGATAAAATAATAGGACCGTACTAGTAGCTTCCATTACGTACTAAAAAAATCAAAAATTTAACAAAAGCCAGTTCACCCAGCAGGTAATAAACCACGCCTGACAAAACTTTACAGAAAACTATTCTTGTAAAAACATTATTGCCCATTTATTTGTCATAGTATATTATTTTACGTGTCATGAAAGTTTATTGATAATTCATTTATTTATGAAAAATATTCTACTTTGCAATGGATCGGACATCAAATTTAGACGTTGTTAAAGAATTCAATTTACATATGCTGAAATAAATAAAAAAAATCAAGAAATGTGCCGCTCATTGTATATTGTATTTACTTTCATAGGAAGTATGTAAAACTTTCCTGGATTTTACAGAATAAAGCATTTTTAAATAGAATAGAAGTGGAGAAGATGCGGTTGAGATTTTCGAGACATTTCTTACCTAAATTGACAATTCCTGAATAAATTTTTCGAATGTCTTTTATTCGCTAAACTAAAGTTTCTCTTATTTATGAGGGACTGTGCAAGATAATGAAAAAAAAATTATTTTCATTTCCATAGCTTATTTTTTACAGTTTGAAATTCACCTCTTTTTAACACCACCAAAATTATGTTTCTGGAACAAGTAGAAAAATATTTTTGTTATTATTTTAGTACATGATGTTCACTAGAATTTCACCTTCTTACTTTTAAGAATACTTTACATGTTTTATAATTTTAGGGTCATTTTGATAAACATATAATTGGTTTTTTATACAAGTTACTAATACAAGAAAAATCTTTCTTTTTGTCTGGCAATAAATGAGCAGCTTTTTACAATACTTTGAATTAGAGAGTCAGTGTTTATTACTTTCTCTTGCCTATATGAATATATAGGAAGGAAAGTATTGTTTTCATGTCGATTTTTCGAAATCGAGTTTTCACCGGATCTATACGTTTTCAGACCCCCTGAACCCAAAAAACATGTTTTTAGCGATTGGTCTGTGTGTGTGTCTGTGTGTGTGTCTGTGTGACTGTGTGTGAACAGAATATCTCAAGAACGGAACATCGTACGAACTTGAAACTTGAAACTTAAGTTACATACCACTACCGGACGCGACACGAACATTTTCATCAAAATCGGTCAACCGGAAGTAGTAGTTTATTCGTATAATTTTTCAGTTTTTTGCGATTTTCTCAAAAACTGGTCATACGATTTTTTTTTAAATCGCCTATTTTACTCAATTTTTTATTCTCTACAAGATAGGGTAGGCGCCATGTTTGCTGAAATTCTCGGTGAGGCTGTTTTCACGTAAAAACGTTGTTTTTTTAAGATTACGGCTTTAATATAAATTTTAGCGCAAAACGTTATATAATAAAAGTTGTAGAGAATTTAAAAACCTACAACTTCTGTTTCAAACAATTGTTTTGTATAACGCTTAGTTTAGCGGTAATTTGCGATTTTCTGTTTTTTTCTCACGAAAACGTGAGAAAAATCGATTTTTTTAACATTTCGGTCTTAGTATGCATTTTACGACAAAAGTGTATATAATTAAATTTATAGAAAATTAAAAGATCTACAACTTTTGTTTAGAGCATTTTTCTCTACAGAGCCTAGTTTAGCGTGAAAGCGTGATTTTCCGTATTTTTAAGCCAAACTGAGTTCGATTGTCATTTTGCGTCATTCACTCATGATTAAAATAAGGTTATGTTTTTGAGGTTAGTTTTTGTTTATTTCTAATGTTTTAATACTAATGTTAGGTTTATTATTAATTATTTTCATTGGCAAGAGAAAGTTGTGTGAGTGTTTCACACCAGATTTTTTATTTAGTAGTACTCTTATAATAGTACTTTTAACTTAAACTGCGTTTTACCGAAAATTGATATTTGTGCACAAATGTACCTTTTTCTTGAGAACCATAAAAGATACAGTTCTGAAATTTTTATAGCAGTTGTAACTAGTAAAGATACACATACTGAACCACTTTCATGTAAAAATGTTGATTACAAAAAAAGTATTACGATAAATCTGTGAAAAAACGGGTTTTTTTAACTGTCACAGAATTTTTTTTCAAAACCCTCTAAAAATAGGATTACCATAAAAGTGGTTTAGTACAATAATAAGACGTAAACTACTTTCTGTAAAAATTTCAGAAAGTTCTGTTGAATGATTTATGAGAAAAAGTAACATTTTATTTTTATTTGACAAAATTTACCACAGTTATGAACTTAACTTTTATTAGTAAATACTGTTATAATACAATATGACACCGACATGAGTGGGGAGTGCCAGCGAGCCTTCTCTACAAATTAAGCACAAAAAGAGAATTGATAGCCTACATAATTAATATTATGAAATGAAGAAAACATATAAATTATATTTACACAGAAATATAAGCAAACATTAAATGGTATTAGAAAACAAAACAAAAAATAACAAAATAATTAAATAACTTAATAACTAAAAACAAAAATTATATTAATTTTAATGGTAACTAGAAAAAATGTATACTTAAAATAATTGAAAAATTACGATTTATCATGGTATAGTTACATTCTCTGCCCATAACGGGCAGGTTATGTGTTAAATTGTTTGCACTCAATCTGCTTATTCCAGGGCTACAAGAAAAGTTCTGTTTCTTATCCCATAGTCAGCCAATTATATGACAACTATTTAAGAACAGAAGAGGTAGAGGTGCAAAAGATACTACTCAGAGTTACCTCCTCTGAGAGTAATGAATTTCACTATACAGCCAGACCCTGTGGTGAATAAAGTGAAGGTGTCATTTGCAGGATGGAAAGTAAGTGCTTTTCGGAGGGCCTGGCATACTGATAAGCACACTCTTTCAACTCAGTGAGGAAGGCAATAGTAAACCACCTCACTCCTCGTTTTTACTTAGTAAACCTCTAGAGGTTCAAACCAGCCTTCCGGCTGTTGACCTAAACAACAACAGTTACATTATATTTGTTACGTAAAAGTTGTATTACATACAACTTATCTCTACAGGTGTAAAAAAATTTGATCTCTTTCAACTAAATCTAAAACATGGACTCTCTGCAATCTCCTTATTGTATTAAAATTGTTTAACATGTTTATAGCCAATGGATTACTATGGTTGTAAAGACGATTTTGATAACTGAGGAATATGTTTTATTTTAGCGTAATTTAAGGATTTTAAAAAAGTTAATGTTAATGTTTGTTTTTTTCAAATTTTGGATAATTTTTAAGGAAATACATTTTATTTCATTTCAAAGTAGTTAATCATCTGTTTGCTTTGTGAAAACAGATATTCGTAATAAATTAAATTAATTTTTGTGTCTAACTACATCGTTATATGAAAATCTTTAAGGTTATAACACACATACACTCATACAAAAAGTACAAAGCTAATATTCAGATAATCAGTAGGATGGTAAACAAATAGAGGTAACTAAAAAAATTAAATAAAGAAAAACTTTAATTAAAACATAAGTTAGGATACTGGTAGATTAAAACATGTGCACAGTATTGGATAAAGCTTACAAAGTCTTAGAACTTCATTCTCATTTTGCATTGCATCGTCTTCCCTTTAACAATCTGTTGTCCTCCAAGTAATCTAAGAAGATTATAAAGCGTTCGTTTTCTCTCTATTCAAACTTCATAATCGGATTATGAAGCAGTACTGGTTGGCTGATTCTAGATTTGTTCTTCATCATCTTGTTCTTCATTTTCATCTTCTTGAGTCTTCATTCCATTTCCTTCCGGTTTCCACCTAACTTTAACTTTTGCATCACATCGGCTTGAACCCGTTGGAACCAAACCGAGTACTGCACACAACAATATTGTACTTATTAACTTAGTTTAGGAAATTGTATCATTTACTTGTCTTTCTCACTATACTTTTGCCCTAGTCTATCTGTTTTCATGGCCTCGTTTTCAGTTTTAAACTTTTACTAACAAAGTTTACTTTGTTATATAATTTTAGGCTTGCAAATTTGTTAAGTATCGGATGTTTAAAACTTTCGTTGGGGATTATTGAAAAATATTAAAGTCTGTCACGTATAAACAAAACTAGTCCGACTTTTTCTTAATAAGTATAAAAAGTTTTGTAACAAAATAAATGTCACAATTTTAACTACGTAAAACAGAAAAGTGTTTAAAAAATTATTATAAAATTTTCATTGCTTGGCAAACTCAAACAACTTCTAGTTTTTCATCTTAATTCAAAAAAGTAATATTTTAAAATTTCACAGAAAAACTTGGTTTAATAATATTTAACGCATAAATGTTCATAAATAACGGTTGTATCGTCATTTTTACTTTCTTTTGCCTATATAAATAAGAAAGGAAAGTATTGTTTTCAAGTCGATTTTTCGAAATCAAGTTTTCACTGGATCTACAAGTTTTCAGACCCCCCTGAACTCCAAAAACATATTTTTAGCGATTGATCTGTGTGTGTGTGTGTGTGAACAGAATATCACAAGAACGGAACATCGTACGTACGGAAGTAGTAGTTTATTCGTGTAATTTTTAACTTTTTTACGATTTTCTCAAAAATGGGTCCTACGATGTTTTTAAAAATCGCCTGGTTTACTAAATTTTTGATGCTCTACAAGATAGGGTAGGCGCCATGTTTGCTGAAATTCTTGGTGAGGCTGTTTTCACGTAAAAAAATTGTTTTTTTTAAGATTGCGGCTTTAATACGCATTTTAGCTCAAAAATGATAAACTAATACTAAAAAAATAACCCATATAAATACAAAAAAAGAACAATAAACAACGGTACGGATTGATATTTCAATTTCCGTTTATAGGTTAGGTTTTTCATATTAAATGAATTGCATTTTAATTTATTTCTATTTGTATTGTTATGAGGGTGTTTGATGAAAATAAGATAAATATATATAATATATTGAGAGGAAAGAGGGTAGCGTACGGTAGTCGGAAAGATAGTATAGTAATCCAATATAAAAACAAAACAGTATAGCTACTATGCCAACCCTTCTATATCGAGAGGGAGATTTCACGTTCAACTCAAACCTTTCTCTTCCGTTCCCTCTCTATGAAGGGAAAGAGGTATTTCTCTCCCTCTCCCTTTCGAACGTTTTACCGACGTCACACAACCTGTAAGCACCGAACGTCATTCCAATCTAAATACAGTAACGACAAGCCTAAAGTCCTTGTAAATTCAATTGGCGGATAAGTGTTGTTATTCGACTAGCTGATTTTTCGGCACACTCATCATTTTTCAGCTTTTTGGAGGAGGTACTTTAATGTCATTTATTTTAAATGTAATGTACCTGTTACAAATAAAATTTTGTTAGCTCGTTACTGTTTTATAGATTTATGTACCAGTCTTTTACACTCGCCTATTGGTATTACATAGACTATAGTGAAGTCAACAAATTTAAACTCGTAATGGTTTTTACACCATAACAGCTTAGAAGCTTTAAAATTACTCTAATTTTACGCTGACTGATTCTTTACAGTTCTTCTTTTTAGTTGATCTGATCAAGTTATTTCAGTGTATATATAAAACAACAAAGTTTTTTATATCGAAATTTCCGTTGACAATATTTTAAATCATTGATATTTTATGGATTATCACTTTTTCTCTTGTCAGATTTTTCATTTTTGATTTTTTGAGCGTAATAAATTCTAATGATTTCAACAAATATTATAAGTGCTATAAATTCGTTTCCATTGTCATTTTCTTTTTACACAATTTTTGCACGTTCTGTTCGAATATCTTAACATTTAATCTTAAGTAAGTTCTTAACACTTGATTGATTCTGTTACGAATAAGTATTATTACGCTTTTAAGGTATATATTGATCTTACAAAATTCTCTACATCGGGTTTTACCTTATTTGGAATTAACTACAACACCGTACATTAATATAACCAGAATCACTAATTTTTACTACCTTTTGCCTATATAAATATAAAAAATAGGAACGAAAGTACTTTTTTCATGTCGATTTTTCAAAATCAATTTTTCACCGGATATACAAGTTTTCAGATCCCTGAACCCCAAAAAAACATTTTTTTAGAGATTGGTCTATGTGATGTCAACAAAATATCTCAAAAACGGAACATCGTATGAAGTTGAAAATTGAAACGTAAGTTATGTTCCACCAGTGGACCGACACGAACATTTTCATCAAAATCGGTCAAACAAAAGTAGTAGTTTATTCGTGTAATTTTTTACTTTTTTGCAATTTTCTCAAGACGAGTCCTACGATTTTTTTAAAAATAATTTCTTTTACTACATTTTTTATGCTCTACAAGATAGGATAGGCGCCATGCTTGCTGAAATTTTTAGGGAGGCTGTGCTCTTGTATAAAAAATAATTTTTTTCAAGATTGCAGCCTTAATACGCATTTTAAGGCAAGTGTATGAAATAAGTTGTACACAATTTAAAAACCTAAAACTTTTATTCCAAACACTTCATTGTATAACTCTATAGTTTAGCGGTAATGGGTAATTATAAGAGATTACCCATTACGTAAATCCACCCTTAATCGTTGTTTCAAAATTGGCAAATATTTATGTGCTACATAATTGTATAATAAATCTAACATTAATATGATATTCTTTTCTTATATTTGAACTAAACATCTTACTCCATGGATTGAGTGGGTACCGAATGGGCCAGGTTACCGAATGGGCCAAAACTAGGCACAATGGAAGATAATTCCAATAACGAGGTACTTAGTAGGTAGGTGTCATAAAAGTTTGTACAACTCTTTTTGATAAATCACCGACGGCTTGAGTAATTTATGACAGCAGTGTAATAAAAGGTAATAAAACTACCCTATTTACCGATCGTCTACCTGCCACATGAAGAATGGTATACTCTTTTCATATATCAGGTAGATTTCTGAGAAAGTAAGGAATAACTTTTAATATTGAAACCTATCTAGCCTAACCTAGCCGATAAGCGTAGTACATTTTATGAAACATTTCAGTCAGTCACTGCTTTAAATATACACACAATTTAGTTATATCATTGAAATAGAATTTTAGAACTACTGTAGTATTGTACAAACAAAGCCAGTTCTTTCTCCTATTATCAATATTTGTAAATCGTAAGAATGTTTTCAATTAGAATAGTGTATTATTACTTGGAGAAATAATTCAGTCACCCATTAACGAAAGCAACACTGTTTCAAATAAAACCAAAATCTGGCCTCTTACGCCAACGTAAAAAATTAAACGTATCTATCTACAAAAATCATTAGTAAACAATACAAAATGATAATCAATATCTGTAGCTACAACTTACTAAATTCAGGAAATTACTAACTGACGCTCCGCAGAAAAAAGTGCTTGAACAAAAAGTTGAAGAGTTTTTAATTCTCCATAACTTTATATGGGTACTTGTATCGTAAATGCATACAAAGGCCTCAATATTAAAAAAATACCATTTTCTTTTACCGATTTTGATGAAAGAACTACAGAAAATCACTAATTGACGGTAAATAAATAATTAACGCCGTTGTACAAAAAGATGTTGAAATCTAAGTTGTAGGTTTTTAATTTTTCTACAACATTTATTACATACGTGTTTGCTCTAAAAGTATATATATTAAGGCTGCAATCTTAAAGAACAATACTTTTTTTACTATTTCCCCCAAAAATTTCAGCAAATATGGCGCTTACCTTAGCTTGTTGAGCATAAAAAAATGTAGCATTAGGATTTAGAAAAATGTAGGAGTTAGTTTTGAGAAAATCGCAAGAAAGTGAAAAATTGTACGATAAATTACTACTTTCGGTTGACTGATTATGATGAAAATGTTTATTCGCGGTAGTGGTACCTACCAAAATTAAGTTCAGTTTCAACTTCGCACGCTCTTCCGTTCTTGAGATATTTTTTCACACGTTCAGGGGGCCTGTAAACGCGTATATATTTATAACATCTCACCATCGTTGTGACGTCTTTTCGGATTCCCACTCTGTGGCGTCCACCTTAAGGAGCTATGTATATTAATTTATGAAAAGAGATATAGGGGTGCAGCCTTATAGGCTTCAATTTCGAATTTAGCCAAGTATTCACGTATAACATGAATAATAAGAATGAGAAAAATTAGTTTTATTTCACCAGCATTATTAACTCCGTCTAAACTGAGTGGTTGCTGCGTCCAGCGTATATTTTTTACAAATGAACATCACTATTGCGTCAAATTCGTATATCATTTGTATAACATTTATCGCGCTGGCTATATCGCCTTTTCAACTGCGATATAGGTAATAACTATTAGCAGGCCTACTATTTATGTAATAACGTGAGTATTGGCACTAGTTGTAAATCCACATTATACTTTTTCTTTGTTCGGTCATTAGTTATTGTTAATTGTACTAAAATATTGAATATTTTCTTTAAAATGATGTCTTCTGGTACAGAGTTTCATTGTGCTCACCAGAAGTAGTTTACTTTATGTTTTAAACTATTCCAAGAAAAGATCAACGGACATAATTGTTTTTGTGTTAAGTAAAGCTACTCTGCAATCGAGTAACAGCGTTGGTTATGAGCCGTGTACAACTATCGAGAATAACCATATAACCGTGAATTCGAATAACATCACCAATAACAGAAATAATTCAGATAAATACGGTTCCAATAACACGAAATGGAGGCAAATATTACACAAACCGAAAACTAACGATTTTCTCTTGATAAAATGCTAAAAAAGTACACCCGAACGATTCAAAGCTATAAAACCTGGTGTGAAACACTCACACAACTTTCTCTTGCCAATGCAAATAAATCATAATAAACCTAACATTAGTAATAAAACACTCGCCACTCCTGCGGTGCTTCGCGCCGCTTACGTGTCTCGGCCTTAGAGGGGTAGGTGGATCAGAATTTATAAGTGGAGCAGAACCACTTGCCACAAGGTGAAGTTCAGCCGCTAAAAGGGGTTGGGTGGATCACAATATTTTGATATTTGAAGATATGAAAGTTTAAAGATGAAGTTTGAAGTTTCAAAATTAAAAATTTGAAGGTTTTGGAGTTATAGGTCAATGATTAAAATTTCAAAATTTCAACTTTGAATGTTGAGGTTTGAATGTATGATACTTAGAGTTTTTCGTTTTCTCATGCGATCTGGAAATCTTCGGGTAACCAAATTTTTATGTAATTTTCTTCGCTAAATAACATGCCGTTAAAAGATTATTTGTATTCAGAAAATTTTAAAAAAGTTTTTGGGGTAGCAATCACTATAGGACCCTGATATAATCTTTAATAAATTCTTCGTGACTCTATGGGTATGTGTAACATTTTATCAACAAACATTAGCGAAAAAACCGTTGTGAAGGTGTAAAGAAAGAAAAACATAAAACGGCAAGCCCTAAAAGCCGAAATGCTAGTGTTTTGAGTTCTCTCAGCGAACAATTACGTTAAGGGCAACTTAAGCTACATGGCCTTGAAGTACTTTGGGAGAGGCACAAAAAAGATTCTGTACACTTTTTCTCTACGGAGCACCGTTCAGGAGGTAAAAAATACTACCCGCTACCAAAGATAAGGGGGTTGAACCTAAAAGTTTTCGCGTTACCAAATTTTTATTTAACTTTTAACGTCAAAAACATGCCGTTAAAATATATTTTGTATTCTGAAAATTGAGGAATTTCATAATTTTTGGATAGCGGTAGCAACCGCTATTGGACCCCGATCTAAAATTTAAAAAAACCGTGATGCTATAAGTACCTGTAAACTTTGCTAATAAAAATTTCCCAAAAAACCGTTCTGAATGTGTAGAGATAGGAAAACCTGAAAATCTCAAGCCCCAAAAAACCGAAATTTGGTTTTTGTAGTTTACTCAGCGAACCGATATGTTAAGGGCAACTTTGGTTATATAATCTTGAATTACATTTTGTGGGGCAAAGAACAGGTTCATGCATTTTGTCCCTATTATTCACAGTTTAGGAGATAAAGAAATATAACCCCAACCCAAGGAAAGAGGGTGTGACCTGAACATTTTCGGGTTACCAAATTTTTACGTAACTTTAACGCCAAAAAACATGCCGTCAAAAGACTTATTGTATTATAAAAATTGAAACATTTCATATCTTTTGGATAAGGGTAGCGAGCCCCGTAGGACCCTGATTTAAAATTTGGAAAATTACCCGTGATGCTACTGGTACGTGTAACTGCTTATAAATATAAATTTGTCTAAATAACCCATTTTGAAGGTGTAAAGAAAGAGCAATATGAAAACTGCAAACCCCAAAAAGCCGAAATTTTGTTTTTTGATTTTTCTCACCGAACCGGCAAGTTAAGGGCTACAATCCCTTTTTGGATGGGGTAGCAACCCCCCCCCCATTGGACCGCTTTTTAAAATTTAAAAAATTACCTGTGATGCTATAAGTACCTGTAACGTTTTGCTAATAAAAAGTTTCCTAAAAAACCGTTTTGAAGGTGTAAAGATAGGAAAACCTGAAAACGGTAGCCCCCAAAAACTGAAATTCGGTTTTAGTTAGTATTTTATGGAGTTAAGTTTTTTCACAATTGGTTTGTTTTGTTTTTAAATAAAGTTAAATAATTTATATATCTAACATTCAACTTTTTCTTTAGTAATTTACATGAATCTTTTCAAAATTAATTTTTCTACAAATCTAATTAAGAAAAAATACACCTTAATTTACCAAGGTAACTAACTACGGACTTTAAGGGCTTCCATGAACAACAAAAACAAACCAGTTGGATAAAAGAAAGGAGAAACACCTACAGTGAGCGAATGCTGAGAATATGGGTTGTAAAAAAATCTTCCAGAAACGTATAAAGCCACCTAACGTAGTCTAAAATTTAGACCTGTACTAGAGAACAAAAACACTCGCAGTTCGTTTAAAAGTGTAAATTCTAATTAAATCTAAATAACAGTAGGATTTAAAAATAATTAATGTAGTTTCTAAGGTAACTAAAAATATTTCGTTTAAATTTTATATCTTGATAGGTGAAGAACGTAAAATGTTATCGCAATATTTTGTAATTTTATGAAATTTTGCAATACTATTTCACAATTTATTAAAAAAATTTGTCTGACAGTTAATTCTTAAAACATAATCTTGTTACGAAGGTGATATCATTCTCTAGCCTGGTTTTAGGGTTCAACACTGTACATATAGAAGTAGGTTGGAGGGTTATCTATATGTATAAGGATTGGATTGGTTAAACCTAGTCCAGCAATTGATTTTCATCCGGCCATCAACTGCCATCCAATGCCAAGAAGATTTATAACAAGAAGATGGACTACAAAATTACAAGTATCAATTCAACTCTGTAACATTTCCAGGAGGACGAAATTAGACAGAAGAACTAAACGACAAGCAAAAAGAAAAGAGAGGCTTAAAATATGGAGTTGGACAAGGCATTGGAGTGAAAAGTGCGAGGTCATGAGAGAAGAGGGATGGAAATATGGTACTAGGGTTGACAATTCGATCCAGTGGTCTTATTCCAGGAGGAGAATGATGTTACCCTCTAGCAAGATTCTAACAAAAACAATTAGCTTTTTATATAAATTAGATAAGAAATTTAAACAAAGAAAAAATAAGCATATTAAATACATATAACATCAACGTATTTAACAATGATTGTCTATTTGTACATTAATAAGAAATTAGTTGCTGAGATACTTTATTTTCCTTATTTACACAATTTTGCTGATTCAATCAGCAAAATTACAATCTGTTCTGTTATAAAGGAACAAGAACAATAAGTAATAAGGTTAACATAGAAAAGACAAATTTACAACATTATACATTAATAATAAATTGTTACTGATAACGTTTTGTAATTTTAAAAATTAATTTTGAAATGATTCAAAATTAAAAAAAAGAATATATACACACATAGCACACAAATAAATCATTTACACTAATTGCACAATAAATAATATTTACACACAAATAAAAAGGTAATTGTGTTCGAATCTGTTAAGTAAATCCAACTCATTGTACCTGTTAAGTCTTGTAAACGTATAGTCACTGTCGTCCAGTAAGTTTATCGCGAGATGATTTGGATGTCCGTTTAGTCTTTGTTCGTATGTTTTGCTAAATCGTGCTATTTCCTGTCTTTCTGAGTTAAGGCGTATGTCGTTATAGATATAGGTATTCGTTTCGTATGTGCCATGGTATCCTAAGAAATGATCGTAAAAAGTTTCTTTGAAAACGTTCTAAAATGTCAATATTGGTATTTTTTGTTGTCCCCCAGAATTGTATCCCGTACGTCCTTATCGGCTTGAATATTGTCTTGTATAGCAACAGTTTTGATTCGGTTGACAATTGTGGGCGTCTCCCGTTAATCAAAAAATATTCCTCAATTTTAAGTCCAATTGTCTCCGTTTCGTCAAAATGTGTTTCTTGCACGTCAGTCGGCGGTCCAGATGAAGCCCCAGGTACTTCATATCTTCTGACTGTGGCACTACAATGTCATTAAGTACTACTGGTGGGCACGTTCGTCTACGTAGAGTGAATGTCACATGGACTGACTTAGCTTCATTCACCTCCTCCACTTCTGTAACCATTCTTGCAAAGATATCAGAAAATCTTGCAAATACCGTGAAGCTACGGTCGGATCTTCATCCACACCCAGGACAGCAGTATCATCCGCAAAAGTTGCTAAAACTGTATTTTCTGTAGTCAGTAAATCTGAAGTAAACAGAACATACAACAGTGACAAAACAACATTTCCTTGAGGTACGCCGGAATTAATTTTGAAAAAATTCCATTAAATTTTACTCTAAAACATCTGTCATCCAGATATGATTTTAATACTGTACTACGTAGAAATTATGAGGCAACAGCGTTTTCATTTTGAAAAGTAAACCTTTATGCCAGACTTTATCAAAAGCCTGGCTTATATCCAAAAAAGCAGAAGAACAATAATGTTTTTTCTCAAACGCACTGTTTATTACACGAAGTGAATAAATAGCTGAGATACTGAAGTAAAAAATATTATTTAATGCAGTAAAACTTTTTTCAAAATATTTGTTTTGTTTTTAAATAAAGTTGAATTTTAATACCTAGTACCTATTCAATTTTTTCTGAAGTTATTAACGTGAATCTTTTCAGAATTGTATTTTCTATAAATCTAATTAATGAAAAATGTACCTTAATTTACCATTTACAAAAGAAATTTCACGTGAGACAAAAATGCGTTATTTTAACCCCAAGTCTAGTACTTTACGCGAGATCTTTAAAACTGATGAAGGTACATTACTGGGACCAAATTTATTCAGTTTATCAGTTGAAAATACATAAGAGACCGTCAGATTTATCTCTTCATTATAGCCTTAAAAATGTCTATAAGGTCTCATTTCACCGAGGGTACGGAATTCTCGTAAAAATCTTTGACCCTGTATAACTTCCTAACGAAGCGTTTTCGGGCCTATGTTTTTATGAACATTTTTTCTTATTTTTACCTATTGAATAAGCTATCAAGAGATTGTCGTGTAGTTCTGAATCACCCGGTATATTTCGTACTTTCTAATAATATTATTCTAACAACAACTCAGACAGGGATAAAAGTTAGTTGAACATCAACAGCTCCGCCAAATTTCTTAAGTAAAAAGCAAATTACCGCTGTGCAATATTTTATAACAGTTAGTCGAAGACAATTTTAAGTGTACTTCGACAACTTAAGGTGTCACTATTTACTTTTTTAAATTCAATTATAGATTACATAATGGTTAGACAAAGATTCAGAAACCAGATTATGAACTGTAAAGCCTATCCAGGTGCAGACATAGGGAGTGATCATAACTTAGTAGTAATGGATAGCAGGCTTAAACTTAAAAAAACTGAAGAAGGTACAGGGAAATGCTAGGTGGGATGTAGACAAACTAAGAGAACAAGACAACCAGGTACGTTTCCAGGAGAGTATTCAAAAAGGGATAGAAGAAAGAGGTAATGGCACAAGAAGTGTAGAGGAGGAGTGGATAAACTTCAAGGAGGTGGTAGTGAAAGCAGCGGAAGAATGGTTAGGACATACTAAAAGAAGAGGTAGGAAACCGTGGATTACTAATGATATTTTAGAACTGATGGATGAGCGAAGAAAATATAAAAACGCAAAGGACGAGAGAGGTAAAAGGCAATATTGCTACTTGAGAAATACCATAAACAAAAGGTGTTAAGAAAGCGAAGGAAAATTGGATCTGAGCGGAATGTACGGACATTGAAAGTAAAATGGTAGTTGGTAAAGTAGACGGAGCTTACAGTAAAATAAGGAAAAACTTTGGAGAACGAAAGAAGAAAGCTGTTAATCTACAAAGTGCAGGTGGCAAACCATTGTTGAACGGCCAAAAGAGAGCTGAAAGATGGAAGGAATACGTAAACCAACTCTACAGGGGAAAAAAATTAGGGCATGATGCGATAGAACAAGAAACTGACGTTGAAGAAGATCAAAGAGGGGACCCTATACTACGGTAAGAATTCGATCGGGCACTTAAGGATATGAATATGAATAAGACGGCAGGAATAGATAACATACCATCGGAATTATTATTAAGTTGTGGCGAAGTTGCTCAAAACAAATTGTACAAACTTGTGTGCAGAATTTATGAGAGTGAAGTACCATTGGACTTTAAAAAAAATATGATTCCTATACCAAAAAAGTCAGGAGCGGAGAAGTTTGAACATTACAGAACCCCAGCCTAACATGCCATGCATCCAAGATACTGACAAGAATTATATACAGGAGAATAGAACACCGAATAGAAGAAGTGTTGGACGATGACCAATTTGGATTTAGAAGGAGAATGGGAACTCGAGATGCAATATTGGCTCTGAGATTGATTATTGAGAAAAGGATAAAGAAAAATAGAACTACTTATATGGCGCTTGTGGATGTAGAGAAAGCATTTGACGGTCTGGACTGGAGTAAAATGTTTGAAACTTTGAAAAGGCTAGGAATTAATACAAGGAAAGGAAAGTTATTAACGGTCTGTATAAGAATCAAACGGCTGTTTTGAGAATTGAGGGTACGAAAAATATGCTGCTGTAAGAAAGGTGAACGACAAGGTTGTTCATTGTCACCACTACTTTTTAACTTGTGTATAGAAGAGGCTATAAATGAAGTGAAGGAGACATTTGACGCAAGAAAAAAAACTCAAGCAGAAACAATAAAAATGCTGAGATTCGCCAATGATATAGTAGTATTAGCCTTGACAAAGAAAGAACTGGAGGATATCTTAAATGGAATGGATGAGATCATGAGAAAGGATTACTTCATGAAAATTAATAAGAACAAATTGAAAGTGTCGTGCAGCAGTAAGAGTGGTTTAGAAGAGATGGGTAATGTAAAAGTAGGCAACGAAAACATACAGGAAGTTAGGGAATTCTGCTATCTAGAGAGTAAAATAACAAAGGATGGTAGAAGAACCACACGTGATATCAAAAGTAGAATTGCTCAAGCTAGAAAAGCCTTTGGAATAAAAAAAAACAGCTTACTGACCACAAACATTGATTTACTGATCAGGAAAAATTTCTGACAACATTATATTTGAAGTGTAGCATTATACGGGAGTGAAACGTGGGTGATAGGGGCTGTAGAAAAGAAGAGGATAGAAGCTTTAGAAATGTGGTGTTACAGGAAAATGTTAAAGATTTGGTGGGTGGACAAAATAAGTAATTTAGAGGTTCTTAGGCGAGTGGATGAAAAAAGAAGTATATGGAAGCATCTTACCAGAAGAAGGGATAGGCTGGTGGGCATATCTTAAGATATCCAGGTATTGGGCTATCAATAATGGAGGGTAATATTGAGGGAGTAAATTGTAGGGGGAGGCAAAGATTAGAATATGTAAAGCAAATTACAAAAGATGTAGTGTGTTACAGGTATGTAGATATGAAACGACTTGCGCAAAATAGAACAACTTGGAGAACTGCATCAAACCAGTCGAGAGACTGATGACAAAAAAAGTTGTTTTATGTTAATTGTATAAAACCATTAGATCTGTCCGTGTAAATTTGTATTTTCTTGGTCTGATAACCCACAGAAAAAATTATGGTTTCATTTCTTAAAATAATTTAAATAAACCAAGTCATTTAATCTGAGAAAAATAATTTAGCGGCAGTTGGAATTAATGCCGCTAAAGATGAGTGCGTACTGTTCAAAATTATGCTGTTTAATAACACATCATAGTTAAAAATCAGCACACATTCAAATAGCATGAATTTAGAAGATCTTTTTCTAAAATGAGCTCTGTAAGCATTGCTACGTTAAAGTGGTTTGATCACTATTGAACAGTTATGGAATTGTTAAGGGTTGAGCAGGTAGCAGGTAGAGTAGAAGAAGACAGAGAACACTGTGAAGAGTGACAGAGAGAGAACACTGTCGGAAAAAAGTGACCACCTTTATCTAAAGGAGGACAAAGGAGATCCTCATTAAAATTAAGTCAAACATGTCAATACACACAGCGGGGGT
This sequence comes from Catonia carolina, assembly GCA_035578175.1. Lineage (NCBI taxonomy): Eukaryota > Metazoa > Arthropoda > Insecta > Hemiptera > Achilidae > Catonia > Catonia carolina. The sequence goes on from JAQMRL010000002.1 coordinate 126,290,694, forward strand.
TTTTGGCCCTTTCGGCCCCTGGCCCAATATGACTGCTCCCCATGGATTGAGTGGGTACCGAATGGGCCAGGTTACCGAATGGGCCAAAACTAGGCACAATGGAAGATAATTCCAATAACGAGGTACTTAGTAGGTAGGTGTCATAAAAGTTTGTACAACTCTTTTTGATAAATCACCGACGGCTTGAGTAATTTATGACAGCAGTGTAATAAAAGGTAATAAAACTACCCTATTTACCGATCGTCTACCTGCCACATGAAGAATGGTATACTCTTTTCATATATCAGGTAGATTTCTGAGAAAGTAAGGAATAACTTTTAATATTGAAACCTATCTAGCCTAACCTAGCCGATAAGCGTAGTACATTTTATGAAACATTTCAGTCAGTCACTGCTTTAAATATACACACAATTTAGTTATATCATTGAAATAGAATTTTAGAACTACTGTAGTATTGTACAAACAAAGCCAGTTCTTTCTCCTATTACCAATATTTGTAAATCGTAAGAATGTTTTCAATTAGAATAGTGTATTATTACTTGGAGAAATAATTCAGTCACCCATTAACGAAAGCAACACTGTTTCAAATAAAACCAAAATCTGGCCTCTTACGCCAACGTAAAAAATTAAACGTATCTATCTACAAAAATCATTAGTAAACAATACAAAATGATAATCAATATCTGTAGCTACAACTTACTAAATTCAGGAAATTACTAACTGACGCTCCGCAGAAAAAAGTGCTTGAACAAAAAGTTGAAGAGTTTTTAATTCTCCATAACTTTATATGGGTACTTGTATCGTAAATGCATACAAAGGCCTCAATATTAAAAAAATACCATTTTCTTTTACCGATTTTGATGAAAGAACTACAGAAAATCACTAATTGACGGTAAATAAATAATTAACGCCGTTGTACAAAAAGATGTTGAAATCTAAGTTGTAGGTTTTTAATTTTTCTACAACATTTATTACATACGTGTTTGCTCTAAAAGTATATATATTAAGGCTGCAATCTTAAAGAACAATACTTTTTTTACTATTTCCCCCAAAAATTTCAGCAAATATGGCGCTTACCTTAGCTTGTTGAGCATAAAAAAATGTAGCATTAGGATTTAGAAAAATGTAGGAGTTAGTTTTGAGAAAATCGCAAGAAAGTGAAAAATTGTACGATAAATTACTACTTTCGGTTGACTGATTATGATGAAAATGTTTATTCGCGGTAGTGGTACCTACCAAAATTAAGTTCAGTTTCAACTTCGCACGCTCTTCCGTTCTTGAGATATTTTTTCACACGTTCAGGGGGCCTGTAAACGCGTATATATTTATAACATCTCACCATCGTTGTGACGTCTTTTCGGATTCCCACTCTGTGGCGTCCACCTTAAGGAGCTATGTATATTAATTTATGAAAAGAGATATAGGAGTGCAGCCTTATAGGCTTCAATTTCGAATTTAGCCAAGTATTCACGTATAACATGAATAATAAGAATGAGAAAAATTAGTTTTATTTCACCAGCATTATTAACTCCGTCTAAACTGAGTGGTTGCTGCGTCCAGCGTATATTTTTTACAAATGAACATCACTATTGCGTCAAATTCGTATATCATTTGTATAACATTTATCGCGCTGGCTATATCGCCTTTTCAACTGCGATATAGGTAATAACTATTAGCAGGCCTACTATTTATGTAATAACGTGAGTATTGGCACTAGTTGTAAATCCACATTATACTTTTTCTTTGTTCGGTCATTAGTTATTGTTAATTGTACTAAAATATTGAATATTTTCTTTAAAATGATGTCTTCTGGTACAGAGTTTCATTGTGCTCACCAGAAGTAGTTTACTTTATGTTTTAAACTATTCCAAGAAAAGATCAACGAACATAATTGTTTTTGTGTTAAGTAAAGCTACTCTGCAATCGAGTAACAGCGTTGGTTATGAGCCGTGTACAACTATCGAGAATAACCATATAACCGTGAATTCGAATAACATCACCAATAACATAAATAATTCAGATAAATACGGTTCCAATAACACGAAATGTAGGCAAATATTACACAAACCGAAAACTAACGATTTTCGCTTGATAAAATGCTAAAAAAGTACACCCGAACGATTCAAAGCTATAAAACCTGGTGTGAAACACTCACACAACTTTCTCTTGCCAATGCAAATAAATCATAATAAACCTAACATTAGTAATAAAACACTCGCCACTCCTGCGGTGCTTCGCGCCGCTTACGTGTCTCGGCCTTAGAGGGGTAGGTGGATCAGAATTTATAAGTGGAGCAGAACCACTTGCCACAAGGTGAAGTTCAGCCGCTAAAAGGGGTTGGGTGGATCACAATATTTTGATATTTGAAGATATGAAAGTTTAAAGATGAAGTTTGAAGTTTCAAAATTAAAAATTTGAAGGTTTTGGAGTTATAGGTCAATGATTAAAATTTCAAAATTTCAACTTTGAATGTTGAGGTTTGAATGTATGATACTTAGAGTTTTTCGTTTTCTCATGCGATCTGGAAATCTTCGGGTAACCAAATTTTTATGTAATTTTCTTCGCTAAATAACATGCCGTTAAAAGATTATTTGTATTCAGAAAATTTTAAAAAAGTTTTTGGGGGTAGCAATCACTATAGGACCCTGATATAATCTTTAATAAATTCTTCGTGACTCTATGGGTATGTGTAACATTTTGTCAACAAACATTAGCGAAAAAACCGTTGTGAAGGTGTAAAGAAAGAAAAACATAAAACGGCAAGCCCTAAAAGCCGAAATGCTAGTGTTTTGAGTTCTCTCAGCGAACAATTACGTTAAGGGCAACTTAAGCTACATGGCCTTGAAGTACTTTGGGAGAGGCACAAAAAAGATTCTGTACACTTTTTCTCTACGGAGCACCGTTCAGGAGGTAAAAAATACTACCCGCTACCAAAGATAAGGGGGTTGAACCTAAAAGTTTTCGCGTTACCAAATTTTTATTTAACTTTTAACGTCAAAAACATGCCGTTAAAATATATTCTGTATTCTGAAAATTGAGGAATTTCATAATTTTTGGATAGCGGTAGCAACCGCTATTGGACCCCGATCTAAAATTTAAAAAAACCGTGATGCTATAAGTACCTGTAAACTTTGCTAATAAAAATTTCCCAAAAAACCGTTCTGAAGGTGTAGAGATAGGAAAACCTGAAAATCTCAAGCCCCAAAAAACCGAAATTTGGTTTTTGTAGTTTACTCAGCGAACCGATATGTTAAGGGCAACTTTGGTTATATAATCTTGAATTACATTTTGTGGGGCAAAGAACAGGTTCATGCATTTTGTCCCTATTATTCACAGTTTAGGAGATAAAGAAATATAACCCCAACCCAAGGAAAGAGGGTGTGACCTGAACATTTTCGGGTTACCAAATTTTTACGTAACTTTAACGCCAAAAAACATGCCGTCAAAAGACTTATTGTATTATAAAAATTGAAACATTTCATATCTTTTGGATAAGGGTAGCGAGCCCCGTAGGACCCTGATTTAAAATTTGGAAAATTACCCGTGATGCTACTGGTACGTGTAACTGCTTATAAATATAAATTTGTCTAAATAACCCATTTTGAAGGTGTAAAGAAAGAGCAATATGAAAACTGCAAACCCCAAAAAGCCGAAATTTTGTTTTTTGATTTTTCTCACCGAACCGGCAAGTTAAGGGCTACAATCCCTTTTTGGATGGGGTAGCAACCCCCCCATTGGACCACTTTTTAAAATTTAAAAAATTACCTGTGATGCTATAAGTACCTGTAACGTTTTGCTAATAAAAAGTTTCCTAAAAAACCGTTTTGAAGGTGTAAAGATAGGAAAACCTGAAAACGGTAGCCCCCAAAAAACTGAAATTCGGTTTTAGTTAGTATTTTATGGAGTTAAGTTTTTTCACAATTGGTTTGTTTTGTTTTTAAATAAAGTTAAATAATTTATATATCTAACATTCAACTTTTTCTTTAGTAATTTACATGAATCTTTTCAAAATTAATTTTTCTACAAATCTAATTAAGAAAAAATACACCTTAATTTACCAAGGTAACTAACTACGGACTTTAAGGGCTTCCATGAACAACAAAAACAAACCAGTTGGACAAAAGAAAGGAGAAACACCTACAGTGAGCGAATGCTGAGAATATGGGTTGTAAAAAAATCTTCCAGAAACGTATAAAGCCACCTAACGTAGTCTAAAATTTAGACCTGTACTAGAGAACAAAAACACTCGCAGTTCGTTTAAAAGTGTAAATTCTAATTAAATCTAAATAACAGTAGGATTTAAAAATAATTAATGTAGTTTCTAAGGTAACTAAAAATATTTCGTTTAAATTTTATATCTTGATAGGTGAAGAACGTAAAATGTTATCGCAATATTTTGTAATTTTATGAAATTTTGCAATACTATTTCACAATTTATTAAAAAAATTTGTCTGACAGTTAATTCTTAAAACATAATCTTGTTACGAAGGTGATATCATTCTCTAGCCTGGTTTTAGGGTTCAACACTGTACATATAGAAGTAGGTTGGAGGGTTATCTATATGTATAAGGATTGGATTGGTTAAACCTAGTCCAGCAATTGATTTTCATCCGGCCATCAACTGCCATCCAATGCCAAGAAGATTTATAACAAGAAGATGGACTACAAAATTACAAGTATCAATTCAACTCTGTAACATTTCCAGGAGGACGAAATTAGACAGAAGAAATAAACGACAAGCAAAAAGAAAAGAGAGGCTTAAAATATGGAGTTGGACAAGGCATTGGAGTGAAAAGTGCGAGGTCATGAGAGAAGAGGGATGGAAATATGGTACTAGGGTTGACAATTCGATCCAGTGGTCTTATTCCAGGAGGAGAATGATGTTACCCTCTAGCAAGATTCTAACAAAAACAATTAGCTTTTTATATAAATTAGATAAGAAATTTAAACAAAGAAAAAATAAGCATATTAAATACATATAACATCAACGTATTTAACAATGATTGTCTATTTGTACATTAATAAGAAATTAGTTGCTGAGATACTTTATTTTCCTTATTTACACAATTTTGCTGATTCAATCAGCAAAATTACAATTTGTTCTGTTATAAAGGAACAAGAACAATAAGTAATAAGGTTAACATAGAAAAGACAAATTTACAACATTATACATTAATAATAAATTGTTACTGATAACGTTTTGTAATTTTAAAAATTAATTTTGAAATGATTCAAAATTAAAAAAAAGGATATATACACACATAGCACACAAATAAATCATTTACACTAATTGCACAATAAATAATATTTACACACAAATAAAAAGGTAATTGTGTTCGAATCTGTTAAGTAAATCCAACTCATTGTACCTGTTAAGTCTTGTAAACGTATAGTCACTGTCGTCCAGTAAGTTTATCGCAAGATGATTTGGATGTCCGTTTAGTCTTTGTTCGTATGTTTTGCTAAATCGTGCTATTTCCTGTCTTACTGAGTTAAGGCGTATGTCGTTATAGATATAGGTATTCGTTTCGTATGTGCCATGGTATCCTAAGAAATGATCGTAAAAAGTTTCTTTGAAAACGTTCTAAAATGTCAATATTGGTATTTTTTGTTGTCCCCCAGAGTTGTATCCCGTACGTCCTTATCGGCTTGAATATTGTCTTGTATAGCAACAGTTTTGATTCGGTTGACAATTGTGGGCGTCTCCCAGTTAATCAAAAAATATTCCTCAATTTTAAGTCCAATTGTCTCCGTTTCGTCAAAATGTGTTTCTTCCACGTCAGTCGGCGGTCCAGATGAAGCCCCAGGTACTTCATATCTTCTGACTGTGGCACTACAATGTCATTAAGTACTACTGGTGGGCACGTTCGTCTACGTAGAGTGAATGTCACATGGACTGACTTAGCTTCATTCACCTCCTCCACTTCTGTAACCATTCTTGCAAAGATATCAGAAAATCTTGCAAATACCGTGAAGCTACGGTCGGATCTTCATCCACACCCAGGACAGCAGTATCATCCGCAAAAGTTGCTAAAACTGTATTTTCTGTAGTCAGTAAATCTGAAGTAAACAGAACATACAACAGTGACAAAACAACATTTCCTTGAGGTACGCCGGAATTAATTTTGAAAAAATTCCATTAAATTTTACTCTAAAACATCTGTCATCCAGATATGATTTTAATACTGTACTACGTAGAAATTATGAGGCAACAGCGTTTTCATTTTGAAAAGTAAACCTTTATGCCAGACTTTATCAAAAGCCTGGCTTATATCCAAAAAAGCAGAAGAACAATAATGTTTTTTCTCAAACGCACTGTTTATTACACGAAGTGAATAAATAGCTGAGATACTGAAGTAAAAAATATTATTTAATGCAGTAAAACTTTTTTCAAAATATTTGTTTTGTTTTTAAATAAAGTTGAATTTTAATACCTAACTTAGTACCTATTCAATTTTTTCTGAAGTTATTAACGTGAATCTTTTCAGAATTGTATTTTCTATAAATCTAATTAATGAAAAATGTACCTTAATTTACCATTTACAAAAGAAATTTCACGTGAGACAAAAATGCGTTATTTTAACCCCAAGTCTAGTACTTTACGCGAGATCTTTAAAACTGATGAAGGTACATTACTGGGACCAAATTTATTCAGTTTATCAGTTGAAAATACATAAGAGACCGTCAGATTTATTGCTTCATTATAGCCTTAAAAATGTATATAAGGTCTCATTTCACCGAGGGTACGGAATTCTCGTAAAAATCTTTGACCCTGTATAACTTCCTAACGAAGCGTTTCGGGCCTATGTTTTTATGAACAATTTTTCTTATTTTTACCTATTGAATAAGCTATCAAGAGATTGTCGTGTAGTTCTGAATCACCCGGTATATTTCGTACTTTCTAATAATATTATTCTAACAACAACTCAGACAGGGATAAAAGTTAGTTGAACATCAACAGCTCCGCCAAATTTCTTAAGTAAAAAGCAAATTACCGCTGTGCAATATTTTATAACAGTTAGTCGAAGACAATTATAAGTGTACTTCGACAACTTAAGGTGTCACTATTTACTTTTTTAAATTCAATTATAGATTACATAATGGTTAGACAAAGATTCAGAAACCAGATTATGAACTGTAAAGCCTATCCAGGTGCAGACATAGGGAGTGATCATAACTTAGTAGTAATGGATAGCAGGCTTAAACTTAAAAAAACTGAAGAAGGTACAGGGAAATGCTAGGTGGGATGTAGACAAACTAAGAGAACAAGACAACCAGGTACGTTTCCAGGAGAGTATTCAAAAAGGGATAGAAGAAAGAGGTAATGGCACAAGAAGTGTAGAGGAGGAGTGGATAAATTTCAAGGAGGTGGTAGTGAAAGCAGCGGAAGAATGGTTAGGACATACTAAAAGAAGAGGTAGGAAACCGTGGATTACTAATGATATTTTAGAACTGATGGATGAGCGAAGAAAAATATAAAAACGCAAAGGACGAGAGAGGTAAAAGGCAATATTGCTACTTGAGAAATACCATAAACAAAAGGTGTAAGAAAGCGAAGGAAAATTGGATCAGAGCGAAATGTACGGACATTGAAAGTAAAATGGCAGTTGGTAAAGTGGACGCAGCTTACAGAAAAATAAGGAAAAACTTTGGAGAACGAAAGATGAAAGCTGTTAATTTACAAAGCGCAGGTGGCAAATCATTGTTGAACGGCCAAGAGAGAGCTGAAAGATGGAAGGAATACGTAAACCAACTCTACAGGGGAAAAGAATTAGAACATGATGCGATAGAACAAGAAACTGATGTTGAAGATCTTTTTTTTTTTTTTTGGTTTTACGTCCGACTGTTTGAAGAAGATCAAAGAGGGGACCCTATACTACGAGAAGAATTCGATCGGGCGCTTAAGGATATGAATATGAATAAGACACCAGGAATAGATAACATACCATCGGAATTATTATTACGATGTGGCGAAGTTGCTCAAAACAAATTATACAATCTTGTGTGCAGAATGTATGAGAGTGGAGAGGTACCATCGGACTTTAAAAAAAATATTATGATTCCAATACCAAAAAAGTCAGGAGCGGAGAAGTGTGAACATTACAGAACCATCAGCCTAACATGCCATGCATCTAAGATACTGACAAGAATTATATACAGGAGAATAGAACACCGAGTAGAAGAAGTATTGGACGATGACCAATTTGGATTTAGAAGGAGAATGGGAACTCGAGATGCAATATTGGCTCTGAGACTGATTATTGAGAAAAGGATAAAGAAAAATAAAACTACTTTTATGGCATTTGTAGATTTAGAGAAAGCATTTGACAATTTGGGCTGGAGTAAAATGTTTAAAACTTTGAAAAGGCTAGGAATTAAATACAAAGAAAGGAAAGTTATCTACAGTCCGTATAAGAATCAAACGGCTGTTTTGAGAATTGAGGGGTACGAAAAAGAGGCTGCTGTGAGAAAAGGTGTACAAGGTTGTTCTTTGTCACCACTACTTTTTAACTTGTATATAGAAGAGGCTATAAATGAAGTGAAGGAGAAATTTGACGCAGGAATAAAAATTCAAGGAGAAACAATAAAAATGCTGAGATTCGCCGATGATATAGTAGTATTAGCCGAGTCAAAGAAAGAACTAGAGGATGCCTTAAATGGATTGGATGATATCTTGACAAAGGATTACTTCATGAAAATTAATAAGAACAAAACAAAAGTGTTGTGCAGCAGCAAGAGTGGTTTAGAAGAGATAGGAAATTTAAAAGTAGGCAACGAAAACATACAGGAAGTTAGGGAATTCTGCTATCTAGGGAGTAAAATAACAAAGGATGGTAGAAGCACAAGTGATATCAAGAGTAGAATTGCTCAAGCTAGAAAAGCCTTTGAAATGAAAAACAGCTTACTGACTACAAACATTGATTTACAGATTAGGAAAAATTTCTTAAAACATTATGTTTGGAGTGTAGCATTATACGGAAGTGAAACGTGGGTGATAGGGGCTGTAGAAAGGAAGAGGATAGAAGCTTTTGAAATGTGGTGTTATAGGAAAATGTTAAAGATTAGGTGGGTGGACAAAATAAGTAATTTAGAGGTTCTTAGGCGAGTGGATGAAAAAAGAAGTATATGGAAGCATCTTACCAAAAGAAGGGATAGGCTAGTGGAGCATATCCTAAGACATCCAGGTATTGGGCTATCAATAATAGAGGGTAATATTGAGGGAGTAAATTGTAGAGGGAGGCAAAGATTAGAATATATAAAGCAAATTACAAAAGATGTAGGGTGTCACAGGTATGTAGATATGAAACGACTTGCGCAAGATAGATCAGGTTGGAGAACTGCATCAAACCAGTCGAGAGACTGATGACAAAAAAAATTCAATTAGTGGCGATTACAGAAAATATGTTAAATATTTTACGGGAAAATAATACTGACTTCCACGCTACCAGATTTCTGAAGAAAAACTATTCCGCGTAGTCATTCGTAGGTTTCATTAGTCGATGGATCACAGCCTGATAATTTCAGAACTGAAGGAGAGAGCAGTGGCGTAAGAAAAATTTTTGTTCGGGTGGTTGTTGGTTTTGACATAGTGTACTAATATACCTCTACTTCCTCAAAGTGCTTAAAAAATTAAGAGCTTTTGTTTTTACAAAGGAAATTTCAACTTAAAATTTCCATACAGTATTTTCCCCTAGTGTAGGGCCAATTTTAGACCACGTGAGGTCACTTCAGACGTATCTGGCAGCTCTTTTTGCATTCTCAGCATTCGCTCACGGTAGGATTTTCTCCTTTCTATTGTCCACCCGGTGTTTTTTGCTCTTCTTTGAAGCCCTTAAAATCCCTAATTAGTTGTCTGAGTTTGGTTCACTTAATTAAGTTTCTCTGTTTATTCCAGTTTTCTCAATATCCTTTCTGACTTCTTTAAACCATTCATCCGACACCTTAAGTATATTGTTTAGAGTCTTAAAAATTTGTTTTACAAACCAATTGTTATCTATTCTATACAGGTGTCCGAAAAATTGTATTGTTCTTTTTTTAATCGGTTCCAATATTCGTTCATTTATAACAGATTTTGTTATACAACTTTAGCTGAAACTACAATAACATTTTTTCCTAATATAATTTTTTTTAAATCCTGAAGCTCTCCATACACTTTTTAAACGAACACGTTAGACGTTTTATAAAAAAGTCTCATCATAAAAATAATGGTTAAAATTGAGGTTAATTTATAATTCAAACAAATAGAAATATTATGTAAAAACAAGCAACATTAAGTTAGGTTTCTACTTTTTGGTCTTAAATTTCATCTGGTTGTATTTGTACCAGGTCAGGATTAATACATTTAGCAGCAGCTGTTATTTTAAAATTTAAATAAACATCATGAAAAATGTGTACTACAAGTTCAAGCAGTTCAAGAAACCTTTTGTCTTTTCTTCTGAAATTTAACCTCAGATTCATATTTAGGACTTATACTTACACTATGAAGAGTCTTCTTTCCTCTTCGAAGAAAGTTTATTTGATTGAACGGATCACCCTGAAGGCTCTTTCGATAATAGTGCATAATAATACGCACCTTCTTGTCCTTTATGATATCTTAACCATTGTACGAGGCGTGTTCAGAAAATAAGTACCGTTTTTTAAAAAAAACAAGTAAAACAATTTTTTTCAACACAATTTTATTTCTACATGAAAGCCCAAACCTTAAACTATTTTTCGACATAGTTTCCACCGATGTTCAAAAACTTGTCGTAGCGGGTGATCAATTTATCATCTATGCCCTCTTCGTAGAAGGTTCCCGCCACTGACGTGCACAAAACCAAGAGACTCGGAAGTGCTTTGACTTTTCTCACTCGGTACAGTGATGATGGTGAGGATTTTTTAAACAAAATTGTGACAGGTGATGAAACTTGGGTCCGTCATGTCACACCGGAATCTAAACAGCAGTCAATGAAGTGGCGACACACGCAATCCCCGAAGAAAAAAAATTCAAGACGACAATGTCTGCACAAAAAATCATGTGCACTGTCTTTTGGGATCGGAAAGGTGTTTTGCTGATTGACTTTCTTCCAAGAGGTGAAACCATTAATGCGGCAAGGTATTGCAAAACCTTAAGAAAACTAAGGCGGGCAATTCAAAACAAACGGAGAGGAATGCTCAGTAACGGAATTGTGTTGCTCCATGACAATGCTCGGCCCCATACCGCTGGTGACACTCAAACATTGGTTCGACAATTTCGTTGGGAGCAGTTCGATCACCTGCCCTACAACCCGGACTTGACAACGTTTGACTACCATTGGTTCCTGCTCATGTAGCGCGAGCTAAGCGGCCAACGCTTTGAAACCGACAATGAAGTGAAAACTGCCGTGGAGTCGTGGCTACATTCGTTGGCGGGAACCTTCTATGAAGAGGGTAAAGACAAATTGATCACCCGCTACGACAAGTGTTTGAACATCGGTGGAAACTATGTCGAAAAATAGTTTAAGGTTTGGGCTTTCATGTAGAAATAAAATTGTGTTGAAAAAATTTGTTTTACTTGTTTTTTTGAAAAAACGGTACTTATTTTCTGAACACGCCTCGTACATCATGTCTTCTAAAAGGGTCTTCTTTAATTGCTTTACTTTCCTAACTTCCAGAACGGTTTTTAACAGGACTGCAAAATCGAACATTAGATTTCTTGTCATATCGACCCTTCAAATTGATTGTGTTTCCATTTGATCTCACCATTTGTTATTCGACAATTGATGTATTGGATAGCTCAACTTACGATCTTTTTGTACAGATGAATAAGACTAGAGAACTAAAGCTAAACTAAATGAACTACTGTTTGTATAGCCTAACGTTCTCAACTCAACTTAATACCGTTTGTACAAAATAAAAAACGCTTAGAAACTAAATCTAAGGGTATCAAGTTTTACAATTGAGACTTTTATACCGTTACGCGAAAAGAACTTTTTTGTAAAGCCATTTAGATCAGTCACATAATTTCCTTCAGGATATAGCTACACTTAACCCCTTGGTACCAATTAAAAGAGAAAATTTTTCTGACTGGGTAGTGCACTTAACTCAAAACCGACAATTTTTGACTTAAGATCTTTATACCTATCACTACATATTTTTTTATGTTAGGTTTCTATTAATTGGTTTAACTTTTTGTGTAGTTCTTTGTTATTGCATTCATAATGTTTAGTTTCTTTTAATTATTTTATTTAATATGAACACGCCCAATATTATTATAGTACTTAAATTATACTACAATTGAGCTATGTAAATTATACTGTAATTAAGAATTACTTTAGTTAAGAAAATTAATTTACTTCATAAAACGTATATTATTTTAAGTGACTTACAATATTATTACGTTTTAATGTAACGTGTTAAAAATTGTTACCTACTGTAAGACCAATTAAAATTAAACTGTTAAAATTTAAGTAACTTATTATCTTAAATAGGTATAAGTTGTTTTTGGGCTATTAAGGGCTTCTATCGTCAACTGGAAGGAGACCCCTTAATTCCTTTTACAAAAGGCTTAAGGGAATCGGCCGGGATAGAAGGCTAGTGTCGTATCCATACATTCACGTCGTGTGGCCTGTTAGTAACCTTGCGACTGCTCATCAGCACGATGACCGTCTCATGGTGAACGGATCTGGAAGGGCTGCCCATTCCATCCAGGCAGACGGTGGCTTGGGGCATTAAGTCTGCCAACTAAAAAGCTGAAAGCAACAGTAGATTACACCTTTTTCTGTCTGACTAGAAATATCGTGAGGAAACTCCTTCGTGTATGATTCTGGTTAAGCTTACTTAGTATATGCAGGTCAAGAGATTCGAGAACTTCTAGAACCTCGAGAACTTCAAAATATGAAAAATTATGATTGCGTCCTCACATGTAAAACATTCCGGAGATAAACTAGTGTAGCAGTCAGTATTCTGCTACATCTGTTTATGGATAATTATTAAAGAAGCATATAAATTTTTCAAAAATTAGTTAAAAATTTTAATACTGTACTTTCAAGTTAAAATACATTCATGTGAAATTTTTTTTAATTAGGATAAATACTGTTTAAACATTATGGTCTCAACCTACTCTCAGCCACAGCTGTTTTAAATTTCTTTAACTTAATATTTTTTTTACAACAATTGAAGATTTTAATTGAAAAATTATTTAATAAATTGTTTTATCCTAATTAAAAATAATTTCACATGAATGAATTTTAACTTGAAATTACAGTATTAAAATTTTTAACTAATTTTTGAAAATTTAATATTCTTCTTTAATAACTATCCATAAACAGATGTAGCAGAATACTGACTGCTACACTAGTCTTCCATTCTGGTCTCCGGGCGAGGACTATCAGAGGGGACTTCATCAAAAAAATAAAAGTTTCTGAAATCCTTCGAGTTGGAACATGGAATGTTAGGAGGTTAAAACAAACTGGTAGGTTAGAGAATTTAAAAAAGGAAATGGATAGGTTGAAGTTAGATATTGTAGGCATTAGTGAGGTACGCTGGGACGATGGTCAAGACTTTTGGTCAGGGAATTATAGGGTTATTAATACTGAAGCCATCGGAGGGCAGGGTGGAGTAGTTATAGTAATGAATAAAAAAAATGGACAAAGACAAAAATGGACCGACTACAAGCAGTGTAGTGATAGGATTATCATGGTTAGAGTAGATACGAAACCAGGTGCAGACATAGGAAGTGATTATAACTTAGTAGTAATGGATAGCAGGCTTAAACTTTAAAAACTGAAGAAGAGACAGGGAAATGCTAGGTGGGATGTAGACAAACTAAGAGAAAAGACAACCAAATAGGTTTCTAGGAGAGTATTCACAAAGGGATAGAAGAAAGAGGTAATGACAAAAGAAATGTCGAGGAGGAGTGGATAAACTTCAAGGAGGTGGTAGTGAAAGCAGCGGAAGAATGGTTAGGACATACTAAAAGAAGAGGTAGGAAACCGTGGATTACTAATGATATTTTAGAACTGATGGATGAGCGAAGGAAATATAAAAACGCAAAGGACGAAAGAGGCAAAAGGCAATATTGCTACTTGAGAAATACCATAAACAAAAGGTGTTAAGAAAGCGAAGGAAAATTGGATCAGAGCGAAATGTACGGACATTGAAAGTAAAATGGTAGTTGGTAAAGTAGACGGAGCTTACAGTAAAATAAGGAAAAACGTTGGAGAACGAAAGAAGAAAGCTGTTAATCTACAAAGTGCAGCTGGCAAACCATTGTTGAACGGCCAAAAGAGAGCTGAAAGATGGAAGGAATACGTAAACCAACTCTACAGGGGGAAAAAATTAGGACATGATGCGATAGAACAAGAAACTGACGTTGAAGAAGATCAAAGAGGGGACCCTATACTACGGTAAGAATTCGATCGGGCACTTAAGGATATGAATACGAATAAGACGGCAGGAATAGATAACATACCATCGGAATTATTATTAAGTTGTGGCGAAGTTGCTCAAAACAAATTGTACAAACTTGTGTGCAGAATTTATGAGAGTGAAGTACCATTGGACTTTAAAAAAAAAAATATGATTCCTATACCAAAAAAGTCAGGAGCGGAGAAGTTTGAACATTACAGAACCCCAGCCTAACATGCCATGCATCCAAGATACTGACAAGAATTATATACAGGAGAATAGAACACCGAATAGAAGAAGTGTTGGACGATGACCAATTTGGATTTAGAAGGAGAATGGGAACTCGAGATGCAATATTGGCTCTGAGATTGATTATTGAGAAAAGGATAAAGAAAAATAAAACTACTTATATGGCGCTTGTGGATGTAGAGAAAGCATTTGACGGTCTGGACTAGAGTAAAATGTTTGAAACTTTGAAAAGGCTAGGAATTAATACAAGGAAAGGAAAGTTATTAACGGTCTGTATAAGAATCAAACGGCTGTTTTGAGAATTGAGGGTACGAAAAATATGCTGCTGTAAAAAAGGTGAACGACAAGGTTGTTCATTGTCACCACTACTTTTTAACTTGTGTATAGAAGAGGCTATAAATGAAGTGAAGGAGACATTTGACGCAAGAAAAAAAACTCAAGCAGAAACAATAAAAATGCTGAGATTCGCCAATGATATAGTAGTATTAGCCGAGACAAAGAAAGAACTGGAGGATATCTTAAATGGAATGGATGAGATCATGAGAAAGGATTACTTCATGAAAATTAATAAGAACAAATTGAAAGTGTCGTGCAGCAGCAAGAGTGGTTTAGAAGAGATGGGTAATGTAAAAGTAGGCAACGAAAACATACAGGAAGTTAGGGAATTCTGCTATCTAGAGAGTAAAATAACAAAGGATGGTAGAAGAACCACACGTGATATCAAAAGTAGAATTGCTCAAGCTAGAAAAGCCTTTGGAATAAAAAAAAACAGCTTACTGACCACAAACATTGATTTACTGATCAGGAAAAATTTCTTACAACATTATATTTGAAGTGTAGCATTATACGGAAGTGAAACGTGGGTGATAGGGCTGTAGAACGGAAGAGGATAGAAGCTTTAGAAATGTGGTGTTACAGGAAAATGTTAAAGATTTGGTGGGTGGACAAAATAAGTAATTTAGAGGTTCTTAGGCGAGTGGATGAAAAAAGAAGTATATGGAAGCATCTTACCAGAAGAAGGGATAGGCTGGTGGGCATATCTTAAGATATCCAGGTATTGGGCTATCAATAATGGAGGGTAATATTGAGGGAGTAAATTGTAGGGGGAGGCAAAGATTAGAATATGTAAAGCAAATTACAAAAGATGTAGTGTGTTACAGGTATGTAGATATGAAACGACTTGCGCAAAATAGAACAACTTGGAGAACTGCATCAAACCAGTCGAGAGACTGATGACAAAAAAAGTTGTTTTATGTTAATTGTATAAAACCATTAGATCTGTCCGTGTAAATTTGTATTTTCTTGGTCTGATAACCCACAGAAAAAATTATGGTTTCATTTCTTAAAATAATTTAAATAAACCAAGTCATTTAATCTGAGAAAAATAATTTAGCGGCAGTTGGAATTAATGCCGCTAAAGATGAGTGCGTACTGTTCAAAATTATGCTGTTTAATAACACATCATAGTTAAAAATCAGCACACATTCAAATAGCATGAATTTAGAAGATCTTTTTCTAAAATGAGCTCTGTAAGCATTGCTACGTTAAAGTGGTTTGATCACTATTGAACAGTTATGGAATTGTTAAGGGTTGAGCAGGTAGCAGGTAGAGTAGAAGAAGACAGAGAACACTGTGAAGAGTGACAGAGAGAGAACACTGTCGGAAAAAAGTGACCACCTTTATCTAAAGGAGGACAAAGGAGATCCTCATTAAAATTAAGTCAAACATGTCAATACACACAGCGGGGGTTTTTGGCCCTTTCGGCCCCTGGCCCAATATGACTGCTCCCCATGGATTTATAGTAACTGTATAAATTCATACGGTTATACTGAACATTGTATTCTAACAAAAAAGTTATTTTTGAAACGTAACCTTTTTGTTATTTTATCTCCATCTGGTTTTGTTATTAACTTTTCTTTTCACATGTATTTATTGCAAGGCTTTTGTGTTCTCCTTTTTTTCTAGCGAGCATTCTCATCTTTATCTTGTCCTATGTAATAGTGTTATTATTATTTTTATTCTTAATCGTCTCCAATGTTGTATTATTCGTTGCACCGCTGTTTAAAGTTATTTCAAGTGATACTTAATAGATGTTATCTATTTCGTTTTCTTTTATTGTTAGTTACCAAGTTACTAGTGTTATAGAACTTTAATATAACTTTTACTTAAGTATGATTGAATCGTTTAGATAAAAATCGATTTGGAAGTTTTTCATTGTATTCAGAAGCTTTGTCCAGTATTCTCTTCTTAGAGTGTCAACTCCACCCATGAAGATTAGCTACAATTCTGGTAAATCGATCTCTATCACAAACCGTCCTCAAAAGAGTGTGAGTACTTCGTTTGACCAGTCTCTCATATTCTTCAACCGTATATTTCCTTCGTCCAGACCTGCGTTTACCTTCAACTTTTCTCTCGAGAATAAGTCTAAGAAACTCATACTTATTACTCTTGTATAAAAAGTTGAGTAAGTCTATGTTTTCAAATCATGTAATAGGCCAGAGTAAATAAACGTCTTTAAAAATCTTTATCTTACAAAGAGTAAAATTGTATTATTAACAAGTAGATGCTTCATTGTTAAGAAATGCCTTATTCGCCAATTCAGTACGAGTTCTTTCTTCCATAGCTGACTCCAGATCTTCTATATTCCAACTTCCTAAATGCTTAAATTTCTGAACCTGATCGATAGGTAGATTTTCCGTAAGTACCTAAGTTGCACCGAGTGTTAAAAACTTTGACATATCCCTCATGTTAAGAAATACCAGCCTTGTCATTTCTTGCCAACCAGCGATCTCCATTACCTTCCAGTATTAAACAACCCAGTTCCTTCAACCATTAATGTAGCAGGTTAAAGACTGCCACACTGTCGACCTGTTATTTTAAGTAACCAGGAAATTTATTCAAAACATTAAAATTAAACTTTTGTTTAGCAACCTTTATATTAATTTTGTACTTTAGATTCTAAATTTTAGAATCTAAAGTAAGTTTCTGATTATTGTAAAAGCAAATTTCTCGCAGGACTTTTTTATCTCTATTGTGTGCACATTGCAATCTGTTCAATTCACAACAATAACCACCCCTATTATTCAATGAGATGAGGATGATGGGTATGACGTGTAAATAAGGTGTAGTCTTGTACAGACCCAGGCCGACAATTCCTGAGAGAGTATGGTTAATTGAAACTCAACCATCAAAGTATACTGTGAACAATTCGAACTGGCACAACTCTTGCTCTACTTGTACACACAGTTCCGCATGAAGTATATCAATAACCTATTCTTTCAACAAGGTCTACAAATGTTAATGTACGCTAATACCTACAACCTTATTTCAATATACAAACACAAATAATTATTTCATTTTAAAATTTGTATTTAATTTATACCAGAAAAAATTTAAATTGTAATTACAAGAACAAAACTGCAAACCTTCACTAAACTATACTCTACAGACGCAGGCAACTAACTAAAAAAATTGGTCTGAATATAATTATAATGAACAGAAAATCATATACGAAAACAAATAGTCACATCATTATGTCCGACAGATCTAACAATAACCGTGAAAACAGCGTAGTGATCGTGCGTGAGTCCCACATTACAGTAGCGATTTTATACTTTTGTGACTGTACCGTCGTTGCATGGCGAGGGGCGAAGAGTGGAGTAGATAAGCACTGAAGCTGCTTGTGCTAATTCGAATTGTCCAAGGTATACACCGGTAACCACTGTCTAGTATTCAAATCCGTATAAAATAACTACCTTTACTAGGATTTGAACCAGGAACCTTCGTCTTCGAAAATCAGCTGTTAAAAAGCTGACGCGTGGTGATTTTACCTCTAGACCAACCCGGTCGGTCACAGGATTTAAAGAGTTTCTTTTCAGTTTATTTTGTCACATCAACTACTTTGGTTATTATACTACTGAGGATTACAGTCGTAAATGGTGTGTTTTAACGTGTTATCATTATTCAGGACTCTACCCAAAATCAAACACGGAGCTTCCCGAATTACAATGTGCATATTATTTTAGTAATCCAACCACTGGACCTTGGAAGCAACCCAGTTTTTATTACTGGGATTCATTTAATTTTTAATTTACAAAAACCTTAAACCTATTATTAAAGTGACAGCAAATTTTAGTATATTTCGAATATATTTAATTATTCTATAATTTTTTGAAGCTCACGTCCGATAAAGTAGGTAGAGAGAACCCTTAAACACCTTAAAACTTTTAATGTTTCGTCAAATTTATTACAATATTTCCACTTATTTGGTATTTTGTTAGAAAATCGGCTAATGTAAAGAAGTAATCCCACGCAAAGCACCAGTGTAATTACTGGAGTAGGCTATAGTAATTATGACAATGATTTTAAATACGTCAAAATATTGCCTACATTTGTATCTTTTTACATAATTTATTCAACGGTAAATAATAAAGCCGTAATTATCTTGATTTAATTATACCCTAATGTATCATATTAATTTATATCCGTCTGAATTAAATTATTAATTCTTACGCTGTATTCTAATTGAATATGCATTAAAAAACTGTTTCGCTATACATTTCATTAGATACAACAGCTATAGAACAAACTGATAAGGGTGTAATTATTCTTATCATTCCAAATGTTGGTGTTTTGCCCCATATTTTACTTTTGTGTATTTTGAAACCGCATGCGAGAGAAGTATATATCAATTTGGATTTGTTTTATAATTAGACTTCACGTCTAGTATTGTTGTTCCAGTATTAATGCTATCATAAACCATGATTTATTACAACTCGTGTATTAAGTTAATTATATCAGACATCCCCTAATATATTGTAAAATGTATTCTGAACCTATCGGTAGTTAATAACTACATTATTTTACATA
Source organism: Catonia carolina (assembly GCA_035578175.1). Taxonomy (NCBI): domain Eukaryota; kingdom Metazoa; phylum Arthropoda; class Insecta; order Hemiptera; family Achilidae; genus Catonia; species Catonia carolina. The sequence continues at coordinate 126,310,179 of JAQMRL010000002.1, forward strand.
ATATAGACTACTGTTACTTAACCTGCAAAACGCTTAAAATACAAGTACTATACTATTTTTCAGGGCTGATGAGCTCTGAACGTACGCATTGCCCCCTACCCACTTCATAGTTAGCCAATGACTTGCCAGCAACGTTGCCAACATTTGCTCTCGTAGCTCTGTTATATATTTCATCCGCCATTTTTCTGGTCTTTTAATAAAAATTATTTACAACCTATGAACATATAACCAGCTGATTATATTATAAAGTATTGCATGTTAACGCGCTCTATAATCGATGTGCTCAGTACTAGATGCAAGACACGAGTGAACTACTGCGGCTCTTATACGCATGCACGCGTAATGTTTGTCCTGCTGAAATATTTGTACAACCTGACAATGCTGGGAAATGTTCTAATTGGTCTAAACGCGTAGAACAGCAGAGTTCATCAACCGTGAAAAGCATTATAGACAACTTATAATGCTTTTCACTGTTGATGAACTCTGTTCCACGTGTTTAGACCAATCAGAACATTTTCCAGCATTGTCAGATTGTACGAATGTATCAGCCTGACAAACATTACGTGCGCATGCGTAAAAGAGTCACAGCAGTTCACTAATGCCATGTACCTCACACTGAACACATTGATTGTAGAGCACCTTAACTTGCAATTTTTTATAATATAATCAGCTGGTTGTATGTTAATAGGTTATAAATTATTGAAAGACCAAATAAATGGCTGACAAAACGTTTCTGGCTGGCCTGGTTCAGGCTGACAAAACCAAATAAATGGCTGGCAATGTTCCTGGCAAGTCATTGGCTAGCTATGAAGTGGGTAGGGGGCAATGCGTACGTTCTTTGCTCAGCAAAGCTGTAAAATAGTATAATACTAATTTTACAATATAGGCTACAATAACTTCCGTAAGTAACCGGACCTAACTGGGCCCGACCCGGATGAACGATAAAACGCGTTTACGTAATATGTTGGCTTTGTAGGTTAACAGTGATTATTCACTGTTCATTATTCTGAACTAAAAAATCTGGTGTGAGACACTAGCAAGACTTTCTCTTACCATCGTAAATAATTAAACACAGAACTTAATTTTAATTATGAGTGGATGACGCTAATGGTCATCCTCTGTTGGATTTCAATTTTGACGTATAAATTATGAAAAATCACTCTTCTTCTTCACGTGCCATCTCCATGACGGAGGTCGGCTATCATAATGGCGATACGAATTTTGTTGACCGCTGCTGTGAAAAATCACTAATTCACGCTAAACTAAGCATTATTCCATGTAGAAAAAAAGCTTGAAATAAAAGTTGCAGGTTTTTAATTTTTTATATAATTTTTCAGGAAGCCTACGTTTGTTCTCTAAAATGTATTAAGAAAATGGAGTAAAAATCTACTGATCTAATTGCAAATATGCTTTAAAAAATTTCTATAATTATTATTTTTTTCAGATTTTATAAAACTTTAAATTTTCACTTTTGTAATTTATTTTATTTTGCGTTATTCACATTTTTATTACTCATGTATCTTTTTTAAAGATTTCATTTTGTTTATCAGACAGTATGTTTTGTTAAAATGTTATCTGTTATTCTTTTTGTATGTACTTATTACCCATTTTTTCTATGTTAATTCTAGGATTAAAAAAATTTTTTATGGTTCTACTCATGAATTACAATCACATGAATACATCCACAGGGATTTATTCTTTAAAAATAATTTTCTATTTCTTTTCGCGTCATTTATTATTCAAAAAAGTAGTTAAACTTTTGGTTGTTTATACTATATTATATCGTTTCTGAATAAAGAATAAAAGTTAAATAAAATAAAATAAAGTTTTTCATGTTTGGCAGAGTTTCTTTTACAATTTTAATATGATGTTTTGTTTGAAACTGTCAAGAGCCTCATTCACCCTTAGCAGTTAGGTAGTTGTTAAGTTTGCACTTTAACTGTTAAACAGTAAGCCGATACATTTTTTGAATATATTTGACAATACTAGTTTTTCCAGTTGCAGTAATTTTCTTTGGTTGGGTTTTTAAAAGAATGTTGACAAGAGCTAATGAACAAAATAAAATTATTAAAAAAATAACAACAAATTCTGTTTTTACTTTTGATTATTTTCGTAACTACAGTAGTTTCTTTTAGTATTACACAAGGTATTGAAACATTTTTAATAAAATTTTAAATACGTATTTTGTAAACTATGAAGAAATATAATAAAGTTGAAATTTAAAAAATTCTTAAGATTTCAGTTGAGGATATTCATTATGAAAAATTTCAAAGGAAATTGTTTTTTATAAAAGAAACGCCTCGTATTCAGTTTAAAGGGATACTCGTTCCTCCATATTTATAATGTAACAATGATTTACTGTTCAATAAAGTTTAGTACTAAATTTGTTATTCAAAATAAATATGATTTTAAAATATCATGTTCTGTACAAGATTGTAGAATGAATTATTCGACTTGATTCGTGTTTATAAGTCGTATTTCTTGCCAATAAATATGATTTATACAGCGATAAATGACATAATTTCTTTAAGTAAGAATACTGTATTTTCACTCTATTATTTACGTTTGCTTGATTCATGTTGATTTAATAATGATACTGAAGAATAAACGTATAGTGATAAATATACAAAACGAAATTCTATAAAAACTGATGAAATATTAAATAAATTCTCTTTCTGTTTTAGATATAATTGAATACTTTTCAATTTATTTTATACTTTTAAAATTTGTTTTAAATTTAAATTAGTTTTCGAATTGTTTTAATATTCCATTAACTCATTCCCGAAGCGAAAATACCAAAGATAAAAAAATTATGAACATCTTTACTGCTTTAAACGTGTATTTTTGAATTTGAAGATTTTCACAAACAGAATATGCATTAAACAAAACATAAAAATTATTTACGTTCAGACAAATTTGTTCTTTTATGTTTTTGGTAATCAAATAGTGATAGCCCAAAATGATTTTTTTTTTTGTTTAACGTTTGCCTGTTCTGCAATTACTGCTAATGCAGACGGTGAAGGATGAAATGGTTTTTTTGTAATGTATGATAATATGCCGTGCCTGAATGGAATTCAAACCCAAGACCGCATGATGAGAGGCGAGCACGTTACCAACTATGCCAATACGGCCGGCTAAAATGATAAATATCTGAGTTTTATGATGTGGAAATTGGAGAAATAATATACAAAGTATAGATTCTTCTTCTTCATGTAGCATCTCCATTACGAAGGTGTGCTAGCATCATGGCAATCCTGACCTTGGAAACTGTAGCTCTAAATAGGTCGATGGATGACAAATTAAACCACTCTCGCAGGTTCCGTAGCCAGGAGGTTCTTCTTCTTCCAACCGATCGTTTGCCCATAATCTTTCCCTGGATGACAAGATGAAGGATTTCATATTTTGGACCTCTCAAGACATGGCCGAGGTACACCAGCTTTCTCTTCTTGATTTCGATCATCACTTCCATTCCCTTCTGCATCCTCCTTAGGACTTCCATGTTTGTGACTCTCTCTGTCCAAGATATTTTGTGCATCCTTCTGTAAACCCACATCTCAGTATAGATTAACATCTAAGTATAGGTTAACAATAAATTTTGACGAAACAGAATACTTACCGACTGCAAAAAAAGAAGTAAAAGTCGTAGAACTTGATGAAAATAGAGATAAAAAAGTAACTCGAACGTCTAAATATTTTGAATTTACAACTTCAAAGAACGGAAGTATGGAAGAGGAAACAAAGACCAAATTGAGTTAATACAGAACATCAATAAGGCAATCAACTCAGTATTATGGTATAAATACATCATAAAAACACTAAAAGAAGATGGTCAACAAAATAATGAGCAGAATTATAACTTAGAGCTGAGAGATGGGTGGCAAATAACAGAAATAGGGATAATATGATTAATGTGTTTCAGGTGGAGTTCTGGAGGTGAAGCTGTTGGCTGAGGAGAATAGCCGAATTACCAGTGAGGGGAAATACGAAGGAGAATGGGGCTACGGAGCGATATTTTAAGTTACATTTGGGAGAAGTTGAAAGGGTATGGACGTATAAGAAGAGCATATGGATATCGCAGGTAACGGACTGGAGTCCAGTGGGAAGGTACGAGAAAGGTAGACACCCGTGGCCCTTAACACATGATGTAGAGGACATGAAAAGGAATGATTTTCGGAGGGAGAATTAGATGAATCGGGAGAAGTGGAGGCAGAAGTTGAGAGAGGGGAGGCGACGCGACGGTAATCGAAAGAAATCACTAAAATAATAAAATATTTTTTTGGTAATTTTGAGTGCGATATTTCAAGCTAATAACATTTCTAAAAAAACTTTAACTTCATCAACTTTGTATGGATAATTAATTTACCGATCCTGATATATATTCACAGAATAAATAATGTATTATTACATTTATTTATCCCAATAATAGTCAGTAAAAATATTTCGTTACAGCAGTGGTTCACATTCTACTGTTACTTTCAATGATAAAATTAAAACTGCATTCCGAGAAGGCAGTACTTAAGAATGCACTTCAACCGAATACACGTACGAAAACTCATGCACAAACAAAACAGATTCAAATTAATGAAAAATTGAAGCAAATATATATGTGGTTAATTATAATAAATATATACTATTATAATTATATTATACGGTTATAATAATATAAAAATATACTGGGTATAGAATTTCAGAGAAATATATAAACATTTTTCCCATAACAGGCACGTGGAATGTCAAATTATTTACACTCGATCTGCTAGTTTCAGAGCTACAAAAAATAGTTCTGTTTTTTATGACAAGGCTAGCCAATTGTATGACTGAAGTATTTAAGAACAGAAGAAGTAGAGGTGTAAAAGACACTAATCAGAGTTATCTCCTCTGAGAGTATGAATTTAATTTTTTTTTAGAGTGAAGGTGTCATTTGCAGGATGGAAAGTAGATGCTTTTCAAAGGGCCTGGAATGCTGATAAGCATACTTTTTCACTCAGTGAGAAAGGCAATTTTAAACAACCTTGCTCCTCATTTTACTTATTAAAGCCACTAGAGGTTCAAACCAGCCTTTCGATTGATAACCTAAACAACAACAACATATAAAAATTGTTGAATAAAAATTAGTGGAAGGGACAAATAAATATCGTTTGACTGATAAAATCTTTGGTGTTTAATAATTCTAAATATAGCTACAACATAAAATGTCAGAGAAAGTTGGAAATACCATAAAGTCGAGTATGATCAATGTAAATAAAATTGGACTAATTTCTGTTTCATAAAACTACGCTTGTGAGATTTCCCAATATTTGCTATTAAAAATGATATTAAAATTAAACCAATGGTACATTATAGTATATATATATATATATATATATATATTTAGCATGTAACATTGTAAATCAAAACTTTCTATCCTTATAATAAATAACCATTTGGAATCTGAAAATGATTTTCAAATTGCAGAGAAATATTTCAGTAATCTGTAGTTGAGAGTTTACACAAAACCGCTAAACTAACAGAATGTACCAATTTAATAGTACTAGAACGAGAAATTCTGGAGTAAAATAACAATTAGAACGTTAGATTTGTTTTGAATTAAAATTGACCAGTTGTAACAATTTCCACTATTAACAATAAAGTAAATTTGAAACAACTTTAAATAAAATACAACAATTCAAAATAATTATGCTTAAACTTTATAAAATTTTAATCGTACGTTTATGTTAATAATCATACCTGTCTGTTTTTAAAATTCGGTTCGATTAAATTTTGGAAAATTTCTCAGCACAACGTTGTTTAATTTTCACAGCAGAATAGCGGCTTTATATTCACTGGCAAAACTAGCTAACCAATAAAAACCACAGGTACTCCTAAACAACATCTAGTACGAGTATTAAAGTGGTAGAATCGGGAAATTACTTTAAATTATCTATATAATTACTTAAATTAATTATATAATTACTTTTTATCGGGAAATTACTAATATAGTCATAATGTAATGGTAATTACGATAGCTTTTGTGGCAGATATATTAACGCGGTTCAAAAATGTTTACGTAGCCCAAAATGTCAAATAAAACGTAGCCTTTTCCAAATTTTTCCATTTTTCTGTGCATCGTTTGTGCTGTCCTCAGTTGAATCAGTCACACTCTTGTTGTCATCTCACCATCGCATCTGTGGTCGTCCTCGTTCTCTTGTTTCTCTCCATAGTCTCCATTTTTTAATAACACTCTCTTCAAGTCTTTCTTATGGCATCCATTTTTATTTCTGTTGAACCATTTTATAAGTTATCTGGCAGTTTGGTGATGTTTCTTATAATGTTCGTTAGGTTGTTGTCGAAATATTACCCCTTCACAGATATTTTCTGGTACGTTTTTTGTTAATTGCCTCCAGGGAATTCCCGAGAAAGTAGACCAGAAAACATGACATAAATTTATATGCTAATAATACCTCAATTACTTTAATTTACACATTACCTACAACTGCAAGCTTACTTAAGTTTATGTATTCTAATTTTTTACACGGTAGTACCTACTCAGTTCTCTTAGCATTCGCTTTTATGTTTTTGGTGCTTATTTATTTTGAATTACTTTTTATTTTAAAAAATATTTTATAGAAAGTAATTCTTGTACGCTGAAAAAATTCTCATCAATCAAGTAATTTTTCAGATTAACGTTGTTTTTTTGTAGTTCCAATCATTTTCATTACTGACTACCCATGTTTGTGTAATATATGTCAATACTGGAAGCATGCATATCAAATACTTTGGGCTTCAAGTATTGTGAAAATGTTCCTCAAAATACCTATCAATCTTCCGAATGCTTCCGGTCCTAACCGTCTTCTTCTAACTACTTCCGCCGTTTCACTACTTTTTTCAGACCTAATTAGTTTTTTACTTTCTCTTGCCTTTATGAATATATTATAGGAAGGAAAGTATTGTTTTCATGTCAATTTTTCAAAATCGAGTTTTCACCGGATCTACACGTTTTCAGACACCCTAAACACTAAATAACATTGTTTTAGCGACCGGTCTGCGTGTGTGTGTGTGTGTGTGTGTGTGTGTGATCAAAATATCTCAAGAACGGAACATTGTACAAGTTCAAACTTTAAACTTATGTTAGGTACTACTAGAAGACTCGACACGAATATTTTCATCACAATTGGTCAATCGGAAGTAGTAGTTTATTCGTGTAATTTTTCACTATTTTGCGATTTTCTCAAAATGGCTCCTACGATTATTTTTTAAAAATCGCCTCATTTACCTACTATATATTTTTATGCTCTACAAGATAGGGTAGACGCCATTTCTGCTGAAATCCTTGGGGAGGCTGTGTTCTCGTAGAAAGAAAATGTTTTTTTTTTAAGATTGGTGCCTTAATATGCAATTTAGAGCAAAAATGTATAATAATAAAAGATGTAGAACATTTAAAAAACTACAACTTTTATTCCAAACATTTTTATTTTATAACGCGGTAACTAGTAATTTTCTGTTTATTTTTCATGAAAATCTGTAAAAAAAATTTTTTTTAGATTTCAGCCCAAGTTTGTATTTTACAACAAAAGTGTATAAATAAATTTATAGACAATTAAAAGATCTACCTCTTTAAATTTGCCGGCCGCATTGGCGAAGTTGGTAACGTGCTCGCCTCTCATCATGCGGTTTTAGGTTCGAATCCCATTCAGGCACGACATTTTTTCATACGTTACAAAAATATCATTTCATCATTCACCGTCTGCATTAGCAGTAATTGCAAAACAGTCGGACGTTAAACAAAACAAAAAAAATCTTTAAATATGATCATTTTTCTCTACAGAGCCTAGTTAAGCGTGAAAGAGTGATTTTCCGTATTATTAAGAGAAACTAATGTTGGTTTTCATTTTGTATCATTCATTCATGATTAAAATAAGGTTATGTTTTTTGAGGTTAGTTTTTTTTAAATTTCTAATGTTTTATTACTGATGTTAGGTTATATTGTTCATTTTTGCATTAGCAAGAGAAAGTTGTGTGAGTGTTTCACACCAGATTTTTATATGTATGAATTCATTCAACTACTCTAGGTTTTAGTTCATTTGGCTCTGTATTATTATATATTTTCATTAAATTAAAACTACTAATAGTACATAAATTGAGCAAAGATTTGTCAATTATTGTAAGAGAACTGAAAAACCAGTAGGCAGTTACTTAAAAAGGTTATTTCTTCAGACAAATAAGCGAAATATTTTATTGTATGTTCTCGAAGTGGGCGACTAGTATCAATAATTTCTGAGGGTATTCTGCTGTCACATTTCTACAATATATTTTTATCACCCATCACCCACGCGTGAACAAGACATTTGCTGCTTTTCTTCTTCTTTCATTTCATTTTTAACCGAAAAAAGTTTATTCAACTAAACTACCTGAATAATAATATTATGTACATAAGAGGTGTGGCTATTAAATAACGAGACTGACGTTATAAAAAATTTTATTTTTATTTTATACATAATCACTTATTGTCACCTTCAATATACACTCCTTCTCTATCCCTACAACGCTCCATGTGAATTTTCCATTGTTGGAAACAGTGCTGGAAGTCATCTTCAGTCAGCTCCTTCAGGACACATGCCGCTCAAAAATGTTTGAAATGAAGCTTGCAAAAATGTTTGTACTAACACTTTGTACGCGATTGAAAATGACCCAAATTTTTTGGAAACGATAACATTGTGATGACATTCAACATTCATTGCGATGAAACGTGGTTTTTTACTTATTATTCGGAAACGAAGCGCCAATCCATGCACTGGAAGAGCCGAACTTCACCGAGAGCCAAAAAAAGCTCAAACGAGCAAGTCAAAATTTAAAGCAATGATGATTGTGTTTTTTTGACATCCATGGGATTGTGTACCTTAACTGGGTTCCTGAAGGTCAAACAGTTAATCAATATTATTACCTTGAGGTACTTTCTAAACTACGTCAAAGAGTAAGGAAAAACGCCCCGAAATGTGGAAGGACAAATCATGGGTTCTCCACCAAGACAATCCGCCAGCTCATTCCGTGTTATCTTTCAAGAGGTTCCTAGCCAAGTTACAGCATCTCAGAGTTAGATCATCCGCCTTATTCACCAGACCTTGCACCATGTGACTTCTATCTGTTTCCTAAGGTGACATCTGCATTAAAAAGGACAAGATTTGAGTCTGTGGAAGCTGTAAAAGAGAAAGCGACACGTGTCCTAAAAGAGCTGACAGAAGATGACTTCCAGCACTGTTTCCAATAATGTAAAATTCGCATGAAGCGTTGTAGGGATAGAGAAGGAGTGTATTGAAGGTGACGATAAGTGATTATGTATAAAATAAAAATAATTTTTTTTTATAACGTCAGTTTCGTTATTTAATAGCCACACCTCGTACAATTCAGATAGAAAGAAAACAACGAATGCGTTCATGAAGTGTAAAAAAATGAAAAGTTATGTTAGTGCAATTTTCGTTAAAAATACTTTCAGTGTGTTATAGTTAGTAAATAAATATAGCTATACTCAACTGTGAGCAGTAATGTAAAAAATTTGAAACAATACGTAGAACTTACAAATACGTAGGAAGGCAGAGTGAAATATAGCTACATTTTCCAGATTAAAAAAATATATATTTAGGAGATTCGGGAACTGCAAGAAGGTAAGAGACCGCTTTTTCATTGCATTATTTATATAAAATGCAACACAACGCTCGGTATGCCCACCTCAAAACTCCATTCCTTACTAACAATGGAAACATACTATTTTCAGATACGATGTCAAACATTTATATGAAATTTTGATGTTAAGTGCTTTTAGAAAAAAATCGTTTACGTTTTATACAATAAAAATCCATTTTTCTATTCCACAGGTTATTAATCAACTAGCATTTGTTAGCCTCAGAGCCATGTATGATAATATATTGAATTTTCCTGGTTTCACGCTACACTTTACTTTTTCTAGGTTATTGTTTATGTCATCAAAAGGCTGGTTTGAACCTGTTTACTAAGTAAATCGAGGCGTGAGGTGGTTTACAGGTGCCTTCCTCAATGAGTGGAAAATTATGCATACCGGGCCATCTGGAAAGCACATATTTTGCACTCTGCAAAATGATACCTTCATTTCATTCACCACAGGGTCTGCCTGTATAATGAAATTCATTACTTTCAGAGGTGACAACTCTTATTAGTATCTTTTGCACCTCTACCTCTTCTGTTCTTAAATGATTCAGTCATTTAATTGGCTGACTATGTTATAAGAAACAGAACTATTTATTTTAGCCCTGCAACGAACTGATTGAGTGTAAATAATTTGACCTATCCTTTATGGACGTATTTTTCTAGGTATCTATTATAAAATAGTTGTGCCGATTTTTAGACCTGCAGGCCGCCGGGAAGACACAAAAAACGATAAATTTAACGTACTATCAATTAATAGTATGTACTCGTATTTATAGAAGTAGTTTTTTTCTAAGTTCAACATCAACAAAGGAAAGCAGACTGCAGGCAGCAGAAATGAGATTTCCTCAGGCTATCAAAGGTTGTTCCAGATTAGACAGGTTTCGGAATGAGAACAGAGCTGGGAGCCTGGAACCGGTACTACAATTATTGATAACATAAGGAGATGGAGGGTTCAACGGATACTTCCAGGTGGATTTCTCTCGAAGCACTCAGGGAAATGAAGGTGTGGGAAGGCTAAGGACGAGATGAATAGAGTCAATTTTCTGATTGGTAAAGATCAAAATAGGCACGTTTGCCTATAGTTGGTGGAAGAAGTATTTCTTTACAGCAGTCACCCTTGATTTCCCTCTTAAGCGCAAGTGATCGGAATGGAATTTTTGTTATTGTAATTAATCTGAGGCTAACAGACAATTTTCTTCAATCCTAAACTACCAAACAATTACGATTACCTTAAGAAAAAACTCTAAAACTGCTATTATTTTTGACTTTTAAAATTACTCTAAAAAAAGCTACTCTTATTTCTAAACTTTAGTGTTTCCCTATTTCTATTCTATTTTTAAAAGTAAAATAAAACACGTCAAGCATATTTTGGCGCTTAAGTCTTCTTTCGAGGTTTGAGTTGTCGAGGAATTGCAGCGTCTCAACCATTGCATCGCTTAGAAGTCGGTCTTTGTTACTCCTTATGAATTTCGTTTTTATCTCGTCCACCGATTCGGTGATCAGACCTTGATTATGGTTATCATTACAAATGTACCATGGAGCATCGATAAAATTTCTAAGTAAAGGGATTCCCAAACTTTATCAGTCCGCGGCGCATTTAGAAGTTTACTATTTTGTCTTAGCGCCCTAATGTAATCAAAATATGTGAAAATGACATAAGCTTCGAAGCCTAATAAAATAAGCCTCGTGGCGGCTCAGTTTACTTTCTACGGTGTACACTAAGAATCCTTGCCATATCACTTTATTTATACAGCAAATGCAAATTGATTTTATCGCATGTTTATAAATTAACAACCTGTTTTACAAATTAATTGAAATATAAATGCTTTATTTTTTGTTTTGAAACCTTTAAAGACAAATGTGCTGAATTTCAATTGTCTAGAATTTAAAGAGTTAGTAATGAGTGAGTGAAACAGTGAGGGATTTTGTATTTAAGTACAGAGATTTTAACTTCGAATGAAGTGGAAAAAATAACCATTGCGTAAAACAAAACAGTATTAAGATCGCTTTTTGAAAGTAAGTACAAGCAAATAAATCAAAGATTACTTTTTTGGTAGCTTATGGGAAGACTGTATGATGGTTTTGACTGAAAATTTTGATTTTTGGTATTTTATGTTTTTCAATAGTTTAGACCTAGATCTAACACAAAACCATTAAATTACAACAAAAAATTATTTTAATGAAAAAAATTAAGTTTTTATCAGGTTTGTCCTAAAAACTTAACATGTCACCAAGAACAATATTTTTATATTGCTCGTTTTAGTGCAAAAAGATTATTTTTTAAATATCTGCTTCACTATTTTCTCCACTGTTAGTGCAGCTTTCTAACCAACTGTTGATGGGAAATTAAACTTGTTTGTGTACAGTTTGTTTTTCATTTGTACCGTTTCCCGTAAATTTAAATTTTTAACACTTAAGTACGTTTTTCTCAGAAACCATTCAACCTACCTGGCTGAAATTTTTACCAGTTAATTATTGTACATCCATATTTACCGACATTGTTTTTACTTCCTCAGGTGCTCAAAAAATTAGTTGTTAACATATGATTTGATTTAAGTCATCTGTTTTCAAGTTGTTATTGTTGTGTATTCTGAGTTCTGTTTTTGTTTACATGTAGAGTTAAAAGAATAAAATAACACTACTTCTATTTCTTATTTGATATGTGATTTATTTCCAAAACTACAATGGCGACGAGGAAAAAAGATATTGAACAGTATATGAAGAAAAGGAAGTTACTAGAACTACGCTTGAACAAACTAAAAGATGAATTACCTAAATGTGAAAACTCTCATGAAATATGTACAGTCTACACGGACAAACTATCAACCATATGGAGTGAAATTGAAGATACACAGTCAAATATTGAACTTGGTACTAATTCAATAGAAAATGAACTTGAAGTCAGATGGCAATTGGAAGGAATATATGAAGAGATATGGATATTTCTAGAAGCAGAAAAGAAAAAGTACAATACATCCACTGCAATGGCTACTTCTGTATTATCTCAAAATGGACCGAATATTTCTTTTCAGCCATATACACAGGAGGAAAGTTTTCAAAACTTCACCCGGCGTTTTGAAAACTACATCCAAATACGGGGAAACGTAAGTCCTAAAGTTAAAGTGGAATTATTCCTACAAGCAATCACCCCACAAATACATGAACAACTTTATGATATTTGCATACCAGACGACCCACATAATAAAACATACGAGGAGTTAACTCACTTATTAATGGCTCAGATAGAACCAAAACCCAGTATTTGGGCCCGCCAGCACAAATTTACGACACGTACTCAACTACATAATGAATCTGTACAAGATTACGCAAATGTTTTAAGAAAACTCAGTGTGGATTGCCAGTTTACTTGTACAAAATGCCATGAATCAGTATCTGAAATTCTACTTCGCATGCAGTTGGTCAGGGGACTAAAAGACTCTGATATACGTCTTCAGCTGCTTCAAGATAAACAATTACAATCGTTTAAAGATGTAGTCGAAAGGGCAGCTACATTGGAACTAGCAAAAAGTGAGAGTAGGATAATACAAACACAGGATAATCAAGATGACGTTCACCAAGTGTCTAGCAGGAACAGACAGCCAGATAATGATAATAAGTCAGGCAAATCCAACGTGAATACACAACGATCTGCAAAACAATCTCGTTTTGAGAGACTAAGAAACAAATGCTATAGATGTGGTGATGATTCACATAGAGCAAATCAATGTAAGTTCAAAAATACTGAATGTAACTTTTGCAGACGTTTTGGTCACTTATCACGAGTATGTTTGAGAAAGCCGAACAAAGAGGTAAAACAATCAGAGAAAACTGTCGAAGGTGTAGAAGATAACACTCATGAAATTTACCAATTTCATTCAAAATCGAATGACAAGTTTATGATTGAAGTGAAATTAGAAGGGAAACTCATGTCAATGGAGTTAGACACGGGTGCAGCTCTAAGTATTGTATCTTACGACACGTTCAAACTTTTAAATTCAACGAAAAGGATTTTCAAAACAAATGTTCAACTACGGACATATACTGGTGAAATAATCAATCCAAAAGGAGTGGTGTTTGTTGAAGTTCAGTACAAAGACCAAAGTTTTGTCGGAAAACTGTATATAGTAAACAAATGTGTAGACTCTATATTTGGAAGAGATTGGATAAGAGAGATCCAGGTTGATGCAGCTGACATACATATAATAACCTCAAGTGATGAAAAGAAAAATATCCCAGAACTGGATAAATTGATGATTCGTTATGAATACATTTTCAAAGAAGGAATTGGAAAAATACCAAATGAAAAGGGTCATTTCAAATTAAATGACAAGACCCAGCCAGTGTACATGAAACCGAGACACATGCCATATGCATTACAGGAAAAAGTAGAGAAGGAACTTGAACGTTTAGAGACATTGGGTATAATCACCCGAATCGAATCGTCAGATTGGGGCACACCAATAGTACCAGTCGTCAAACCAAATGGTTCAGTTAGAATTTGTGCTGATTACAAGGTGACCCTGAACAAAGTGATCAAGGACGAACATTACCCCATACCCAGAATTGAGGATATAATGGCAAAAATGCACGGTGGCAAGATATTTTGTACTCTTGATATTAGAAATGCATATTTACACTTGGAGATGGATGAGGACAGTGCTGTTATGCAAACAATTAGTACCCATAAAGGGTTATTTAAGGTGAACAGATTAATGTTTGGAGTGAAAGTTGCACCTTTGGTGTGGCAACGATTCATGGACAAAACATTAAACAATTTAGAAGGTGTACAATGTTTCTTCGACGACATAATTGTACAAGGTTCTAACAGCGAGCAGCTTTTTTGTCGACTGGAGCAAGTATTTGAACGGCTTAAGATAAATGATTTGAGGCTAAACAGAGAAAAATGCAAGTTCTTCCAGTCCAAAATTGAATATTTAGGTCACATGATCGACAGTGAAGGGCTGCACAAGTCAGATAATAAGATACAGAGTATTTTGAAATGTAAAAGACCAGAAAATATATCTGAACTCCGAACCTTTCTAGGCCTAGCAAATTATTACAATAAATTTATAAAGGATTTGGCAACACTATTACATCCCTTGAACCAGCTACTACAAAAAGGAAACAAGTTCAACTGGAGTCTATCTTGTGAAAGGAATTTTCAGAAGATTAAGGATATTATCAGTAGTGACGACGTTTTGGTACACTTTGATCCAAACTTACCTCTGATCTTAGCAACGGACGCATCACCAGTAGGCTTGGGAGCCGTTTTATCTCACCGCCACAGCGACGGAACAGATAGACCAATCGCCTTTGCATCTCGATCGTTGACAAAAGCTGAACAAAGGTACTCTCAAATCGATAAGGAAGCCTTGGGTATATATTGGGGCCTGAAGAAGTTTTTCCCGTTTTGTTATGAACGCAAATTTACACTGATTACAGATCATAAACCGTTAGTGTCGATTTTCAACCCAAGAAAGACCTTACCAACAATATCGGCAACACGGATATTCAATTACGCTCATTTTCTCTCAGGGTTTGACTATGATATAGAGTACAGGCAAACCGCTCATCATTCAAATGCTGATTATCTCTCACAGTTCCCTACTGAAGTGGTCCAACAAGATGTTGTAGATGACCTTTCTAGGTACCAAATAAACCAACTGGAAACACTCAATATCAGCAGTACCATAGTAGCTAGGGAAACCCTTAAGGATAAAGTGTTAGGTCCAATCTTACAGGCTTTAAAATCAGGACAATCTGTTGAACAATATGGATTTCACGATAACGAGCTGTCTATTCAAGATGATTGTGTGATGAAAGGCTGGAGAGTTATGATTCCTCGTTCTCTCAGATCTCGTGTGCTTCAAGAACTTCATGTGGCCCATTTGGGAGGAATAAAAATGAAAACCTTGGCTCGTAATTTTTGCTGGTGGACAAGCATGGACAAGGATATTGAAGCGATGGTTGCTGAATGTCGACAATGTATTGAAAAGCGTAACAACCCAAGGAAAACTATCCATCCATGGGAACCACCTTCTAATCCATGGGAGAGAGTGCATATGGATTTCTTAGGGCCAACAGACGGCCAACAGTACCTCATATTGGTGGATGCTTTCAGTAAGTGGGTGGAAGTAATACAGACAAGAACAACAACAAGTACATGGACAATCCAAGAATTACGAAGAATATTTTCAACCTTTGGTTTTCCTCACATATTGGTATCCGATAATGGAAGACAATTTGTTTCCCAAGAATTCAAAAACTTCATGAATGAATGTGGAATTATTCACAGAACATCTGCACCATACCACCCAAATTCAAACGGTCAGGCTGAAAGATACGTGCAGACTGTCAAAAGGGCGCTAAGGTCTATGGAGGGAGAAAAGGGATCACTACAAAATAAAATACAAAAACTTCTTATGCAACTCAGACAATCGCCAAATGCCACTGGAACATCAGCATACCACCTAATGTTTGGAAGGAGTGTTAGAACGAGCCTCTCCATAATTGTTCCAACATTAGAAACAACGAAATATCGGGAAAAGGGACTACAAGTTGGAATCAACAGGAATTTTAAGGTTGGAGATAAAGTTCAAGCTCGCGAATACGTCAATGGATCAACCAAGTGGCACTTGGGCCATATAACTGCCAAACATGGACATGTGATGTACACAGTTCATCTAGATGATGGGCGGATCGTCAAAAGACATATTGACCAGCTGATACTACGTAAGGTACCGCATCACAGCAAATAGAGGAGGAGGTGTTAACATATGATTTGATTTAAGTCATCTGTTTTCAAGTTGTTATTGTTGTGTATTCTGAGTTCTGTTTTTGTTTACATGTAGAGTTAAAAGAATAAAATAATACTACTTCTATTTCTTATTTGATATGTGATTTATTTCCAAAACTACATTAGTAATATGCAAAAACCGTAGAAAAAAAAATTGTAAAAATTTTATGTTATTCGTTATTCTTTTAAAACCTTTTGGTCCAACAGATTAAATTGAAAAAAATCAGTAGCTAAAACCACCCTACAACTATAAATGTGTAAAGTTTCATTTTCGTATCTTTCACCAATCCTAAGAAAAATGTTCTCAGGTGTTCTCAGAAAAATGTTCTCAGCTGGGGCTGAGTGCAGGCTACCAGCGGGGTCACAGGTGGCGGATAGTGATCGGCCCTCAGATATGAGGGTTAGCTGCGAATATATTGAATAAGCAGTCCCCGACCAAGCAACGGCGATACTAGAGGGTGTAGTGGGTATACCTTAGGAAAGTATACCTTATAAAATACTGCACAAGCCCAAGGAAAGTATCGTGACATGGCGAGTATTGCCGCCATTAAATAAGCATATCCTAGAACACCGAGTGATTGCCGGTATAAGCAGTCACACCACTTATTGGCCAACGGTTTCGGGCGGATGAGCTGGTAGGTGGAAGGGCACTCTTTTGTCCTGAGATTAGGAAATCGGTCTCGAAGGCGGAGGAACCAAGGATTGGGTCAACGGCATAAGGATGCGGAAGGCAACGGAAAACCACTGCATTAAAGGTTCCTAAGGACATCCCCAGGACAATCTTTAGCATGATCGAGAACAGTCAAACCACGGCCCCTAGTCCCCGGCAGCCCTTTAATGGGCAGGGGGTGCTAAGAATCCCCGGGTCGATCATGAGAAAGATAGCAACATGGAACGTTCGCAGTTTATTTGAAAGTGGAAAGACACATAACACGATCAGTGAGATGAAAAGACTCGAAATAGACATTCTCGGTATCAGCGAGATGCGTTGGCCGGGAACAGGAGTGATGAGAATGGAGGATCACGATATATACTATTCCGGTAATGACGGTACGCGGCATTGGAATGGTGTGGGATTCCTGGTAAAGAGGGACATAAGCAGATCCATAAAGAGTTTTACTCCCATCTCGGACAGGGTATGCGTGCTGCAGACGAATACAACTCCTGTAGCCAGCAATCTTATACAGGTTTATGCCCCCACCTGTGATGGTTCTGATGACAAAGTAGAAACTTTTTACACCCATATCAAAAGAGCTTTGGAGTTGACAA
This sequence comes from Catonia carolina, assembly GCA_035578175.1. NCBI lineage: Eukaryota > Metazoa > Arthropoda > Insecta > Hemiptera > Achilidae > Catonia > Catonia carolina. The sequence continues at coordinate 126,327,901 of JAQMRL010000002.1, forward strand.
AATCGTCAGAAGTAAATATAATTATGGGTGACTTTAATGCAAAGGTGGGTAAGGGTCGAAGAGAGGACATTGTTGGAGATTATGGATTGGGTATGTCGAACGAACGAGGTGACCGACTGGTGCAGTTCTGTCAAGAAGAAAGCTTAATTGTAGCCAACACACATTTCAAACAACCCCCAAGGCGTCTATATACATGGACCTCTAATGCGGACAGAAATGTTCGCAATCAAGTAGATTATGTCCTTGTTAATAGAAGGTTCCGGAACACTGTACAGAAAGTCAAGACCTACCCTGGCGCAGATGTTTTTACGGATCACGCACTATTAGCCGCCACTCTAAGACTAAAGTTAAAAAAGATCAAAAAACCAAGATTAATACAACCCATAGATACAAGGAAGCTCTTAGACCCGACAACAAGGACGGAATTGCAGGTGGAACTGGCTTCAAGGTTGAACAGCATTAATCGGACGATAGATGAGAGTAACGTTGAAGACACGTGGAATCAAATTAAAACGTCCGTGGTGGAGGTTAGTGGGAGTAAGCTGAAAAGTGGTAACACCAAGCACAAGAGTTGGATGACCGAAGATATCCTGAAATTAATGAACATCTGCAGATCATATAAGAACAAAGACCCTATCAGATACGGAGACACCCAAAAAGAAATTCGAAATAAGATTAGACAAGTAAAGCAAGAGTGTCTAATGGAGCAATGTAGAGAAATAGAACAGTTAGAGGCCAAACACGACTCATTTAATATGTATAAGAAAATTCGACAGACAGCTGGTCTATACAAAAGGAATAATAGGAGCATCCTTATGAATGAGCAACATCAGATTCTTGCTAGCACGGAAGAAAAACTGCAAGAATAGAAGAGATATATCAAAAATCTCTTTGTGGATGGTAGAAGCGTCTCACATGATATTACTGCACATGACGGAGTGGATATCACAAAGGCAGAACTTTTACGCGCCATGTCGGGAGTAAGAAACGGAAAGGCACCGGGACCAGATGGCATACAGATTGAGGTTTTGAAGACTCTGGAAGACGATGGACCTAATGCACTTCTGTTGGATTTGTTGAATTGTATATATAGGACAGGAATTATCCCTAAAGACTGGCTCAAATCAACTTTTGTTGCACTACCAAAAAAGGCCAATAGCAAGTATTGCAAGGAATACAGAACAATTAGCTTAATGAGTCATGTGTTAAAGTTGTTCCTAAAAATCGTTCATTCAAGAATTTTTACCAAATGTGAAGAAAACATCGGCAGATCCCAGTTTGGTCTCAGGAGTGGTTTCGGCACGAGGGAGGCGCTGTTTAGCATTCAGGTTCTTGTATAGAGATGTTGGGATGTGAATGTGGATGTATATGTCTGTTTTGTCGACTATGAGAAGGCGTTTGACACTGTTCAGCATGAAAAGTTAATGGCTATACTGAAAGAGGTAGGTCTGGATGGGCGAGACATTCGGATAATAGCCAATCTGTACTGGAATCAGACAGCGGACATTAGAATTAACAACCAGACATCGGAAGAAATGCCTATTATGAGAGGAGTTAGACAGGGCTGCGTGCTCTCTCCACTTTTGTTTAATTTATATGCGGAGAAGATCTTCAGAGAAGCGGTGGAAGACAGAGCAGAGGGTATAAATTGCCAATGGAATAGTCATTAACAATTTGAGATACGCTGATGACACAGTTTTGCTGGCAACGGACAGGGATGATTTGCAGGCGCTCCTACATTCAGTGACGGACCATAGCCAACAAATGGGTTTGAAAATAAACATAAAGAAAACCCAATGGATGGTGATCAGCAAGAACAAAAGTATAGCTAATAACTTGGCAGATATTGTGATAGATGGGGACATGGTGCGAAGAGTGCAGGCATGCAAGTATTTGGGCTGCTGGGTGAACGAGGAGTGGGACTTGTCGCAGGAGAATAAATACAGAATAGAGCAGGCGAGAACATCATTTAGGAAAATGCAAAGGGTACTAACAAGTAGAGAGTTAAAACTTGCGCTGCGAATACGCTTATTGCGCTGTTATGTGTTTAGCATTTTGTTCTATGGGATGGAAGCATGGACCCTCACAGAAGCAATGTGCAGGAGGATTGAGGCTTTCGAAATGAGGGCTTACCGCAGAATGTTGAGGATATCGTGGATGGACAGAGTGACGAATCAAGTGGTAATGCAGCGGCTAAACAAAGAAAAAGAAGTGCTTAATATCATAAAAAGAAGGAAATTAGAGTACTTTGCCCACGTGATGAAAAATCCGAAATATGGAATGCTGCATGTGATCATCCAGGGGAAGATAGAGGGGACGCGCGGCCCCGGACGTAGGAGAACGTCCTGGCTTAGGAACCTTCGCCAGTGGTACGGGGTGAGCACCACGACACTATTTCGGTTGGCTGTGGACAGAGTGAAGGTCATGCGACTGATCGCCAATGTTCTAGGAGGATACGGCACTTAAAGAAGAAGAAGAAGAAAAATGTAGCTAACTAAAAATAGCAAATTTAACATTGGTGGGATACAAAGTACAGTCTCCCCTTAAAAGCAGGAATAAAGGATTTTGGAATGTAAATCACAAAATTATATTTGTAGTCTATTTTAAAGTTTCATTTTCGTATCTTTCACCAATCCTATGAAAAATGTACCTAAAAATAGCAAATTTAACATTGGTGGGATACAAAGTACAGTCTCCCCTTAAAAGCAGGAATAAAGGATTTTGGAATGTAAATCACAAAATTATATTTGTAGTCTATTATATCTTGCAAAGGATATAACACAGCTTCAATGAGATTAATAGATACAACATCTGATCTGAGTCGTAGAATTGTGCTTTGGAATGGATCTAAGACATTTGATTAAATTCAGTGATCTATGCTACTCGCTTATATATTGACCGGTCGTCCCTATCATTGTGTTGGTTTGGTTACAATAGAGTGTAAGACATTTTGTGGTGGCTCTAACGCTTCCTTATCCATTTTTCAACGTCGTAGTTCTTTAGATATGTCCTTCATCTATCATACCCCGGACTAAGATAAGATCGGCTAACTCTCAAACCCTCTGTATCTACCCGTCTTTCTACAACTACCCTTAACCCGTTTCTTAGTATTCTTTTTTATTCTTCTCCTTCATCGTCTTCATCTTAATCTCAATGAACCAAAAACTGATATCCTCCTTAAACGCCATATCTTGCTATATAACCTTTTAAGAAAATAAAATACGGCCATTTTTTCTTTAATATGATCGTAATATTTTAACCCCTACCCACAAAAAGAAAAAAATAAATATAATATAATAGTAATGTAAATATGACACAAAGTCTACAAAAAAGTACGTAAATTCACGTTGTAGTTATTGAAAATTATTTTATTAACAAATTTTCAATCACTTTTCAAATTGTTTTTTATTACAGTTTAACTTACCACTACATAACATCATTTTTTCTAACAATATGTAGTAACTAATGTGTTAAAAAAGTTTAAAATGAAAGAACGTTAAATATTCAAGGTTCTTTTACCTCTGTAATATTATTTTAGAAAAGCATAAAATACAAAAGAATTTTAAGCTAACTCCTATAATATTATACAACAACCACAAGGAGTCGGAAGCAAAATTGTTATAGATAATAATATTTTGGAACAGATCTCCCACTTTCAGTATCTAGGTTGCAACATTACATACCAACAGAATAGAGATGCTTACAATAAGATGCACCGATTTCAGCAAATATGCGGAACTATCCACCGCACTTTAAAAAATAGCACCAGCAAAAACACGAGGGTGAGATTACATAAAAGATTAGCAGTGCCCACCCTACAGTGAACCTACAGTGAAACTTGGGTGCTATCAAAGCGAGAGGAGAATACATTGCAAGCATCTGAAATGAAATTTCTTCGACTTAAATATGGGTGTAGTAGAGAAGATCGTTACAGAAATACCGAGATAAGGAAAGAACTCCACATCTTCTCCATAAACAGCAAGGTATCCCAGAACAGAATGCAGTGGTTAGACCATGTAAACAAAATGCGGAAGGATAGGATACCTAAGCAGACACTGGGCTATAAGCCGGAAAGGAGGAGAGAACGAGGACGCCCGAGAAAGAGATGGGCAGATTTGAGAGGTACGGAACAGGCAGAGATGCCTATCCTTAAAAGGCAGAAGAAGATTATACAACTTGGAATACGTATGTTTGTATTTCCAACTGTTCTCAAAAACGGCTTAATGATTTCCCTGAAAATTCATTTACAGAGGTTTTTTCAGGGTCCACAAATCGATTGCACTACGTCTCATATTTGCAAAAAAAAAAGTTAACTCGCTAAATTAAGATATAAAATTAGAACAGTAGGCTGGATGCAGATGTAGTAAACAAATACTCGGTAAATGTAAAGACTACGTCAGTACTCCTTCAATGGCTTATTTATTATCAAGCCATTGTACTTCCGTTCTTTTCGGAAATCGATCGTATAATCTGCAACCGAGTAACCCGGTACTTTAAATTAAAGTAGATCTATCAATAAGTAAAGTTTAAAGAATCTAATCTTTTCAGCTTAGAATTTTTATTAAGTTTAGAACTCCAAAAATGAATTCGTTTCTTACATACCAGATGAAATGTTTAATATCTTTCTAATATAGAACTTGACAGGGGTAGTTCTAAAATTTTGACGTAGAAATTTACAGAAGTACTGAAAGTTTTATTTCATAAATCCAAATGAGTTTTAAAAATGATTTATTTTGTCTAATATTGGCAGGACATATTTTTTTCCCAAATCTAATACATTTTCAATTACTAAAACCGAAACAATTAAAACACAAATTAAAAACATTTTAATTTTAACACTTTACAAAATATAAGTACTCAATTTCTTTTCAAAATTTAACTTTGACGCAAAAAGAAGTTAAAGACATGATGACGACAATGATTGTAATAACAAGAAAAACTCATAAAAGTAGATTGATTATAAGGAAATTGAGAAGATAAATGCGATACTTTTAAAACATTTGAGACCGTTATTATATTTGCTGTAACTTGATTAGGTAATTTGTTGAGGAACATTAATAAAAATATGAGTAACACTTGAAAAACTAATTGTGTGTAGCTAATAACTATGTTAAGATTAGTAACTTACTGGTATTTGATCTTTTGATTTCATGAGAAGTTTCAATAGGGTATTCATGTTTCCTTACCATTGAGATTCTCTAGCACCTTTCATAATATAATGAATCTGGCTTCTCTGGTGATTATTGTTAGAGAAATTACATCGTGACTTACATTATTGATTATCTTTCCAGATCAGTTCTTAGAGAGCATCCCTAATAGTATTTAAGGCTAGGATATAATACCACTAAAACTATTTAAAAGATATGGTGTGAAACTTTCACACGACTTTCTCTTGCCAATGGAAATAACGAATAATATAACCTAACATTAGAAATAAACAAAAAACATAACCTAATTTTAATCATGAGTGAATGATACTAAATGAAAACCAACCTTAGTTTGGCTTAATAATACGGAAAATCACTCTCTGCTACTAAACTAGGCTTTGTGGAGAAAAAAACTTAAAATAAGTTTTAGATCTTTTAATTTCCTATACATTTGCTCTACACCTTCGTCATTAAATGCATACTAAGGCTGAAATCTTAAAAATCCACTTTTTACAGATTTTCATGAAAAAGAAAACAGAAAATCAGAAATTACCACTAAACTAAGCGTTATACAAAGAAATGTTAAGAATAAAAGTTGTAGGTTTTTTAATTTTCTACAACATTGATTTTAATATAATCAATGTTGTATATTATAATCAAAGTGTATATTATACACTTTTGCCATAAAATGCAGATTAAGGTAGTAATCTTAAAAAAACCATTTCTTTCTACACAGCCTCTCCAAGAATTTAAGCGGACATGGCGCCTACCCTATCATATAGAGCATTAAAAATGCCGTAATAAGGCGATTTTAAAAGAAATCGTTGAAGCTGTTTTTGAGAAAATTCCAAAAAAATTTAAAAATAACACGAATAAACATTTCTTCCCGTTGACTGATTCTGATGAGAATGTAGGTATTCTGTACATTTAATACCGTGTATTTGTTTACTACATCATATGTTACTGTTTATTATATCTGTAGCCAACCTGGGGTTTTAATAATATTTTTTTAGTTTAGCGAGTTAACGATTTTTTGCAAATATATGAGACCTAGCACAATCGATTTGTCGACCGTGAAAATTTTATACACGAATTTTCAGAAAAATCGTTAGAGCCGTTTTCGAGAACAGTTGGACATACAAACATGCAAATACGCCAAGTAGTCGTATAATATTACAGGATAAACATAACACTAGAGAGAAAGGAAGAGTTTTAGTCCTAATGACACATTAAAATGAGTAGTTACAGTTCTTAGATAGTTAAAATATAGTCATTTTCACATAATTGTCAATATGCTCGATAATGAATGTACGTATGTAATTTACATGCAATGAATGAGGCGACTAATTGATGAGCAAAATCCGCGCTCAAAACGAACAACGTTTACCACACACCACCACCCCATTAATCATTGCGGCTCATGTGGACAACCCATACACACATTATAGCCTCTTTCTCTGTTATCATGTTTACCATCTCTGTTACTCTTCTATTATCCATCTATTTCTAGTCACTACCTCTTTATTCTTTTATTTATTCTTTAGTTGTAAATTCAGTTATTCGATGATGCAGTTATTTTTCCTCGGATAAATCGGTCAACAATGTTTCTTGAGGACAATTTTTTTTAATATATATGGTGCCGGCCGCATTGGCGTAGTTGGTAACAAGCTCGCCTCTCATCATACGGTCGTGGGTTCGAATCCCACTCTGGCACGGCATATTTTCATACGTTACAAAAAATAATTTCATCCTCCAAAGTTGCATACCAACGTCGTCGCTAATGACCGTTGCAGTAGATGCGACATTACATAAAATATATATATATACGTATATGTTTGTAATTTTTAAATATTATTTAAATATTTATATATTTATATTATTTTATCAAACATTATTTTTTCTTTGTTTGTACCACTACATATATAATATATAATGAACAGCCAAAACAAAACTAATTAAATACAACACTCACCTCAGAGTATTACATTCATTCGAGATCTTTCGTCTCTCTCGGAGACATCCTCAGGAATTATATACGAGTACTGAACACATATAACATTAAAACAAATATGGTCATTATATATCATATATATTTATAAATGGTAATTTTTTTAATTAAAATGTACTTGAAAAACTTTGTTAATGACTGATCCATAAAATCATAAATCACTATATTAAATCTATTAATTAATCCCGATTAATCCATAAATGGGTATTCTATCAAATCCAAAATAATACTTGCTGGAAAACTATTCAAAATATAAGACTTTTTAAAAACATTTGCGGAAAAAATTATAAATATTTCAAGCAATAGGATTGAATGCTTTAAATCGCTGGTTGATTATCTTCGGTATGTTCAAAACATACTAAATCTGTACTGACATTTTTACTATGATATTTTCATACATGTATAAAAAATACTATATTTTTGTTTACTAATGCTAACTTTTTAATTATCACAGCTTGCAAAAATACGACAGGTATGTTGTTCTGTAATAATATGTCAACAGTCTTCGTACGATTTTTCAAACTTTTATAAATCTGTTACACTAAGGCTATATCCCAGGCCTGCGTAGTAATATACAGTTCAGCCGTTCTAAGTTTGCTCCTAATGTAAACAAATAATGACGTCACTGAGCATGCGCATTATATGAAAATGTGTACACACTGATTAAAAAGTAACAACAAAATACTTTCAAAAGTATTTAAATACAAAATACTTTTAAAAGTATTTTTATAAATGAAATTGTTAGGCCTACATCATATCACGACTGATGTTTTTAGTACTTTAAGTACTTATAATTTAAAAAATAGTTAACTTAATAGGAATACGACATCCATAAAGTCACGGACTCTAGCGTGCACCCTGTAGTAGCTGGTTTTGGTTTGCTGACAGTAGGAGCAAACTTAGAGCGGCTGAACTATAGATTTAGTGTTATAAAATAATTAATGAACTTTATTGTTTGTTTTCAACCTTCTCACTTAAATTAAAACCTTCTATTTTCAGATAATTTACTGACTTTTGTCAAGTTAATAAATAATATACTTTCACTTTTTATACATCAGGAAAATATTAATAAACTAACTTTATAAAAACTTATGTCACCGGATGGCGACATTAAGTGGCGAGTTAAAACCTTTAATTTTGGTGGCCCTAAAAGGGCCGTTTAAGCGGTGGTCGTCTTGATGGGAAGCGTCGGTCGTAGTCGTCGTGGCGTTCGAGGAGCTGGGTGACACGGCGTGTCGTCGTCCAGCGGAGACATAATCTTCTTCCCTCGCAGTAGTGCGGCGTTGCTGCTTCGTCGGGTCCGGTGGGCGTAAGGCTTGGTCGAGGGACCACTGTGGGCATCGTTCGCGTCAGCGGGCGATGACGGTCCGGTCGACGGCTTACGGTGACGGGGCGGCGAGCGAAAGCATCATCTTCTCTCTTGCGGTTTCGTCGATTAGTCCTCGCTGGAGTCCGGTAGCCGTGTTGCCGATGGTGGGCGTCTTATCTGCAGTCTGGATCGGAATTGAATCCCCCAGCTCAGTGTAGCGCTCTTTATATAGTTGCTGAGAGCGCTGTGGTAGAGGGCGGTTACTGGCTCGGCCTTGATGACAAATCCCTCTGTCGGTACGCACCCGAAAGGTTTGTTGGTACGCCGCCAAAGGGCTTACCGCGCATATATTCCTATCCTATTACTCTAAATTTATGTCCGCAACGTTTTATTGCTAGCATTAGAAGAGTTTCAAATATCAACATGATCACTATTTTTTAAACATTCGTTTCAAATTAGACACCAATAAAGCCTGAACTTCAAAAGAATTAACAAAATTAACATAAAGAATCAAAAGGGAGATTGTCGGAAATTCAAAACGTGGGTGGTTTCATGTGGGAAGAGATATGACTCAGAAAATAAAAGTTTGTTTTATTTCACGAATAACAAATTATGTTTGTTAATAAAAACAAAATTAAAATTTTATTTATCAATAACAAATAACGGCCTGAAACAACGACCACATAAACGGGCACGGATAAACAAGTAAACTTTATTTTCACGTAAAATAATATAGTACATTACAAATGAAAAGTAATCATAATTTTATTAATGTTAATACAGAGTGATTTTTTAGTCCTGTTACCCAATTGTTGATGTCTGGTAATTTTTTCTAAGAAAGGGAAATTTTCACTCAACCTCAACCGGTATAGATACGACAAAGTGAGTTCTTTCTCCTTGAGCTGTGTAAAATTTTGTGCTGTTTCCGGTCGTGTTACGAACGGAATGTCTTTTACCCTAGAACAATCACTTGTTTAAATCTGGAGGCTGAAGCTCTTAGACAAATCGTACGCGATACGGATACTATTTGAATTTTTAGCAGCTTTCTGAAGACTATATGACAAACCAACTTACTAGGAAAGTTTTCGTATACTTTTCCGTGGAGAATTGAGCAATCTTGTTTTCACATTCTCTAAAACGTCATCTGTCAAGAGAGTTGATCGACCACAACGTTTTCTGTTGCAAACACTTCCTGTCTCTCGAAATCGGTTTGTTAGCCTAGAAATTGGCATTTTTTCTGGTGGAGGAACACCAACAAATGGAAATCATTCTTTTACACTCACGAACGATTTCGTAGCAAAATATTGTTCAAGAATGAAACCCCGTTGTTTTAGGGTAAACGACATTCTGTTCGTAACACGACCGGAAACGGTACAAAATTTTACGCACCTCAAGGAGAACAACTCACACTACCGTATCTTTACCGGTTGAGTAGGGCTACCAGCTTCATGTCACAAAACAAAATTTCCCTTTCTTAGAAAAAAATTACCAGACATTAAGAATTGGGTAACAGGACTAAAAAAATCACTCTGTGTAAGTTAGGGATCAGATCGTATAGAAATAAGACAACTTATTTATAAGAGTAAGAAAAACAGAACGAAGATAATTTGCTGTCCTAATTTTTAACGTAGATTATACTATGACGTTGCCATACTGATAGTCGACGTTAAACCAATAAAAAAAAATACTGATAGTGTTTATATTTACTAAGATAACAAAGGAAACAAACAAAACTACAAACAAAGGAAATAAAGGGAACTACTCCAAAACATCTGCATTTAATTTTTTATAGAGGCCACAAAGTGATTACACTTGGTGGCAGTGGATTAACTTTTCTAAAAACCGGGAGATAAAAAAAATTAGTTTCTATTTGTTTGTCAATTGGAAATTCAGAAATAACGATGAGTGAGATAAATTTTCACATGGAGAGATTTAATTTAAAAAAAGTTTGACCAAAATCTGTCCAATGAGAGCTGAGACCATATTGCGAAAAGAAAACACTTATTCTTTTAGATAAATTTTATTTACGTGACAATAAATATTTATTTATTTATATTTAGACATGCAGCCAGTGCTACACGTCAGCCAGCGCTGCGATTCCCTGTGTTAAAAACACGTATTTTTCTTTTAGTATATTATTATGCTAATAATATTTTTAAAGTAAAAAGCATGATAATCTTAATAATAATCTTAAGATAATCTTAAAAATAATAATTTCAAAGAAAAGCATGATAAGCACTGTGCTATGTTACACGATGAGTAACATGCTTTAAAAACATTATTTAAGCAAATTTTATTAAATATTCATTGAATTGATATTCGCTCTCTTTTCGAAATAATCCAAAATAAAAATTTTTATGAGACCTACACAACAGAACCCTATAAATATTCCTCTATTTTTTAAAACTTCAGCCCACGGGGATGTAACATATCACGCACTAAATGACAAGTGCGTTATTAGTAAGTTGCTTCTTTTGTTATATATTTTTTACGTTAAATAAAAATTTACTTTAGTAAATTATTTTTTAAAGTTAAATGCCATTTAAAATGAATTAAGTGAAGCTGTTTCTGACATTTTTGTTTTTAATAAAACATTTACCTTGTTATAACAGAACCATTAAAATAACAATGGGAATGAAATAACGCACCATTCTCATGTTTATTTCTTTCGTTCACATCTAACAAACCCACGCGCGGTAGATTTTTTTCAATTATGAGCCTACCTATTCGGATGTGCAAAATGAAATTACTCCGTCCTGCAATAATTGTAAATAATGATTTTTCTCTTTTAATAACGTTTCAATGAACTGTCTGTAATTACCAAAACGTCTGTTTATTACACAGTACGTGTGGAAATGCATGATATATTTTTAACGTAGAAATTTTACGTGCTGAGGAAAAAGTAAAACATACCACGAGCAATCATTGTTCATACTTCCATTACCTAAATAAATCTTTATTTCTCCCAATATGTATGAGACATTGTCAAATGTTTATTATACATGATTATACGTATTATACATATGGCAATATTTAAAATATAATTAGCATTTCCCTTTATTAACCCTTTCAGTGCCGAAACAATATTTAAAAGTTCGATCTAAAGCCATTTAATTCGAATAAGGGCGCACAAAAAGTTCCAGCCCTATTTCCAAAACTTGCAGACGTGAGCCTCCCATTGCCAACCAAAATTTCAACGTTACAGAAAAAACATTTCCTGTTCAAAATTAATTTTTATTAAGTTCATAAAAAAAAAGAAATCGTTCTAAACATAAAAATCTGGTGTGAAACACTCAAACAACTTTCTCTTGCCAATGCAAATGATTAATAATAAACCTAACATTATTAATAAAATATTAGAAATAAACAAAAACTAACCTCAAAAACATAACCTTATTTTAATCATGAGTGAATGACGCAAAATGACAATCGAACTCAGTTTGGCTTAAAAATACGGAAAATCACGCTTTCACGCTAAACTAGGCTCTGTAGAGAAAAATGCTTTAAACAAAAGTTGTAGATCTTTTAATTTTCTATAACTTTTATTATATACACTTTTGTCGTAAAATGCATACTAAGACCGAAATGTTAAAAAAATCGATTTTTCTCACGTTTTCGTGAGAAAAAAAACAGAAAATCGCAAATTACCGCTAAAGTAAGCGTTATACAAAAAAATGTTTGAAACAGAAGTTGTAGGTTTTTAAATTCTCTACAACTTTTATTATATAAGTTTTTGCGCTAAAATTTATATTACAGCCGTAATCTTAAAAAAACAACGTTTTTACGTGAAAACAGCCTCACCGAGAATTTCAGCAAACATGGCGCCTACCCTATCTTGTAGAGAATAAAAAATTGAGTAAAATAGGCGATTTTAAAAAAAATCGTAGGACCAGTTTTTGAGAAAATCGCAAAAAACTGAAAAATTATACGAATAAACTACTACTTCCGGTTGACCGATTTTGATGAAAATGTTCGTGTCGCGTCCGGTAGTGGTATGTAACTTAAGTTTCAAGTTTCAAGTTCGTACGACGTTCCGTTCTTGAGATATTCTGTTCACACACAGACACACACACACACACACACACACACACACACACACACACACACAGACACACACACAGACCAATCGCTAAAAACATGTTTTTTGGGTTCAGGGGGTCTGAAAACGTATAGATCCGGTGAAAACTCGATTTCGAAAAATCGACATGAAAACAATACTTTCCTTCCTATATATTCATATAGGCAAGAGAAAGTAAAAATATTGAAAATATTTTTTTAAAATTTAAAGTCGCATCGACAGCTTGTCCATTAGCAACTACTGTGAGTTTTGGTACCTTAATGGTGGTTTTAACGTGTTAAAATTTCCAGACCCTAACCGGGAATCGAACCCGGGACTTCTCGCTTTGCAGGTTAGCGTGCTCGTCACCACGCCACGGAGGCGGTTTCAAACTACATTATTCCATTAATGTTTGTTTAAAAGTTCTTTTTGTAAATGTTCGGTTATCCGGACATTGGCACTTTATGCATAACTTACGGACGCCCGGTAAACCGGATGTTGTCACTACGTAAAATATATCGACGTCGTGTTTTCCGAACGTTGGTACTGAAAGGGTTAATTTACTTGTTTCTGTATAATAAGATATAAATAAGTGTGAAGACGAATGATGCTAAATAAATAAATAAAGGCCTATTCCTTCGACACTTGTTTACTAGCTGCTTGTTTACTAGCAGCTAGTAGGCCTACTAGTGTTGTGGGAACGAACAACTACCAGCTAGTTTAGTTAAAGCACTAGTATTCACTTTCAAACACTTTGAACATATTTGATTTTACTTGAGCTAGTAGGGAAGTAAAGGTTACGTGATTGACTAGCGCTAGCAAACTATCTCGTTGTGAACGTTTGGAAACAATTCTAGTTGTTAGTAAGCTGTAGGCCTATTTTGTACAGCAATACAAAACACAATTCACACATGTTTTCAGAACACTGGCAATAATTAACTAGCTCCGTGAGAACCGTCACCGAAGCGTTAGTAGGTCCTGCTAGTACTAGCGTCATAGGAACAGGCCTTAAGGAAGTGGTATGAATGACTTGAAGATGCAGATCACCCTTTAGTGTTATTTCCGAGAATAAAATAATCAAAATATTAGGTTTCTTTAGCTTAAAAAATGCTTATCCGATAGTTATTTAAATTATATTATTAGTACGTTTATTGAAAGCTAAGAAGGTCCACACACTCTTTAGTCGTAGTGGAGGATTATCCGGAAGTTTGAATACATTGGCTGACCAAAAACGATTTTTTTCTCCCTTACTTTCGGTACATTTCTGGTAGAATTTTTTTATGGTAGTAATTTTAGGCCGTTGTAACTCCATTCGTTTTTCACGTATCAAGGAGAGTCGCGAAACCCTGGACTTCAAAAAATGTAATCGATTAATATTGGACTACTGTATTTACTTTTTCCGACTTATAAATTAGACTGACATATGCCCTAATTGGTTTGAGAAAATAGTTGTATTATGATAATATATTTTTTAGTGGTAGTGAAGAATGGTGTAAAGTAATGAAGTTGTTCAGAATGATGAAAAAGGGTCTGAAGTTTATTTCTTAATTGTGCTTGTTAACCATGCAATTCACTTTTAAATCTAGGGTCATTAAATTTGTATAAGTTATTATTTGCACACGAACTGTTAGTTCCAGGGCTACAAAAAATATTTTTCTTTTTTATCACATGGTCAGCCAATTGTAGGATTGAAACATTTAAGAACAGAAGAGGTGTAGGTGTAAATGACACTAGTCAGAATTATCTCCTCTGAGAGTAATGAATTTTTTCATACAGACAGACCCTGAGGTAAATGAAGTGAAGGCGTCTTTTGCACGGTGGAAAGTAGGTGCTTTTCGGACGGCCTGGCATGCTGATAATCATACCTTTCAACTCTGTGAGGAAAACAAATGTAAACAAAACTTCTAAATTGTAAATCTGACTTCTTCTTAATGTAAACTGACTTCTCGTTTTACCTAGTAAAGCCTCTAGACGTTCAAACCAGCCTTTCGGATGATGACCTAATTAACAACACAAGTTATTATTGTATTTAGAAGATACAAGTCACGCGTACAAAGTTATTTTAATTTTTAAAAAAACGTTTAACAAGTTTTGGCCTAATACTCATTTTTAAATTTATTCAGTTCTACTGTAACTTTTACATAACTTAAACTTATAGCATTTATAATTTAAAAATTCTTGCTCAAAAAAGAACGCATTATTTCCAGATCGAAATAAATAATTTTTAGAAATTGTTTTGCGTTGAATTTGTTGAAAAACCGAATGAATTGTAGTTAATTCGTTGCGATAACGTCTTGAGTCTACATTTTTCAACTCTGAGATCTTCTTTGTGTTAAATTTCATTATGATAACACAACTGTCGGGGACACTAGTTGGTAATTAATTATTTTATATGATTTTACTTGTATTTTCTATTGTTTTCAAATTATTTTGCTCTAATTACAGACTAACACAGATTTGATTCATCTATTTAATTAAGAAATTATTAGATTAATAGAAATTATAATTACACAGTCAATACTTTACTTTACTGACTTAGCTGTACAATAGTGAAAATTATCAGTAAAACCAATCCAGTGGTCAAATTTTAAGAGTAGTGATTAATTAATCTATGAAAAATAAGATTTGACAGAAAAACAAATTGTTTTAGATATAATGGATCATATTTTTCTTGATTGAAAATTGTGTTGGTCTATACAGTCGTAATGCAGACATGAAAACCCTTTCATACTGTCACTTATTACATTTAACTTACGATTAGAAACTTTATCTTCCTTTATGTAAAGTTGGAAGTCCCTTTACTAACTTCAACTTAATCTAAAAGGCCTTATATAGTTAGCAACCAACTCAAACGGTTATTCTCAGTTAAAGTTTGAAAAGTTCTTCCCTCTTGTTTACCTTGTAACTTGACGACCAGATGAAACGGATGTACTGTCAACCAACTCTTAAAAGAAGTATTAAAATTTATTTTTTCTCTATAAACCCTTTTGAGTGAAACGTCAGTTCTAAACAAGAACGATAATTATCATAAAAGAGAAAACGAATTTGAACACTTTCTTTTTTGCGTGAGTTAGTATAACCTTTTATACAAACACTCAACATCTCTCTTTGCAAATTTTATTTCTGTTACAAGGCCTATTCTGTTATTCAACTTTATTTTACCAGAAAATATCATTATTTCAACTTTATTGTGTTATTCGGGAGCTGTTTTTATTCAAAAAAAGCACTCAAATTGATCGTTGCTTTTTGCTAATTATCTTTTTCCAGAGGTGAACCTGGATAAAAACAACCAATAATATTTTCTCGAGGATGTCAATTGATTACCATAGTATTAGTCACCTGCCAATCCGTTGTGATATACGACTTGCAATCTAACAATTAGGCTACTTTTAACAGTTTTTATACAAGAAAGAAATTTATAATTTGTAGATATACACATTAAAATCATGTGATTTGTAAACAGAAATCACTTCTGTTTGATTTTGTGCTTAATAAACTAACTAGTGGAAATAACTGATATGGTCATATTTCTTAGATTCTTTAATAACTTAACTCGAGGTTTATATAGGAAATAATCAATAATTAGTCGTATCACTTACTCTAAATACGTTGATAAAAATAAATAATGAGGACACTGTATCCAGAGGCTCTTCCCTCCAAGATAGAAATAAAAATATGATCAAAACAACTACCTTTACTGCCCTTTCATCACCAATGTTTTAAGTAAGGATTATACCAAAAATTCGAGACCGTAATCGATTATTCTTTTAATTGATTATTATTTTAGTACAGTCGAACCTCGAACGACGAAATCGAGAATCCTAGAAAAAATTATTTAAATCGAGGTAATCGTTATATCAAGGTAACAAGAATTTCACGACTAATTTATTTACGGATGTTTTCCATGTTTTTTCTTATTCCTAATTTGTGTACGGTGCAATCTGTTCAGTTCAGAAGAATAAGCAACCCCATGATCCAATGAGATGAGAATGATGTGTATGACATGTAAATAAGGTGTAGTCTTGTACAGACCCAGGCCGACCATTCCTGAGAGAATATGGTTAATTGAATTCCAACCATCAAAGTACACCGGTAACCACTGTCAAGTATTCAAATCCGTTTAAAAGGAAGTTTCCTTCACTAGCCAGGAACCTTAGTTTTCGAAAATCAGCTGTTGAACAGCTGACTCGCGGTGACGACTTTACCTCTAGACCCACCCGGTGGGTTTTCACGTTGAATGATGAATTAAATAAAGTTATTTTTCTTGGCTATAATTAAAAGCATGTAGAAAAGCATGTTTAAGCTCTATTGCAGCTTAATACTGCATTTTTATTTCTAGCATATAACTGCATCATAACATTAAAATATAAAATAAATAAACTAAATAAAAAATTAATCTCAAACGCATTCTTTAGTTTCAGATATAGATAAGTAATGATAGGAGTATTTAATTTTAAACGTTAATTTATTTACTGCTTGAAAAAGTGAGTTATTTTCTCTTGTTTTTTTGAGTTTGAATAAGGCATAACGTTCACAAAGCGTTTCGCAATTATTTAATTATTCAAAAATACAGCCATGTACAGTAAAATGTAAGAAAATCACAAGAATCTACCTTAAAGCACACAGAGAATCACAAAATACAGGACCAATTTAAATTTCAGTATTTTTCATTTTTCATGAAACAGTGTAGAAGAAATTATTGTATGATATTATGTGCAGTATGTCATTATTTCGTTATATCAAAGAACAGATTCGTTAAATACGGGTAAATTTAATGGTAGTTGTATTAAAATGTCACGGTGCAGTAAAAACATTCGTTTAATCGAGGTTTTCGCAATATCAAGGTTCCACTGTATTTGAAATTTTCTGTTTAATTTCGTCGATAATTTATTCAATAGAACTTTTAAAATAATTTAAAAAAGGTTTGCAGGTAATTAATTTCTAAAATTTTTCAATATAGTTTTAATTTTCTTACTACTTCGCACAAAAATATTTAAAAGGCTGTGGGAATATGTAATTTTTATTCAATCTTTTTAGTTTTGTAGATTATGTTTTCACACAGTTGAATAAAAGATAACTAATACAAATTAGAAAATGTCTAATTATTTTCAGGTAAACTGGTGTCTTTAATTTAATATTAGGTATAAATTTTTCGTTATCCGAAATATGTAATGTTTCTGACAAAACACCAACAAATTTTATGAAAAACCACAAAAAATACTGAGCTGAAATATTTACTGTGTCTTAAGTAGGTTATGATAGTTCTATAAATTTTTTCATTATTGTAAATATTATATTTTATGAGTTGTTGTTTAGGTCATCAGAATCAGAAGACTGGTTTCAGCCTCTAGAGGCTTAACTGAGTAAAACGAGAAGTGAGGTGGATTACCATGCCTTCCTCAATGCGGGGAAAAGTATGCTTATAAGCATACCGGGTCTCAAGAAAGGGTATCTCAAGAACGGAACATCGCACGAAGTTCAAACTTGAAACTTAAGTTATATATCACTAGAGGACCCACGAACATTTTCATCAAAATCGGTCAACCGGAAGAAGTAGTTTATTCGTGTGATTTTTCACTTTTTGCGATTTTCTCAAAAACTGGTCCTACAATTTTTTTTTAAATCGCCTGCTTTACTAAATTTTTTATGCTCTACAAGATAGGGTAGGCGCCATGTCTGC
Source organism: Catonia carolina (assembly GCA_035578175.1). Classification (NCBI taxonomy): domain Eukaryota; kingdom Metazoa; phylum Arthropoda; class Insecta; order Hemiptera; family Achilidae; genus Catonia; species Catonia carolina. The sequence goes on from JAQMRL010000002.1 coordinate 126,346,102, forward strand.
TGAAATTCTTGGAGAAGCTGGCTGTTTTCTAGTAAAAAAAATTGTTTTTTTTTAAGATTGCGGCTTTAATACGCGTTTTAGCCCAAAAATATATAGTACTATAATAAAAGTTGTAGAGAGTTTAAAATCTTACAACTTTTAGTTTAAAGATATTTTTGTATAACGCTTAGTTTAGCGGTAATTAGCGATTTTCTGTTTTTTTCTCACGAAAACGTGTGAAAAATCGATTTTTTTAAGATTTCGGCCTCAATATGCTTTTCACGACAAAAGTGTACATAATCAAATTTATAGGAAATTAAATGATCTACAACTTTTATTTATAGCATTTTTCTCTACAGAGCCTAATTTAGCGTGAAAGAGTGATTTTCCGTATTTTTAAGCCAAACCGAGGTTGATTTTCATTTTGCGTCTTTTACTCATGATTAAAATTAGGTTATATTTTTTGAGGTTAGTTTTTTGTTTCTTTCTAATGTTTTATTACTAATTTTTGGTTATATTGTTAATTATTTGCATTGGCAAGGGAAAGTTGTGTGAGTGTTTCACACCAGATTTTTTTTAAATAAAGAAGGATTACGACCCAAAGGAAAATCTCAACATGTTTAAAAAATTATTATATTTTAATGATCGAAAATCAGTACCTATTTGTAAATAACCCCTTGATTTTTAGCTTTATTAGTCTAATAGTTACTGAGATAATGGGTCTAAAATTTTGAAGGAGTATGATCTCCCTTAAATTGTTGGTGAAAGTGAAGTTAGTTTTGTGTTTTGATTAACACCAATAAAATCGAGTTACATAAGTTTTGAATGTAGAACCATATTACAACGTTTAGTTATAAAATTAAAACGTAAAATAGTAAGTTGGTATTTATTTGGTCATTATATAATCATTTGAATTTTAAGCAAAATTTTTTTTTCAATATTAAAAATTATTTTAAAAGCTTTTAATTTTAAAATAGATTATTTCAACGAACCAGGAAGTTTTAATCCAATATTAAATAACGAAGTAATTGTGAAATGAATCACAATATTGTATTGACAGTTATGTAAGCCTACATTTAAACTACAAACAGCGTAGGCCTAATATGTCAACAGTTAATTTACTAAATGGTAGGCCTATATGAAATGTAAAATAAATACGAATTTTAAAAATAGCATTTTTGGAAAAAAAATTAATTCTGTGACTTTTGCATTACAGTAAATCGTAATCTAATGTTTAAAACTACTACACCACACAGGTGGAGTAATCAGTCCTTGATATTTTTTAATTAGTTGAAATTTACAACAGTTTGATAAAAAGAAGTTGCGGTGGGTTATCGTACAGGTAAATTTCTTCTTTTTCTGCCTTTCAAGGATTAGGCATCTCTGCCTGTTCCGAACCTCTCAAATCTGCCCATTTTTTTTTCGGGCGTCCTCGTTCATTCCTGCCCTCCGGCTTATAGCCAAGTGTCTGCTTAGGTATCCTATCCTCCCGCATTCTGTTTACATGCTCTAACCACTGCATTCTGTTCTGGGATACCTTATTGTTTATAGAGAAGATGTTGAGTTCTTTCCTTATCTCGGTATTCCAGTAACGATCTTCTCTACTGCATCCATATGTACGTCAAAGAAATTTCATTTCAGATGCTTGTAATGTAGATGCTTGTGATGCTCGCTTTGATAGCACCCAAGTTTCACTGCCATAGAGTAGGGTCGGCACTGCTAATGTTTTATAAAATCTCATTCTCGTGTTTTTGCTGGTGCTATTTTTTAAAGTGCGGTGGATAATTCCGCATATTTGCTGAAATCAGTACATCTTATTGCAAGCATCTCTATTCTGTTGGTATGTAATGTTGGAACCTAGATACTGAAAGAGGGAGATCTGTTCCAAAATATTATTATCTGTAACTATTTTACTTCTGACTGGCTCCTTCCCCCTGAAAGCCATTACCTTTGTCTTCTTCGTCAAAATAGGTAAATTTTAACACGTAAAATGTCTAGACCCTTACCGGAATCAAACCTGCAGTCTTCCGCTTTTAGATCAAAGCCTAATATTGAATAAGGCCTGGAAGTGGCCTGATTTTTATTTGTTGTTTAGGTCAACAGCCGAATGGCTGGTTTGACTTCTAGATATTTTACTAAGTAAAAAACGAGGAAAGAGGTGATTTACTATTGCCTTCCTCACTGAGTTGAAAGAATATGCTTATCAAAATGCCAAGCCCTCCGAAAAGCATCTAATTTCCTCCCTGCAAATGACACCTTCACTTTATTCACCTCAGGGTCTGGCTCTATAGTGAAATTCATTACTCTCAGTGTAGATAAATCTGACTAGTATCTTTTACACCTCTACCTCTACTGTTCTTCAATAGTCCAGTCATATAATTGACTGACTGTGTGATAAGAAACTGAACTATTTTTTGTAGCCTAGGAATCGACAGATCGAGTGTAATTAATTTAACACTCCACCTGCCTGAATGTGCAGATTTTTATTTATCTCGAATAAAAAAATAATATAAATTAAAAAGCTTTTAATTTTAAAAGATTTCCGCATCAAAATTTAGATATGGCATCATCACACCAAGTTGAAGAATTTTTCTCATTAAACTTATGAAAATGGCATTAAAAAATAAATATAATCTCATCAAATAATGTTCTTCTGAACTTTTTTCTGCTCCAAGTAGTATTTTTGGGAGGGAAAGTATCTAAATTTTAAACTAAGGAAATACTGCACCGTTGTTATAATACTTTGACGGATGGTTAACATGAAACGCCTTCAATTAAAAGACTTGGACACTAGATATAAGATTATCTACAGACTGATAAGTCTAAGTTTGTTACTTTTAACGATATACAAATCCCTTGTTAAGCCAATCTGGTTTATGCTGGTCGAAACCGCCACAGAGAGCTTAAATATAGAGACGCGTCTCAACCACGCTTCTTATGTTACATAACGACCTCAAAAATCCTCAAGTGACATTGACATTCAGCTTAATCGAAACTTAGACGACTGACTTCTCACCCATTAAAAACCAACTAATTCGCAAAATTTCTTCCCATTATTTTCCAAACAACGTTCAAAAAACGAATAAGAAATAAGCTGCGTACTAGGTGTGGCTATTACATAACGAGACTGACGTTGTAAGAAATGTTATTTTTATTTTATACATAATCACTTATTTTTACCTTCAGAATACACTCCTTCTCTATCCCTACAACGCTCCATGCGAATTTTCCATTGTTGGAAACAGTGCTGGAAGTCATCTTCTTTCAGCTTTTTCAGGACACGTGCCGCTTTCTCTTTTACAGCTTCCACAGACTCAAATCTTGTCCCTTTTAATCCAGATTTCACCTTAGGGAACAGGTAGAAAATAATAACATGTGATAAAACGTGGTTTTTTACATATGATCTGGAAACGAAGCGCCAATCCATGCACTGAAAGAGCCGAACTTCACCGAGAGCCAAAAAACCTCGAATGAGCAAGTCAAAATTTAAACCAATGATGATTGTTTTTTTTTTATTCATGGGATTGTGTACCTTCACTGGGTTCCTGAAGGTCAAACAATTAATCAATATTACTACCTTGAGGTACAATCTAAACTACGTCAAAGAGTAAGGAAAAAACGCCCCGAAATGTGGAAGGACAAATCATGGGTTCTCCACCAAGACAATGCGCCAGCTCATTCCCCGTTATCTGTCAAGAGGCTCCTAGCCAAGTACAGCATCTCAGTATTAGGATATCCACCTTATTCACCAGATCTTGCACCATGTGACTTCTACCTGTTCACTAAGGTTAAATCTGCATTAAAAGGGACAATATTTGAGTCTGTGGAAGCTGTAAATGAGAAAGCGACACGTGTCTTGAAGGAGCTGAGAGAAGATGACTTCAAGCACTGTTTTCAACAATTGAAAATTCGCATGGAGCGCTGTAGGGATAGAGAATAAGTGGATATTGAAGGTGACCATACGTGATTATGTATAAAATTAAAATAATTTTTTTTACAACGTCAGTCTCGTTATTTAATAGCCACACCTCGTATGTACGTTTAGTTTTTTTGGTTTAACGTCCGACTGTTTTGCAATTACAGCTAATGAAGATGGTAAGAAGGATGATAGATAAAAATGAGTGATGAAAAAATGCCAGAACTGACCGGTAATCGAACCAGGGACCCCGATGTCCCGGTGTTTGCTAGTTTAGGAACTAGCTTATATGTCATTAAAAAATAAATTCACAAAAGAAAATATAAATAAAAATTCGTAAAAGAACAAATATACTCGTACAAACATATTGGAGATATGTCAGTGGATGGTACTCTCTGAATATGTCACTCACTTTATGTCAATCATTCTTTCACTCACCATCAAACTCACTGGTTTATTCATAACAGTTTTGAAGTTTACTAACAAGGTTAGAAAAAAAAATGGAAAATTTTTAATATAAAGCCTACTGATGCTAGTAGTAGTCTGACCCAAAGCGCTGGCATAAATGTTAGTTTAAGTAGAATCATTTACATTGTCCACAGTACATTATTCACAAAGAGCTATGTTAGGATATGAAATCTCTGCTCAAGCAGTAGAACTATGCCAGGCGTTCTTAAAGGGATAGAGGAATAGTTTAGGGAATTTATGGAGTTTTGGTCTCTTAGCAATATCTCTTTCACTTTACGGCTTTCTCTAGAGGCTTAAGATGGAAGCAGAAACTTAAAAACTGCTCCTAAGTCACATCTTATTTATTTTTCTTTAAAAAACAATTATTTTCACTAAATAATCGTAAACCATCTTCTTTATTAAATCATATAAAATATTTTTCAGATACTAAAAATGTTTTAAACGTTCATATATCTTGTAATAAAATAACTTTTATATTAAATTTTCACAACTTTCTGAGGTAAGATTTTAGTACACTACACAATGACATACACCTCAACCTTTAGTACATCTCACCTTAGTTAAGTAAATTCTCAAATTATTAAATGTTTTTTTAATTAATAATTTATAATTAAAAAACCATGGAATGAATAGAAAAATATTTCCGTTACAGTGTTAAAACCTACTAAGTATTTGAAGTAATCTGCAAATATCTTATTTTTTTAAAACAAATATTTTAAGATGATTAAGAAGTATCGAATGTATATTTGTGAACGGTAGTTATAAAAAAATACACTTCTAATTTTCATGGAAATCGACAAATTCAAGTTACTCGGTTTCATTCTACACGCTCTTCAGTTTTAAAATATAATTTATTGGTAATTTAATCCAATATATTGATAAATATATTTATTTTAAAAAAATTAAAATTGACTGTAAGATTTAAACAGATTTAAATTTTCTTGGTCGCAATTTTTACGGCAAGGACTCGAAACAAGAGAATGGCAGTAATATTTTCGTTTTCTGTATCTAAAATCCCAGAATCGTCGAATGGATCAGTGATTTATCAGACGATTTCTAGATTTTGAAAACTATATAATCAGAACAACAAAACTTCGTAATTTATTTTTTTTTAATTTCATGACTAACTTCATTCTTGTTTAACCCTTTACAGGTCTTTGGTAAGTATACTTACCACTGGCAATAATGTCGATTTTTTAAAGAATAACCTATGCAGTTGAACCCTATTGGCATTTTATGGCTTTATAGATGTTCTCTGATAAATAGGCTATCCACATTTTAAAATTAGTGTGCAGCGGCCATTTGCTTCATGAGTTCACACGAATGTAGTAAGGATTTATAGCCTACCAGCGTACGCAACTGTGTTGTTTTGTTGTTACATACTTTTGTACAGTGCTTAAAAAATTCGAGTTTTTTATGGGAAACCAAGCATTCATGCTAATATAAAGTTGAGCTAAGTTATTCGACACATTTTCCTGTTATATAGGACTAAAAGTTGTTGTAATAAGCATTTGTATCACTAATCATTATGTGATTCCCATTTCAATAAACGTTCCTTGGTAAATATACTTACCACGGCTTAACATCAAGAAAAATGAAATTTCTTACTGTTCTGGCACTAGAAGTACATTATTCAAGACCCTATAAAACAAACTTTAACATTTTACAACATGTATATTTTCCCCGTAGTACTGTCCTATAAAAGGGTTAAAAATGATTTTTCATTGACAAGTTTTTTACAATTTTTTCTAGTTTAAAAGGAATAATATAAAAGGATAATATCATCCGAATCAAAAAACTTTTCGTAAAGCTTCACCACTTAACCTTCATCGATGCCACCAATTTTATCAGGTACCGTATCAGTGTAGTAAATCTTAAAAAATTCGAGTTATAAGAATACGATAATTTTCTATTTTCTGCGTCAATCGAGAATTTAAGAAAATAACGATTGATGATGATAAATCTCAACACGGAAAGCTTCATTTCAAAAACAGTTTGAACGGAATCAAGCCCAGTGAGAGCTAGAGACCGAACTCGACAAAGAAACCCCTAATCCTTTTAAACTAGAAAAAATTTATAAAAAAATTGTCAAGGAAAAATCATTAAAAAAAAATTTTTTTTTAAATAAATTACGAAGTTCGTTTGTTCTGATTAGATTATGAACAATAATGCAATAAAATGTCAAAAACGAATATCAACCAAATATATTTATTTTCATTAATATTAAATTAAATCAACAATAAAAGATTGTAATTTTTAAAACACTGTAAATAAATAATTTAAAACTTTTTGATAATTGAATACTGATTATAAAACACTTTTAACAAGCATTGTATAATAAATAGCGCACGATAACAAGCAATTTTCAGTAATTTATTTAATAACATGCCATCAAATTTTTATTTAATAACATCAAAGAAAAGGTTTACTTTGACGGGTTTGACCTTTGTCATTTTTATTCCACTCATTTTGTTTGTTGAAACTAAAATTCTGTTTGAATATAAACATGTGTGTAAGCGTATATACAAAATTATTAGATAAATGTCATCATTCAATAATATTTCGTAGATTAAAAATTTTCGGTTATTTTATACTATGTACTCTATGTCAAATAAATAAAAGCAAAATATTTCTTATCAACGTTTTAATAATATTTTCATTTTAACGGAACAATACACACTTCTCCAACTAAGTAAACTTTAAATTTTAAACAAGAATGAAATAATAGATAGTGTAAGCTATTTACTGTTAGAACATACGCACAGATGGTTTTGTTCACATAAGATTCTAATATATAGTTCGTTATATGTTTAACAAGTTCCGTGGTAACTTACTAATACTACAACCGTATTTTCGTTCATTGCTTTGTTCCCTGAAAGCTGAAACTCTTCAATTTAGGGTAACTTTTGATTGTTTTGTTGCACTTTGTACACATAACTTAAGTAAATATACTTATAAACTTCTTGACGAATTATTTGTAAACAAACTGATTCATTGTTTTACCCACTGATTTTATTGTTTGTTACACTTTTTTAGTGATTATTGCTATATAAGCCTAGGCTTCTTCGTAGGGAACGTATGAGATGATACAGATAAAAAAAGCCAGGAAATCGAACCCGGGACCCCTAGAGTCTACCACCATATATAAGCCAGTTGTACTTATCACTACACCAACCAAAATGATTATCTAGAACCATAATTATTCTAGGTAGACCTATTACTTCAAACCTTCTAATCCCAGAGATATTTTAACCAATATTTATACTCTTTACACGAAGTTAAAATACTTAGTACTTAGTGAAGGTAAAATACCACTAGTTAAAAATACTTTTTTTAAATTATCGTTTTACTTTTATGTAGCGTATACGTACGTATTCTGAGCGTATTTTGGTAGAATCAATAGGCCTGCTACTATACCTAAATCAAATCTTTAAGAAAACTATATACAGTGTAAAATAAGAGAGTATCTAGTACTAATATATCTAGTCTATTATATTTTATAGTATAGAGTCGATACTTGATGACATCAAAAAGAAACTAAATAAAATTAAGGTTTCAAACAAGAAAAAACACAACAGGATTCGTCAAGGAGGTTTACTCAGAGGCAAAAAATATAAGATGAAAAAGTATTGAAGAAAATTTAAAAATCCCAAAATTAAGAAACAAATCAAAACTAAAATAAGAACTTAAGTCATTCAATGAGACCGTAAAAGGAAAAAAGGTGTATAAAATGTCATGAATTTTATAATGACGAATTAATGAAGTTTCACTGCAATTTAATTGTTTAATTGTAGAACCTATTCACTTCACTAGAAAACTTGTGGACGATCATGCTCAAATCTAAAGAACTTAGGGTAGAATCTGAAAAGTTTATAGAAATTTCTTCGCAATTGCAAAACTTATTAGCTTATTAAATTATTACCTTTTAAATGTTTATGACAAAATTTTACGAAAATTTAAAAAGGATAAAGTTGCTAATAGAAAACGTGGCATGGAAATTATATAATTGTTGTTTAGAGAATGTTTTCGGATAATTTATTAACTGTTTACATTAAATTATCGACTTTTGTCATTATAACTAGAATCACAGGATTCCGAACTGTCATGTAGGAAGAGTCGTTACCACACGTACGGTAGCAATGTTTACTATTATTCCTCTGTGAGAGATTAAGTAATAAAAATACTACATTTCCGATTTTGTTTTTCTCCTTTATTTCATAGCATTTAATTATAAATTATTGTGTATTGGTTTAGTTGTACAGTAGAACCTCGATAGTTCGAGTCGCGGTAGTTCGAGGGTCCGGGTAATTCGAGTTGGGTTTGGTTGAAAACAAATATATTTGTGATATTGCGGCTCAAAAACGTGGCTCTATTTTGAAGCAAAAAACACTGGACTGTTTTTTTAAAGTCTAGTAAGTGTATGTAGGCCTAACTGCACCACTTTCAAGGTACTGTATGTATTTAAAACATTTTATTGTTAGTTAAAACATTAAAAATTTGTACATATTTTTGATTTTTATCTATTTCTCCGTGTATTCCGAGTTTTTCGTAGTTCGAGGTACAGTCAGCCCCAATTAGCTCAAATTATCGAGGTTCTACTGTATTTCATTTATTGAAACTTATAAACAGTAGAAGTTACGTGACTTACAGTTTATCAAGGTACATAAACATTCAGTTTCTTTCTATTTATTTATTTTACATACTGATTATTTTGAGAAGCTGTGATACTATTAATAGTATAATTAAATATCTTTCGATGGTTAACCTAAACTTATCTGGTTATGTCCTAATATTTGTTACGTACCATCCTTACAAATGGCAGTTGTAATAGTTGTGACAAGGAAAAGTACTAACGAAAGAAAATTTATAACTGGACGGCTTGTACATATGATTTGTTGTTGCTTACATCATCAGCCGAAAGGCTGGTTTGAGATTCAGAGGTTTTACTAAGTAAAACGAGGAGTGAGGAGGTTTACTATTGCTCTCCTTACTAGGTAGAAAAGTATGCTTTTCAGCACGCCAGGCCCTCCGAAAAGCACCTACTATCCACCCTGAAAATGACACCTGCACTTCGTTCACCACATGGTCTGGCTATATAATGAAATACATTACTCGCAGAGGAGACAACTCTGACTTGTGTCTTTTACACCTCTACCTCTTCTGTTCTTAAATGTTTCAATCTTATAATTGGCTGACCACGTGATAAGAGACAGAACTATTTTTTGAAGCCCTGGAACTAGCAGATTGAGTGCAAATAATTATTTAACTCTCCACCTGCCTGTCATGGACAAACTGGTTATAAAAATTATTAATAGAAAATGTTGAAACTTCTGAAGTTGAACTTCCGTATACTGTACACAACCCCGAAATAATTAAACACGTACCTATTTAAATTATCTGAAAAAATTTGCATGATAATAAAAAGATAATCCAAAAATAGGTAAATATAATATTACGCGCTTATTATCGGAATTGTTTTGGCCAAAGTTTGTATAATTAAAAGAAAATACAACACGTGATTGTACAAGTACGATAATAATAATTAGTTAATAGACGAAGAAATAGCTTTCGTAACCATGCCAAACTTTGACGAAGGTCCAGAAGGTCTACAAAATAGAGTGCAAATAATTTAACGCAACCTGCTTTTTATGGGCAACACATGATTGATAGATTAATGAAGCGGCAACGATGATTGAGTAGAGTTGTTATTCAGCCTAGGTAAACGATCTTGACTTATATAATAAATCGAGTAAAGTGACAAGTCTAACAGCCACGTTATTGCAGGAAAGTTAGTAATTATGTTATTCCGACTATAGTTGACATTTTTCCAAAAAATTGTTTTTGTAAAATTACATTTTTTGTATTTAGCCTGGTGATAGTAACGGTCAACATAATCGAAATTACTTTTAAAGCAAATATTACAGTACAAATTTACTATTTTAAGTAAACAATAATTTCAAAATACTAAACGCACATTTCTTTAACGGGCCTACATTTTATGTTTATATTTCAGCGTCAATATTAACGTACGTTTTCCGAAATTGCATAAAAATGATGATAAATAATGGAACACAGTAAAAGGAACAGAATGTTATTTTTCAGTGCACGTTTAAAAGCAAGCACCCATTTTGAAATTCATTCATCATCACAAAAGACCGTTCGCTGTGAAAGACGTAAAGCAGTTGTATAGAACAGGCCTATTCAATTTGAGAAAAAATGAAATATTTTTAACATGGTCAGTGTTATTCAACTTATTTAAGAAATACAGAGAAATTTTAAGAAATATTTTTCTTTTGTACTGTCATTTTATAAATTTTAACGATTCAGTTATTATTTCATATATCTTCTAGTTTTTCTGTTATTTCTAAAGGCCTAACAATATAATTTTATTATCTCCCTCTTTATTTAGGTTTTTCGTTAATTTTATTGGTATCCGCGCTGATTACTGAACCACAAATATTTATTTAACATATCTGACCTCAGGTCATTTTAACCAATTTTAAAATTTTCTTTACTTAACTAAGAACATCTCTGTAGCTTAACACTTTTTAAACAAAAATGTTTACTTATATATTTTTTTTATTTATTTATTAAATAAATAAATAAAAAAATATTTACGGCTTTAAATTTTAAAGCCGCATCAACTGCTTGATCATTAGCGACTACGATGGAGTATGTAACATTAAATGTGGGATTTGACACGTGAAAATTTTCAGACCATGGCTGGGAATCGAACCCGAGACCTCCGCGTGGTAGGTCAATGCGCTAACCACTACGCTACGGAGGTAGCCTACTTATTTTTTGTATAACCCACCAGATTGGTCTAGAGATAAAGTCGTTGCAAAAACAGCTGATTATTTTTTTGAGACGAATCCTAAGACGGCCCTAAGACGAAGCTCTCTTCTTCAAATCCTAGCAAAAGTGGTTACTTTTATACGGATTTGAATACTAGACAGTGGTTACCGGTAAACGTTGATGGTTGGGGTTCAATTAACCGTACTCTCTCAGTAGTCTGTAAGGACCATATCTCATTCACACGTCATATCATCCTTATCTCATTGGGTCATGGGTTTGCTTATTGTTCTTAACTTGAACAGATTGCAACGCACACACATTAGGGTAAAAAAATATGTATTTGTACATCCACATTTATTAATTCACAAACATTTTTTTTATAACCATTTTTATCACGACTATTATAGGTGCAGAATACGAAAATGCAACTGCCGCTCCCGTTTAACGAGACACCGAAAACTGCAACTAAAACATTTTATCCAGGGATACACTAAAATCGGTTTGCTGACCTTCTTAGAATCTCTGCCAAAAATAAGGCGGTGAAAAGGCTTATATTTTTACCAATTCACCCATTTTTTTTAACCCTTTTCTGTGCCAAAACAGTATTTAAAAGTTTGATATGAAGCCATTTAAAAAATATGTACTTTTGGGTTCAGGGGACCTGAAAACGCGTATTTCCCTTGAAAACCCGATTTCGAAAAAATCGACATGAAAATAACTTTCATAACCTACCTATGTTTCGATTAGGGCAAGAGAATGTAAAAATCTATAAAAATTAAAGAAATTTGGTTTATTATCAAATTTCCAGTTACAGGTTAAGTTTTATTACAAGCGACTTCGGTACTGATAATTAAATTTATTACATTAACTGTGAAATAAATTAGTAATGATTTATTTAGTTAATATCTTAAACTCTGATATAAGAAAAATATTTTAAAACATAAATAAAAGTTCTATTTAATTTGTACAGTTAAATAGTTTCGTTATGAAAAGAATAAATTGTGTTTTTAATTATAATTTCTGTTTTTAATAACAAAAAGAGATTTTAGATTGGAATGTTTTAATTCAAAGCATTCTGCTCGCTGAAGTAAGTACAGGTTTTGCCTTTACAAAAGATAAACGAAGAAACTTTTACTGAAAGTTCTGATTTCATTTCGTTAAAAAGTTTTTGTATTTGTCATTGCATCTTGCTTTTGAATTAGAGAATTAAAGTAAACTGAATATTATATTTTTCATGTCAGTTTTTTATAACTTACTTCTTTTTTGTATTTGAATTACTTATTTACAAATTAATTATTCCTGAATTTGTTTTACTTTTACATTTAAATATAAATACGTTAATATTTTAATTGGACTGTTAAACTGAAATAAGTAGGCCTATAATTAAAATATTTATAGAATTTAAAACTTGTAACATTTTTTATATGATTTTTATGTTCATTAGCGGTTTTATCCGTGATTCGTGTAATCCATTAAAGTGCCTGCCGAAAACTTATTATTTTAGAAATTTAATGATTTACTAGCAATAATTAGTAACCGCAGAGAGTTTGGAATAAGAATGAAGTTGAAAACATCACAGGAGTTGGTTACACCGTTGTATTTTTTATTAAAGCAAATATAAATATTGCAAAATTAGCTTTTTGTAGCTACTCAAAAGGCGGATGGGTTCATATTTGAAAAAATATATAGAAAAATCTTATGTCAATAACAATTAATCTGACAGAACGATGGACAGAAAAACTCACTAATATATCATATTATAAAGTTTCCATCTATAACGTAACAAAATATAAGTAATCTATCAGTTAACCCTTTCAGTACAAACGTCCGGAAAACAGGACGTCTATATTTTACGTATTATAACATCCGGTTTACCGGACATCCGTAAGTTATGCATAAAGTGCCAACGTTCGGATAACCGAACTTTTACAAAAAAACTTTTAAACAAAAATTAATAGAATAATGTATTTTGAAACGGCCTCCGTGGTGTAGTGACCAGTGTCCTGCAAAACAAAAGGTCCCGGGTTCGATTCCCGGCTAGAGTCTGGTAATTTTAATACGTTAAAACCACCGTTGAAGTACCAAACGCTACAGTAGTTGCTAATGACCAAGCTGTCGATGCGACTTTAAATAAATTTAAAAAAAACTATTTTGAATTGTTTCAGTGTTAGAACGATTTCTTTTTTTTATAAACATAATAAAAATTAATTTTTAAAGGGAAATTTTATTTTTCTGTAACGTTGAAGTTTTGGTTGGCAATAGCAGGCTTACGCTACCAAGTTTTGGAAATAAGGACTGGCACTTTTTCTACACTCTTATTCAAATTAATACGTTCTGCAAAGTTTTAGTTGAAAATTTTAACATGCATCTAGATACGGGTTACATGTCCTCTTAATAATTAAGACATGTGAAAAAATGTTTAAATAATTATTATTATAAACATTTTCGCAGTTTTGGTATTAATAAATATTTTAAATATATTTATGTTGTTGAGGTCATCAGCCGAAAGGCTGGTACGATAGATTAATTTAGTATCATTTAAATCACATAATTTTTATAAAATTATACATTAGTTTTAATAAAAGAATTAAATTTTGTGTTTTAATGAGATACTTATAACCCAAGGTCTCAGGAACTCAATAAATGAAATTTAAAAAGTAAATAAGTAAAATTTATCGAAGCGTTTTCGTTACTTATGGAACTGTTAATTGTAATCGGTATCAGAGTTCAACGACTGGAGTAAAATTAATTTTAAAACTTTCTCTTGGCTTTCGTTTCTCCAAATAAAAGCTTAAAAGTGAATCGAAATTCTCAAGGGAAATCAGTGTTTTCGTCAAACATCATTCGATTAGTTTCTTTTATTAACTTTGTTATTTTTTAAATTAACAAAAAATCTACAAACCGATTCTAAATTTAATTACATATGTAAGGACAAATGTTACACAGAAAAAGTAACAGTAGTAACTTAAGTTTGTTCAGTATTTCTTTTTTATGTTTGAGTTACTTTGAAAGTTCTGTTACTACCATGAAGTAGCTTCAAACGACACAAACTGTCTTCCCTCGGCGTAGTAGAGTACAGCCACGCGCCAGCTATACACTAAATAATATATTAGCTGTTCAACTACTACCCTTTTTCTGTGTATTTCACTGTTAAAACTTTCCTGTTTCTCTTTCCAAGTTCATTTAGTAAATTTTAAAGGGTATTTCTGTTTGAAATATTATAGTATATCAAGTGTACATTGTTTTTCAAGTAATAAATTAAAACTTCTATGTCATTTTATTATTTTAAGTCAAGTTAATTTTTTATCAGGTTTTGAAATCTAAAATTGAGAACACAATACAAAAATAAATCGAGATTTAAATGTGCAGACGGTTCGTGAAGAAATACGTAATTAGTTTCAGGTTGTAAATATATCAAACATTTAAATAATCACTTTAATCATCTAGCCTTAAATCTGTTGAACAACAGAAATGATGTACACAGACTAAACCTTGCTACCGTACTTCATCTACCAGGGCGAGTCTGATAGTGTGATTTTAATTTGTGAAATAGTATTGTAGATGATTCGTATGTTTGAGTGTATTGTAAATAATTGAAAGAACATTTCTTATTATCTTTAGGAAAGTTCGGTGTTCATATATTTCAGATCATGTGAAGTTTGTTACTTGTCATTGATCTACTATTGCAACAGTTGGGTTTTAACGTTTTAAAAAATGAATAATATAATGACAATGCTTAAAAATTACAAGATTAAATTAGCTTAAAAAATTAGCTTAATCCCTACAACGCTCCATGCGAATTTTCCATTGTTGGAAACAGTTCTGGAAGTCATCTTCTGTCAGCTCCTTTAAGACACGTGCCGCTCAAAAATGTTTGAAATGAAGCTTGCAAAAATGTTTATACTGACACTTTGTACGCGATTCAAAATGACCCAAATTTTTTGAAAACGATAATAACATGTGATGAAACGTGGTTTTTTACTTATGATCCGGAAACGAAGCGCCAATCCATGCAATGGAAGAGCCGAACTTCACCGAGAGCCAAAAAACCTCGAATCAGCAAGTCAAAATTTAAAGCACTGATGATTTTTTTTTTATCCATGGGATTGTGTACCTTCACTGGGTTCGTGAAGGTCAAACAATTAATCAATATTACTACCTTGAGGTACTTTCTAAACCACAGTTCCGAGGGAGGTGGAGGGTTCTTTGCTGATGCCGGATCAAGTGGCCAGGCGGTGGGTTTTTGGTTGGTAGGCGGTTGCGGCCTCCTTGTGACTGGACGAGGACAAATTGAGTCCAACACTACTTCCCTTCGCAAGGGAGTGAACTGAGTTTTTCTCGCCGCCTCGGATAAAAAAAAATAATAATTAGGCTACTATAATTTGTCACAATGAAGAATTATAAAGTGAGTATTACTAAACATTTATTATAAACACAAATGCTGAAAAGAACTATCATAAATTAACAGAAAAATATAAATTGAATCATACATAATACAGATATTATTTTCAAATAACTGTTTAATTTCGTATTTGTTACTCCAATATTTATGAATTTAAAAGAAAGTTTTTTTTAAAAAAACAAACTTCAGTTAGCAAAATAAATATAATAAGAGAAACCTAATTTATAAAACTTTTACTGACTTAATGGAAAAATTGTACGTGTGGCAAAAATTATAATGAAAACTTTTTACCAATCCCTTGAAGTTTGTGTTTTTTTAATCATAAGTTTGTTTCATTTTCTACAATACAGTTATATCAGGTTGTCGTTTATTTCATTTATACATCTGCGAAAGATTTACTTTTTCTTTTCTTGTTTCTTATTAAATGTCAACAAAATATACGCGGGTCAACTTTTTAAGATTCAAATAAGAATATTACATCAATTCATTTTCGTAAATCAATCTTGTAACTTTATTTTGTTGTTTTTCAATGAAATTTTATTTTGGATAACTAATTTAATTTCATTCATCAGAATGCTTATCAATGCGTTAAAAACAGGAAGAGGAGGGTCTTGTAAACTGTGATATGAAAGTTTGCACACTATCTGAAACAATTCTGGGACCTATCGTTTTGCATTTTAGCACTTTACTGTATCGCGGAAACGTTTTATAAAATACTAGCAACACCCCATTCGCTATTCTTCACGGCAAACTAAACCTAAAGCGAAAATAAAGATGTGTGTTTTAACCTTAAAATTTTGTTGAAATCAGTATGAACCACCAATAGAAGGTGACATTATACGAGTTAAGAATAATTTATGTATTGTACGATTAATAAGTGTAATCAGAGCTGCGGAAATGAAATTTCTTGATGCAGTGAAGGGCTGCACTCTTGAGGACAAGATAAGAAGTGGCGTTATAAGATAAGAGTTGCAAATATTTAGCCTGGATCAATGAGTATAAAATCAACTGGAGTAGTCATCTGGAACGCATGGAGGAAAACCATTTGCCTAGATTGGCAATGAACTATAAGCCGAACGGTCGAAGGTGTGTTGGTCGCCCAAAGGGAAGGTTGTTTCCGTAACAGGCAGTACTCCTTAACCCATGAAGTAAAGAAGGAGATATATATAATAAGAAAAAAAAGTAAAGACCAATTTTTTAAAAAAAAAATGGTACGGTCTCTCTAATTTTTGAAAGGTATATACAAATTTCTATGCAGAAATCAGATGTGACTTTTTTGGATATCTGTCCCGTAAATAATTTTTATATTTTTGAAAAGAAAAACAATGTCGTATTGTAGGGTCATTTTGTACAATACTACACTGTACATAAATTCATAATACTACAGATATCCTATACTTCCTTTAGGAGTCTGCTGGGCGCAAATAACAAGAAGCAATTGTATTTATAATAGATAGTTCATTATAAGTAGATAAAAACTAATTTTCCAGAAAGGTATTGCACTAAACAAATAAAATATTACTTCATTTTACGAACAAATTTTTTATATTAAAAATTACGTAGTCATAAAGTCTATGTAGAGCGTCAAATTATTTACATTCAATCTGTTCATTGCAGGGCTAAAATAAATAGTTCTGTTTCTTATCACATAGTCAGCCAATGAAATGACTGAATCATTTAAGAACAGAAGAGGGAGAGATGTAAAAGACATTAGAATTATCTTTTCTGAAAGTAATGAATTTCATTATACAGGCAGACCCTGTGGTGAATGAAGTTAAGGTGTCATTTGCAGAGTAAAAAATATGTGCTTTACAGAGGGCCCGGCATGCTGATAAGCGTACTTTCCATTCAGTGAGGAAGGCAATTGTAAACCACCTCACTCCTCGTTTTACTTAGTAAAACCTCTACAGGTTCAAACCAGGCTTTCGGCTGATGACCTTAACAACAACAAAGTCTATGTTACTAAGAAAGCTCTTGGATTTACAAAACTATGAAAGAATTTTCGAATCGGTTCGGTAGTTTCTGAGATTATGACAAACCTTACTTTCTCATAACATTAGTATATTTTAAAATAATAAACAGAGTTAGGTCTAATGGGTAGGCCAATTTAAGCTTAGAAGGAGAAAATAAAAACCATTTGTCATAAACCTGTGGGTGATTATTAACCGGTGTGCGTAATGAAGAAAAAAAATATTGCGTAACTAACTACACCTGACTACAACAAACTAAAGCGTAATTCATTCATTCACTCGAAGTGATAAAGCAAAGCCTTTGTAATATGAATATCGTTTTGCTTACGTACCCCTATATTAACAAACACATGTACAGGTTTATGACACGAATTATCCAACCAGGCAAAAATAAAAATCCTCAAACCACCCCTGAATAAATAATACAAATTATGTTTAGATAAGATCATCAATTACCCTGGTACTTTTCATCGACTTGTTGCTAACAACATAACCTATAATTCTTAGTTATGAAATTGGGGTGGAAATCCACTTATAAAATGTAAAATCTGGTGTGAAACACTCACACAACTTTCTCTAGCTAATGCAAATAATATTAACAATATAATGTAACATTAGTAATAAACAAAAAAACTATTCTCGGTAAACATAAACTAAGTTTACTTATGAGTGCAAGACGCAAAATGAAAATCAACCTCAGTTTGGCTTAAAAATACGGAAAATCACTCTTTCACTCTAAACTAGGCTCTGTAGAGAAAAATGCTCTAAACAAAAGTTGTAGATCTTTTAATTTCCTATAGATTTTATTATATACACTTTTGTCGTAAAATGCATACTAAGGCTGAAATCTTAAAAAAATCGATTTTTCACGCGTTTTCGTGAGAAAAAACATAAAATTGCTAATTACTGCTAAACTAAGCGGTATACAAAAAAATTGTTGAAATAAAAGTTGTAGGATTTTAAGTTCTGTACAATTTTTATTGTATAAATTTTTGCGGTAAAATGCATATTAAAGCCGCAATCTTAAAAAAACAATTTTTTTACGTAAAAACAGCCTCACCAAGAATTTCAGTAAACATGGCGCCTACCCTGTCTTGTAGAGCATAAAACATTAAGTAAATTAGGCGATTTTTAAAAAAATCGTAGGACCAGTTTTTGAGAAAATCGCAAAAAAGTGAAAAATTACACGAATAAACTAGTACTACTTCCGATTGACCGATTTTATGAAAATATTCGCGTCGGGCCGGTAGTAGTATCTAACTTAAGTTTCAAGTTTCAAGTTCGTACGATGTTCCGTTCTTGAGATATTCTGTTCACACACACACACACACACATACACACACACGCGCGCGCACACACACACACAGACCAATCGCTAAAAACATGTTTTTTTGGGTTCAGGGGGTCTGAAAACGTGTAGATCCTGTGAGAACTCGATTTGTTAAAATCGACATGAAAACAATACTTTCCTTCCTATATATTCATATAGGCAAGAAAAAGTAAAAAAGGCAATGGTAAATCACCTCATTTCTCGTTTTACTTAGTAAAACCTCTAAAGGTTCAAACCAGCCTTTTGGCTGTTGACCTAAACAACAACAGAAATTACTCCGTCTTTATTTTAAAACACATTTCATAAAAGCACTTTTTTTAAATAGAAATTGGTAGGATTATAAAAATTTTCGGATTAGCGGGGATGTTGGTATTTGAGAATCAGCTACCTGGACATCGCTAAAGAAGAAGATATTTAAAGAGACGGAGGAACAAGCCAATGATGTAATGCTTGATTAGGATGATGATAACTTATATATTAAGAGATCATTAAGCCATTTAATTATCTATTAAAGAAATTAAAAAACCAGAATTTAAAAATCAAACAATCTTACTATTAAATTATAGAATATTACAGTATTATTTTAAAGAACAAAATAAAATAAATTTTTCTTTGAATGTTTTCTTTGTTGTATAAAAAAGACTGGGAAAATGTATTTCCTTGAAAACAAACTAAGTTTCAAACAGACTAAGTTTTTAGATTGCTTTATTTTTTTCGAAAATAATTAAGTAAAGATAATTAATGACCTGTCATGGCAATTTGTTAACTGAAACAATCAAATCTACAAGCCTATATCCACAGTAACTTCTTACTTTCTAAATTGGCAGTTACTGTCTTTACCAGAGAATCATGTTACTTTTTTTTGTAACAGAATAAAAGCTCATTTCATCAAAGCCAAGTCAATGTTCTTTCAGTGGTTTTTAGAGAGCTTCTTGGATCTGATTAAAAGTCTTTAAGATACAGTGCATTGATAATAGTAGCCTATATTCTTTGAAATAACAATCGCCTTTTCTTTTCTAGTTTACTTTTTAAAAATTTCTTTATTAACCCAACTTGATGAAATATTTTACTTCCGATCTGTACACATTAACGCTTAAGAAGTCAACTATAATATGAATTTATTTTATAAGAGTATAACAGCTGATTTATAATTGCCTAAGTAAAGTGCCTAGCAAATGTATTTCAAATAATTTTATTACATTTTTTTTCTTTTTATTCCTAATTGTGTACGTTGCAATCTGTTCAATTCAGAACAATAAGCAACCCCATGACCCAATGAGATGAGGATGATGTGTATGACGTGTAATTGAGGTGTAGTCTTGTACAGACCCAGGTCGACCACTCTTGAGAGAGTATGGTTAATTTAACCCCAACCATCAAAGTACACCGGCAACCACTCACTGTCTAGTATTCAAATCCGTATAAAAGTAACTACTGTTACTAGGATTTGAACCAGGAACCTTCGTCTCCGAAAATCAGCTGTCAAACAGCTGATTTTGGCGACGACTTTACCTCTAAACCAACCCGGTGGGTTAAATATAAAATATAAATAAAAATATAAAATATTAAAAACATATTTTTTAAATATTTATTTATTTAACGTCGCATCAACTGCAAGGTCATTAGCGACGACGTTGGGGCGTAACTGTGCGTAATGAGGTTGAAATGATTTTTTTGTAACGTACGAAAATATACCGTGCCTGAGTGGGATTCGAACCCACGACCGCATGATGAAAGGCGAGCACGTTACCAACTACGCCATTGCGTAGTTAAAAATATTACATATTTTACTTTTCAAAATGTTCAATTCTTATAAAAAAAATAATCCAATTTAAATATTTTATTAAGTTGTTAAATATTTTCTTAATTTTGACTAAATTTAAATAAATAACTATTTATGTAAGTAATATTTAAAATCAACGAATAGTCTAACTGATTTAGAATTTACTGTAAATAATATCTTAAAACCCGAAATATTAATTACATTTCAAAAACCTAAGCTAATTCAAAAGTATTACTACGTTATGTTTTATTCGTTTTTTAAATCATTTTCACAATATTGTATTTTTAAATTTCAAATAACTAAACTAAAATTGACTTTGCTCTAACAGTGTATGGAATCTTTTGTCTGTGTCGTACCAGCGAACGGAACAGTTGATCAAAATGTATTAACAAAATAAATAATCTGGATAAGCTGTATGCCGTATATTTTTTTTGTATTATCCATGAAGTAACATTGCAGTTTGCACTTCAACGTTAAGGGTGTTAAATGAAAATGAGTGACGAAAAAATGACCGGGAATCGAACTTGGGGTTTTTAGTATAGAAGTCAGTCATGCTAACCACTACATCAACCGGCTAATCAATGGTGAAAAATAATCTTTGTAAACAATATCTAGGTCTTGTTTGTATAAAAAATTTCTGGAGTGAAAAGATGAAAAGAAAAATTACGATAAATGGAATTTTGGAGAAAAACTTACACTTTCCAATAGACTGATAGATATTTTAACTTACCTGTAACAGAGAAAAAGTACAAAAATATTAGTTATATATAATACATTTTAACTTTCATTTAACTTCTTTCATTTAACAATACTTACAAGTTGGTGATAAGTTAATGGTACTAAGAATCCGATGGACAAAAAAGACAATAATTACAATTAAATATTTAAAAAATAAATCTATCTAATAGACGATGTAAACTACCATAAAACTCTGTCCGTTCAGCACCAATACTAACATTTCTGTCTGCTTAATCAAGAGAACTATGTCAACTGCTTTCTGTGAATCTTTAATTAAACTAATTCCTAGATAACAAATACACAACAAAATAAACAATAATATACTCTACTTTCATAAGGTGTCTTAATGTTTTTTTTTTTTTTTTTTTATTGAGTGATGATGCCTACATAAGCCTTGGGCTTGTGCGTAGGTAATGATATGAGGTGATTTACAGATGAAAAAAATGCTAGACCTGACCGGGAATCGAACCCGGGACCCCGGCATAGTAGCCAGTTGCGCTGACCACTGCACCACGGGCCTATACACCACGGCTTATACATATACAATTATTTGTATAAGTTACGATATTAGTAATAACAAATGTTAAATGATAATAATACAGACAAATGATAAATTTGTTTTTATCCCAAAAACTTTTATTTTTTTTAATATATTTTTTAGGTCCTCATAGGAGCAAATCTAGTCAAGGATGAAAAGACTATTTCTGGAAACTTTTCCTTTTTTCCCGATATTTTGTCATTCTTTTAGATCTCTTGAATCTCTAATCCTCTGTTATATTGAACTTTCTTTTTGTTAGAGTTTTAATTTTTAATTTTGTTTGTTTGTTTTTAAGAGACGTTTTTTCCTCCCTGTTTAAAATCTGTTCTTCCATTATTTCTAGCTCCTCAAGGTCTTCCTCTATTTTCCGAAGCCAATTTTATTCTTAAATTTATTACTCTGTTGGTAAGTTAGCAGTTTCTTGGTCAGTCTTTCTTCAGGTAGCCTTACTTGATGACTATAAAAGGCTAACCTTTTTTTTCTCATAATGTTTAGTAAGGGTTCGTTCTCCTTATATATATATATATATGTATATGTATATATATCATTTCATTAGGAATAAATCTGTGTTTTCCATCCACTATATGTTTTTTGTTAATGATCGTTCTTAGAATTTTCTTTCCACTCTCTGAAGTTCTTCTGTTCTGTTCCTGCTTTAAAGGTGAATTTGTGTTTCACATGCATAAGTTATTTCTGGTCTTGTTTCAGTATTCTAGTGGCTAATTTTTGACTTCATTGAGAGAAACTTTATATAAAACTTTCACTGATCACTTCCCGTTATGAGAAAGGTTTAAGAATCACCATAACAACAGAGTCCCTATTATAATGTTTTCAGTTAATCAATTAAATAATTAATCATTCCGTAATTAAAATAATACATGTTGAATATTATTTCAATTTCAAAAAATATTATAAAAATTAATTAATTAATAAATTAAATAAATAATTATTTATTAACACACACGTCAATTACATGCTAGTCTTATGCATACTTAATAAGTATCTACTGTATATACTGTTACAATCATGCAATGAAAATAAATTTTAAACTCCAATTACTAGTTAAATTTAATTGATTCTTATGTGCCTCCCATGATTAAGTGCAATAGATAGCCTACTAGTAAACGCAAGTAGAGTACAATTCGGTTGGGGGGGGGGGTTTATCAATCAACGCCAGCGTTCCCCTTGTTTGAATAATAACAAATACAGTAGTACAGTGGTAGCATAATATTAGAAAGAATATATTGTAGCATTACCAATGTACAAGGTGACAATGACCATGTGTTTATAACCTGACTGCTATTGATAAATTATGTAAACATTTATAATTAAATTCTTACATTTTGTAAATTATTAAACTGGCTAATTGTAATCAAAATCTTATTTCTAAATTATTAAGTTAAATTACTTAATAATCTCAGCTAATAACTAAAATGTTATGTTATGTACTCTCAACCCTTCTGTATGGGGCGGAAGCGTGGACCCTTACTGATGCCTCATGTAATCGCATAGATGCATTTGAGATGTGGTGCTATCGCCGCATGCTCAGAATCTCATGGACACACCACGTGTCAAACGATGTGGTACTACAACGCATTGATGGACAACTGGAATTCTTACAACTTGTCAAGCGTAGAAAATTGGAGTACTTCGGGCACATCATGCGAAACGAAAAATATCACCTTCTTCAACTCATCCTACAGGGGAAGATAGAGGGGCAACGATCAGTAGGGCGAAGACGGATATCGTGGCTGCGGAATTTGCGGGCGTGGACTGGGATGACGTCAACAGCTCTGTTCAGAACGGCAGTGAATAGAGTAATGTGGACCAATGTGATGGCCAACATCCATAGAGGATAGGCACTTCAAGAAGAAGAATAACTAAAAATCAAATATTAATTTAGTGATGGAAGTTTTTATGTTTAAATGAATCAAAAGAGTGTTTAAAAGCTACAAAAAACATTTATTAAAATTTTAAAATAAAGAAATATCTACGCAGATCATCAAGTAAGTTTAAAAGACATATTTACGACACAAATTTATATTTCATTTGAAAGTTTTAAAAATTATCAAACAAAAAGTAATTAATATAAGCGAATGCATATTTGATTTGGTGTGCTATTGACCGGGGTAGTTTGAAGAGAAAGGTTGCATTTGTGTGCGGTTTGATTAATGAAAATGTGTTAAATAAATATAAAGTATAATTGTTATATAATTCATAGTATAAAGTCACAGATAGACCTAATGAAATAAAATTGAGTGAAAGAACATTATTTTGTTGAATTACGGCGAGAAATATGTTAAAATACGAACGGAACATTAAACGAAACTCCTAAGGCGAGCGACGGACTTCAGAAACGATAAATATAGTACACTAACCGGTAAACTATTAAATATTAATTCATTAACAGCTAAGATAGACTTTATAAAATATATTTTAATAATAATAACTAAATAATATCTAAAATATTCAATTTTATTTTTTTAAAAGCCAGTCAGATTCAATAAATTTTATTTAAAACCGATTTTCTTTTGTTTTATTTTGATTGTCATTTGTTTTTATGTGTATTAAATAAGATGTAAATAAAAATATTACAATTTGATTTTCATAACGAGTAAAGTTTTGATTCTACCTTATAAATGAGATAAAAAAATAATATTTATCTATAAAAAAAATCACTTTATATTTCTGTGTAGGCTATACGACCCCGAAATATTTAGTTCCAAAAATAATTTAACAGCTTTTCCCTAGAGAAACCAGTTGAAATCGTGGGACAATGTTAGGTTGAACAAACTTGTAATTTCTATAGAAAAAATCATATCATCATAAAAACCGTATTTCACCAATTCTATAATTTTTTTATTACAAAATCTATTCTTTAGAACGTCAGATTAATAAAAAGTAATTTTTCTAACAATACGAATTTACATTAATGGAATTAGAAGTTCACTGAATATTATTCAAAAGAAAAAAACTGCCAACAAATTCAGCATCTAATTTTTAAATAATATTACGAGTAATTTTGAATTTTACTTTTAAATTAAAGCAAGAAAAAACCAATAAGATCTAACACATTTAATCCTTATCGTCTTTGAAAATTGGAATTTTGATTATTTATTATATTATTACAATTAAGTGCCAGATGAATAATTAGGATGACGGTTTTGTCTCTTCGTAACGTTTGCTGAACAATTAATTGCCTTCTATATCTGGGAATATGTGTAAATCGTGATATATGTATTTATTAATGGTCTGCAAAGGAATGTACATGATGTATCTAATTACTTTTGACTGGAACCTTTCTAAAATGTCAATATTTGCTTGCTTGCCTTTTCCTACAACTGCTATCTGCACGTCCGTGCAGGCATAAGTATTGCTTTATATACCTACATTTAATTATGGTTTTTGTTTTTTAAATATGGATTGCTATTAATTAATCTATAGGATATACTTTGCTAAGAGAAGATGGTGACTTTAAAAACATTATTATTTTTTATTAATTATTTAAAAAGATGTTTTATAATACTTTGAATTCTAAATTAATTTTACAGTATAAAAATCAATCAATGGATAAAACATTAGAAATTTTAAATTAACTTACTTCTTTGTGAATCGTATAAATTAAGAAAGAAAAAATATTTTTGAGTCGGTATTTTTATTTCAATTAAACTTAATTTTCTGAAATGAAAAGTTTCATCGAAAAAAGTTAATTAACTTTTACTGGGGTAGGTGGAATTAAACGAAAGTCATTTTAGGGAAAAAATATATATCGTAAAAAGAAATGCTAAGTTTGAATGAGACTGAAATACAGTACGTAGTAGTAACTTTTATCCACACTTTTAACAGAACCATCTACAAGGAGAAGGGGAAAGGGGATTTACCTCGTCTCCTCATATTATTACTAACCTTATTTTAACGAACGACCAAACGTCATGTAGAATTTCCTCATCGAGGATGAGGATCGATGAACCTTTGGGTGAAAAAGGAGCTGTGAACAAGTGTAAGGTATGAATAGAAGCTGATGAATGCAATCAGTTCTGATTAGGGGGAAGCGAAAAGTGAGCGTCAGTGGATATGAGAGACAAATTTGGGGGAACGAATAGGAAAGGGGAAAATAGAAGTCAATCGGGATTATTATATCGGTAGTAGAGGATGTAGAATTGAACGTTATGTCGAAATACATCACATCAAAAATTCTGTAATGAAGTCACTGGTAGATTTTCATTTTTATCGAAACACGAATAGGAAAAACTTAAGTTAAATACGAAAACAGTAAACCGCTCTGAAATATTATCAATAATTTATAATGTATTCATTCTGAGTTAAACCATTGAATCTACCAACAAACAAGTTCGCTTACACTGGTGTTGATGGGGAAAAGTATATATTTGCGCGTACTACTAAAATTACATATTTAATATAAATTCTATAAAGTTGTAATTTTATAATCATCTGATGAAATCTAACATTCTACAGTATAATACATTGTCTAAACCACCATTAATGTTTCTAACCTTCTAAACTGAAACAGAACACTTTCAAAAACAAATATGAAAGAGATTTTAGGCCTAAAATTTTCTGAAAATTTTAGGAAATATATTATAAAATAAAAAACTTAAATGAAAATAAAATTAAAAATTTATGAAAATATTTAATCTATAATAAAAACAACAGTGGATTTTTTTGGACAAATTAAAAGATTAAATAATAATAAACAAAAAAATAATTTTTGATATGTGAAATGATAAAAATTATAAAAATTTCAATTACTAACTAGAAAAAATTAGAAAAATAGTGATTCGGTGAAAAGGATTATTTCTAAAATGATAAATTTTGAAAGCGAATATCTGATTTAAATATTTCTGCAGAAAAAAAGTAGAACACAATAAAAACGACATACGTCTCAAAAGATCTGAGACAATGACGAAAGTCAAATTTTGGAAAATAATAGAATAAGAAGATTTGTTTTAAAGTGATCCATGTGATTGAATTCTTAATAAAAAAAATTAAGGTTAAGTATTGTAATTCGAAACGTAATTATTGTGAGATGCAAGAAGTTTAAAACGAGTTAAATGTTTCTCTGTGCCAGCCGCATTGGTGTAGTTGGTAACGTGCTCGCCTCTCATCATGCGGTCTTGAGTCCGAATACCATTCAGGCACGGCATATTTTCATACGTTACAAAAAATAATTTCATCCTCCACCGTCTGCATTAGCAGTAATTGCACCTAACTGTACTTTCTACATAACCATTTATAACTATTTCTTGGAAACTCTATTTATCACTCTTATTATTTACGTTAAGATTTTTAAAATCTCGATCCTCCTCGAAAATTCCCGAACACACATACCTTTAGGTATTGTTACAATATGTTATTTTTTTCTCATAAAGCTTTATTTACGACTGTTAAAATTTACAACTAGTAAATACGATGATAATTGAGTTGAGATTACATGATAGGAATGAGAGGGGTAGACTCCATTTGTGCCCCACCAAGAAATTTTATTGAAAATCTTCTAAAACGTTTTGTTATTTTTATTTATATTTCCAATGTGTGCTCTTTTTTTAGTGATTTGTGGAAAAATACATGTAGGTATTGTCTAGAAACAGGGAGGTGGAGTTTTAAATTATTTGCATTCACTCTACTAGTTCTAGGGCTTCAAAAAGTAGTTCTTTTTCTTATTTCATGGTCAACCAGTTATATGACTGAAGCATTTAAGGACAGAAGAAGTAGAGGTAAAAGACACTAGTCAGAGTTATCTTGTCTGAGAGTAATAAATTTCATTATACAGCCAGACCCTGTGGTAAATGCAGTGCAGGTGTCATTTGCAGGATGGAAAGTAGATGCTTTTCGGAGTGCCTGTAATGCTAATAAGCATATTTTTCCACTTAGTGAGGAAAGTAATTGTAAACCACCTCACTCCTCGTTTTGCTTCGTAAAGCCTCTAGAGGTTCAAATCAGCCTTTCGACTGATGACCTACACAACAACACATGTAGGTAAATTCAAAAATTACATCAAAGTGTAAGACGGAAAATAGCTAAGCTAAATAGCTTCAAACACGATTGAGAAAGTGTGGCAGTGAAACTTGTAAGCGGGTGATACAAAATGATATTCAAGGATAACGGTAAAAGTTTCAATGAATCAAAAATTCCTTTTAGGGTTATAATACATATATCTTCACTTACTTTATCATCTGTTATTCCTAATTGCTGTAAGTTATCTCGTGTAACTTACCCAAACCACAGCAGACAAGAATGTAAATATAAGGTATAATACTGCCTATAATATTGCCTTAGGCATCTTAAAGCTACAATACCCTCGTTACATGTAGCTACATGTTCCCATCCAAAAACTTCTTACAAAAGGCCTCATAATTCCCGCTCTATTCATCGCAAGTTACCTTTATAGCTTAATACAATATAAATTGAATGTCAGCAAAGAATAGAAAATATTGCTTCTCCATAAACATTTTAATACTCCACACTGTTAGGTCGTCGACGTCGTACAGGGATCCCCTTTCTCTACTGTATTTACTGAACTAGACTTACCCCTCACATCGTTTCATCGTTATTTTCACCCAACTCTCTCTTGAAAATGTTATTTTATTGAAGAACGCCTCCGCACAACGCGTATTAAATAGATTTATCTTCTTGTTTATTATAAACACTGAGCGATTATTCTAAACTTAGCAACTTTTTACAACATTCTCTAAATCTATATTACGTAATATAACTTGGTTTTAATGTCACAAGACACTAAAATGTGTTCCCTTTAGTTTATCTACGACATGATATATATGTAAGGGAATTATGACATTTGGGTTAAAAGTTTTGAAACCAGATTTCACAAGACGTAGAGTACATGTTTATAAAAATGTTTGTAAGTGTATGTAAGTGTGTTTGTAAGTGTTCAGGTACCTGTAACAAGGATTCCTGTAAAAGATCAAAACTCAAATTTGGTGTTATGGTTATTTATATCAAACGGATTCGCCAAAACAACTTGTGGTGAAAATCGATAAACAGAAAAACATCTTATTTTTCCAGTTATAAACCAACCGGGTTGATCTAGCGGTAAAGTTGTCGTCGTGAGTCAGCTGTTTAACAGTTTATTTTCGGAGACGAAGGATTCGTGGTTCAAATCCTACAGTCGATTCCACATTCACCGTGCAGTACAGCTTTTATGGGAGGCGCGCGTCTTACTACTGAACATAATGATACCAAGTAATAATGTCGAGTGTTGCAGGCCACGCCGCGCTTCTGTTTATACGTTTATACATTTCAAATACTTAATATAAATATAAACAATATTTGTAGAATATCAAGATACACGTATATTTCATTTATTATTTATTTATCTTCTTTGTAAGTAAATTTACTTTCTGTTATTAAAGTTTATATTTAAAATTAAAGAAATATTTAAATACCTATTTAAAATGTATGTGTAAATTTTACGCAATTTTTCCCTTATTTTAAACGGAAGAGTGTTATTTATTATTTTAGATGTTATAAAAATATTGAATGTTTCAGTGTAATGCCTGTATTTTGGTTGGCAGATGTCGAGGGAGTGACAGTTCATAGCCTTTCGATAGGATGTTTTGTTTTGTCTTCTTCCTGACGCATTATGATGGTTGTAAATATTTCTGTACGATGACTTACATTATTGGTTATTAAAAATTAATAATGCCGGTTGTATGTGCATGGTACCAGTGTTATTTTTACTGGAAGGTAACAGTAACTAACGTAAACCAAATAAACTATTTTTCCAATCAAAGACCACTTCAAGTTCAAGTTGTATTAATAATATTGAAATGAAATGGAAACAAATAAAACATGAAAAGAAAAAAGTTTGTGTTCAAGAATATAAGCTTAGGTCATCTTTAATGGAGCGAATCGATATGTTGCTTGTTACACACTTTTTAATGTGGAACGTCACATGGGAGATTAGCTTCCTCCTACCATTTGTGCTACACTCTTATCTCATCATTCAGCATTTTTGAAATTGTTATTTGCAACAGAAATAAAATTAAGAAAATGTTAACAAAGCAATTCATCGCTTTTATTCTTTTATTTAAATCTAAATATATTTATAAACGCGATTTCTTGCAGAAGCAAGAAATATGCCGACAAAACTTCCAAATAAAATTTTCAAATAAAGAAATCTTTATCATAGAAAATAAATAGGCTTACAATTTTATCAGGAGAAGTTAGCGTCTTCAACAAGACTTTGGCAATACCTAAGTTGAACTCAATACACCATTTCTTAGAGTGGCTTTAAAGGAAATCAGGTAACCATTATACGTATTCAATCATCCATGTAGAAAATAATCATTATAGAAAAAAATATTTCGTTTTTTTTAAAAGTTGAGAATCGAGATAGGATAATATATATTAAGACTGAAGAGTTTATATATATAAGCATTTCAAATGCTGTACATTATATAATAAATCATTGCATGCAAGTAGGCATAACTTTTGAATAACAGAGTAAATGATTTTAATGTAAGCCTACATGATTTTATATTCATGGAGGTTATTTTGTTGTATGTTTAAAACTTATTTTTATATTTCACTTCTGTGTTAAACCTTATTCACTTTTTCTGAAGATGAAAAAACAAATATTCGGCAAACTGTAATAAATTTCTCATTAATCCAAGCGTTACAACATTTCATTCATTTTAACCGATTTTGATGGTGTATCTACAAGTTACAACGGAGAAGCAAAGCCTTGGAATTATAGGTTAGAAGAGTTTATAAAGATATGAAATTTAATACATGAAAAGAATGGTTACTGAAAGTAACTAATAGTTGCAGCCTTTAGAGTACGAATAATTTAATTTAATTTTTAGTACTGAATTTATTACTGAATTGTTTGTTATTTGTTTATTACTGAATTCCCGACTTAAACTTCTATATTCCCTACTTCACAAACGATCAAAATTACCAATGGCACAAAAATTACGCATATATTGTTCTCTTTTGAAACCTATGTGGACCTACGGATCCCAAATTTACAGTTCAACCAAACTATCTAACTTGCAACGAATTCAAGCCAAAAAAGCATTCCAGTCAAAAAAATTACGCCTTATAGCAAATGCACCTCTTTACGTTAGCAACAAAACCTTACATACAGATTTGAAAACACCACTTGTACAAAATTCCATTGAATACCTATACAAACGCTTTCACGACAAGTCACACGAACACGAGAACCCGTTGGTGCGTTCACTTTCCTCCGTCCATTTACCTGATAATCCCCCTAGACGCCTTAAAAGACGCTGGAGTAGAGACCTGCTAATTTGATATACAAATTTCATTCTTTGGGCGGCATCAATGGGGGCCCTACCCCTCTCATGCCTATCATGTCATTTACATTATTATGATAATCATCACATTTGCTTGTTGTAACATTTTACAGTTGTAAATAAAGAATTAAAAAGAAAAAAAAATTTAGTAAGGCTTTCTGTGCTGACTCAGATACCTTGTTTCGGTTAACTTGGCACCTTAGATTAAAGGAATTTTTAACTATACATCCATTTTTTCTAAATATTGTATTGTAAGCCTGTGATTTTAGGATAAACCGATTTTATTGCAACTTTTAAGTAAAATTACAAATAGCAGCTAAACTAAGTGTCGCTAAAAGAATGTTTACAAAAAAATTATAAAACGTTTAATTATCTTTAATTTTTGTTACCCGAAACTTTGCTGTAAAAGGCTGGGGATCAATTATGGCACTGTAATGACCTCAGCTAATGTAATAAACGAGGGTCTTTTAATCAAAATCGGCAAAGCATTTTTTTGAAAAAATGTTTGTTTTTACTTTTGCGTCTTCGTTGAATTTCCAAATCCAAAAATGAGTAACACAAGCATACAAACAGAAATACTTTCAAACCCCTTTTTTCTTCAAGGAGGTTTGAGATGTAACGATCGGTTGAAATTCGGGTATCACCAATTTTTTCCCAATAATTTCTCGACCTAAAAAAATTCTTGGATTTTTTGATATGAGGTCAACAAAAGTTGCAGCCGCACCAGGAAAGAATAATCTCTTCTAAAATAATCTATTATAAAAGACAGGTTCAGATTGCTAACGTACTTGTTTGAAAATCAATATATATTTGTTTGTACCTACATAAATGAATACAGCTGAAGAAAGTGAAAATATTAATCCTTTAACAACATAAGATTATATTACAAAAATAATCAAGGTTTCGTAGTCAATTAATTTTAGTATGCTTTATTACTTTTATCAAATGCTCTAGCTTATAATAAAAGGAAATATTTAAGGTCGTCATGGTCCTTATAGGTTACAAGTGTCCTGATAAAGTGCTAGGAACGCTGGAAAATTAAGACTAGAAAACCAAATAGTACATTTTTTCAGAAGTAATTTCTCTATCTTAAAAAACGATTCGTCAACGTACGTCCACCCCATATACACAGTATTATGTCACCACATCAATTAAAACATAAACTAAAATATCATATACTATCGATCTACGAGCAAGAACTTGAGAAACTTTTTTAATTTTTAAAATAACTCTTATTATTAATTTTTAATTTTCTTTTTGCAATAGTTTAACTGTTTCTTTATGCTCATTTATTGAATTAATTTCCCATAAAGTTAAAATATTTGCATTGTGTTAGTTAAAATATATTATTGTAAAGTAGTTATAGTTATAAAAATATAAAAGTTATAATATATTTTTTTTTGTTCTCTATTACAAAATATACAAAGATAATCTTAAAAGTTTTTTAAAAAAATGTTTATTGTTATTAAAATTAAAATATAATACTGATATTTTATGTAAAATGTAATTGAATTTATCATTTATTTTATGTTCTTTTTTAATTCTGTTCAATGCAATCTTTGTAACCTATTTAACTGTAGTAATTTTATAGTAGTTACTCGCCACTCCAGCGGCGCTTCGCGCCGCTTCCGTGTCTCGACCTCAGAGGGGTAGGTGGATCAGAATTCCTAAGTGGATCAGAACCATTTGCCACAAGGTGAAGTTCGGCCGCCAAAGCGGCTGGGTGGATCACAATATTTTGAAATTTCAAGATATGAAAGTTTAAAGTTTCAACATTTAAAATTAGAAGGTTTTACAATTTTAGGTAAAGGTTTAAAGTTTCAAAATTTCAACTTTAAATGTTGTGGTTTGAATGTATGTTACTTTGAGTTTTTCGTTTTCTCATGCGACCTAAAAATTTTCGGGTTACCAAATTTTTATGTAATTTTCTTCGCTAAATAATATGTCGTTAAAAAAAATTTGTATTCCGAAAATTTTAAAATTTTTGTTGGGGTAGTAATCACCATAGGACCCCCGCCTAAAATTTAATAAATTCTTCGTGACTCTAGGGGTATGTGTAACGTTTTGTTAATAAACGTTTGCGAAAAACCGTTGTGAAGGTGTAAAGAATGAAAAACGTGAAAACGGCAAGCCCTAAAAGCTGGAATGCTAGTGTTTTGAGTTTTCTTAGCGAAGAGGTAGGTTAAGGAAAACTTTAGTTACATGGCCTTGAAGTACTTTGGGAGAGGCACAAAAAAGATTCTATACAATTTCCCTCTACGACGCACCGTTCAGAAGGTTAAAAAAATACAACCCCCTACCAACGATAACGGGGTGGAACCTGAAAGTTTTCGCGTTACCAAATTGTTATTTAACTTTTAACGTCGAAAACATGCCGTTAAAATACATTTTGTATTCTAAAAATTTAGAAATTTCATAATTTTTGGATAGGGGTAGCAACCCCTATTGGATCACTTTTTAAAATTTAAAAAATTACCTGTGATGCTATAAGTACCTGTGACGTTTTGCTAATAAAAATTTGCCTAAAAACCGTTTTGAAGGTGTAAAGATGGGAAAACTGAAAACAGTAAACCCCAAAAAACCGAAATTTGGTTTTTGTAATTTACTCAGAGGACCGGTGAGTTAAGGGCAACTTTAGTTATATAATCTTGAAGTACTTTTTGTGGGGCACAAAACAGGTTCATGTATTTTGTCCCTATTATTCACTGTTAAGGAGATAAGGAAATACAATCCCTACCGCAGGCTAGAGGGTGCTAATTTAAAATTTTCGGGTTATCAAATTTTTGTGTAATTTTAAACGCTAAACAACATGCCGTCAAAAGACTTTTTGTATTCTAAAAATGAAACATTTCATATCTTTTGGATAAGGGTAGCGACCCCCGTAAGACCCCGATTTAAAATTTGGAACATTACCCGTGATCCTACAGGTACGTGTAACTGTTTATATATATAAATTTGACGAAATAACCCATTTTGAAGGTGTATAGAAAGAACAATATGAAAACGGCAAACCCCAAAAAGCCGAAATTTTGTTTTTTGAGTTTTCTCACCAAACCGGCAAGTTAAGGGCAACAATAGCTATATGGTTTTAAAGTACTTTGCAAGGGGTACAAAAAATATTCTATACAATTTTTCTCTACGATGCACCGTTTAGGAGATAAAAAAATACAACCCCTACCGCAGGCTAGAGGGTGCTGATTGAGAATTTTTGGGTTATTGAATTTTTGTGTAGTTTTTAACGCCAAACAACATGCCGGTAATAGATTTTTTATGTTCTAAAAATTTACAATTTTAATTATTTATAGATAAGGGTAGCAACCCCCGTAGGACCTTAATTTAAAATTTGAAAAATTTCCCATAATGCGGAGGGTACGTGTAATGTGGTCCTAGCAAAAGTTTGCCAAAGAAACCCGTTTTGATGGTGTTACAAAAGAAAACTTGAAAATGCAACCCCAAAAAAGCCAAAATTTTGTTTTTTTAGCTTTTTTACCGAACCGGCAAGTTGAGGACAACGACAGCTATATGATTTTGAAGTACATTAAAAGGGGTACAAAAAATATTCTGTACAATTTATTTTTACGATGCACCGTTAATGAGATAAAAAAATACAAACCCTACTGCAAAAAAGAGGGTGCAACTTTAAAATTTTCGGTTTATCACATTTTTATGTAGTTTGTAACGCCAAACGACATGCCGTTATCAAATTTTTTGTATTCTAAAAATTTAAAAATTACATAATTTTTAAATAAGGGTACCAAACCCCGTATGACCCCGATCTAAAATTTGAAAAGTCACCCGTGATTCCGGGAGTTAGTGTAATGTGGTCCTAATAAAAATTTGTCGATGAAACCCGTCTTCGTGGTATTACAAAGAAAAACCTAAAAACTGCAACCCCAAAAAAGCCGAATTTTTGTTTTTTGAGTTTCTTCAGCGAACCGGCGGGTTAAGGGCAACTTTATAAGTATGGTCTTAACGTACCTCGGGAGGGGAACAAAAATGGTCGCAGTGGCCTTTGCGCTACGAAACTTCGTTAAAAAGTTTGAAATATTCGGACGCATCCCCTGAGCTTTTGGGAAGATGTACCTTACATTTGGCATTTTTCCCGGGGGTTTCAGCCGACGCCCGACAAAAACGGTCCTCAGAGATTTTGCTTTTAGAGACCTCCTAATAGGCGAGAATTTCCATCAGTGAGTCATTAGTGGCTGGGGCCACTAAGTGATTTAATTTTTTTGTTCTGTATACTCTTATGCGCGGACAGAACTCTTCGTGAAGAAGAGGTTTTGCGTATAAGTATATTTAGTTTAAAATATTGTACATAGCTTAGTATAGTAATGAATTGTAATTTTAATGTAGCTATATTTTACTAAATAAAATAAATAAATAAATAAAATAAAGGAACATAAGACAACGGATTGGACCGGGATTTCTAGTGTTGAGGAGCTTTTCCATCGAGTAAGGAAAAGTACACCGTGGTGACAGCCAACTTTGGGGGTCTTGATACGGCACGTGGAAAGAGAATGCTTCATATTTTAACTAATACAGATGCTATTACATAATAATCTCTTTACTTTTTAAAAAATTTACTCATCTAAAATGTCCCAGTAAACCTTCAACAAAATGTTTTGAAATTCATTCAATTTTAATTTTAAAACTCTCTTTACCGTTTCCTTAATTTTCATAATAATTTAAAAAAATAATCTTCTGAGAATTCATAATACAATTACAATAACCGTAACATTCCACGAAAATAAAGCTAAGGTAAGGTGCAAGTATCCATTTGTCTACATTCTTCCAGTAATCCACATTCTTTTGAGATGATATAAAATTAATTAATAAATATAATATATTAATTAGAAAAGTCTCTGCTCCATTTTCTTCAGAGAATTCTAAAAAGACGAATTTTAATTGTCGGCTTCGTTAAAAATTTAAGCTAAGTAATTTTAATATATCATTTTATTAAAATGATATAGTAATTTATACAATGAATAATTTAAAAACATTATTTTTATAAATTCATAAATTATTACACATCCTGAATTTTTTAAGTTATCGCAAATAACAGAACTAGTCAAATAAACTAAGTAACTGGATTAGCCGCCAGCAAAAATTTGTAAAAAAATATGTTTTTTATCCTTGGATATTTTCCAGCCAATAAAAGATACTTATTTTATTTTTATTGTTTAGGTCATCAGCCGAAAGGCTAGTTTGAATCTCTACAGGCTTTACTAAGTAAAACTAGGAGTGAGGTGGTTTACCATTGCTTTCGTCACTAAGTGGAAAATTATGCTTATCAGCAAGCCAGGCATTCCAAAAAGGATGTAATTTCCCTTATAAATGACACATTAAGTTCAATCATCACAGTGTCTGGCTATATAATGATGAAATTCATTTCACTCGGAGGAGAAAACTCCGACTAATGTATTTTACACCTTTACCTCTTATGTTCGTAAATTATTCAGTCTTATAATAATTGGCTGACCATTTGATAAGAAACAGAACTATTTTTTATACCCTTGGACCAGCAGATCGAGTGCAAATAATTTAGCACTCCACCAGTCTGTTATGGACAATGATTTTTATTAGAGTTTGCAATCTGAACAATAGAAGTTCTATACCGGTCATGAAACTTCTTATAGACAGTAATTTTGATGTATTCCAGTTCCTAGCCGGTAAATGAAAATGAGACTTTCAGTTTAGCTCATGTGCCACATTACATCCCGTAGCACTCCTTCACTTCAGACTTTTCTTCTTTCTTCCATCCACTAGCCGTTACGTTCCGCATTAACTTGTACTTAGTTTGTTCTACCATGTTTTCTCATTTTATTGGACTATTTTCACTTCATTGAAATTTTCTGTAAATTTTTAAACCTCACTAAAAGTAGACAAGGGAGGAAAATATTTAATACCAAAGAATTTATATATAAATACACACATTAGTATTGTTAGAGCAGATTTTATGTTACCTGGAGTTAATTTTATGCTTAGTTAGGCATATGATGCAGAGAGTATTTTCACAAAATTAAAGTACTATCAGAACAGATTCTTAGTACATTATTATGAAGAGAGAGTGAAATGTTTACACCTTATCTTCCAGTCGGAACCTCTTTATTACTTCAGGAACAACAATGTCATAAGATAAGATGACAAGTAACGGAACTAAGTACTGTGCAAAAATAACGCGACAGCTTTAGTGGAAATTCACAGCTTTAAAGCTTACATTCCAATGTACTATACGGGTAACTAAGTTGTAGCAAATGCTCTCAAGATGTTACGCGTAGTTAGAAACTGTCGCATACTTCATAATTTTCTACTTGATAAAATTCTTCAGAAGCATCTAATCTCTTTATATAACAAAATAAGAAAATGTTCAATGAATAAGAAAGATAAGTTTTATCAATGAAGTTTGTCATGTAGATGAAACTTACATTTACAAAACAGAATTTTCTATAATCAGTACATCGTTCTGCTTGAATAAATTTTAGTACGAGTTTTTTTAAATTTAAAAACGGATTGAACCTCCATTCCAAAATCTTAATTTACAAAACCCTTTGGCCGATCTGAACTTTTGAAGTCCACCTCTTTGAAGCAGCGGCAGAGAGTATTTACAGTCGATCCAGAATTTCTTGTTAAAATTCTTAACACGTTCTTCTAGGGTCCCTTATTATGTGCAGTTAAGCACTAAACCCTCCACAAAGATTCCAAAATTTCAACAGTAAAAGAACTAACCGTGTTATTTTACAATAAATTTCATGATCGACTAGAAAACCACCCCAAACAAAAAATCCGTGACCAGCTTTACGGAACTACACAACAGTAGGATAATGTCTTAAGCAAAAAACAAGTAGGGTACCTATAGCGGATAACTGCCATCATCCTGACCGAATAATGTTAAAAATTGGGTACCTCATTTCCAGGCAGGAAAATTCCACAATACCCTGCAAATTACTTTTAATAACCCATAAGGAAATTGTACCTCTCAGTTTACAGTGTTGTATCCAAAATCAAAGACAAAAGGGGAATATCCAGTGAATTGATATAAAAACATACGTACTGGAAAACTTATCCTGATCATTTAAACTACTGTCATTAGTTTTCATGCGTTCTGGCCACAAGGAATCTGGTTAACATAGTTTAGATTTCATTTTTTCTAAAGCTCCTTCATTCTTTTAGTCTATTGTTTCTTAAATTTTTCTGTTCAATCATGTGATTCATTGTTTCTTTTACTTTTCTCTAAAAATCTATTCGAAAAATCAATTTTTCTAACATTTTACCGGGCGTTGATTAGTCCCTTAAGGATATTCCATTTTTAAGTCCTTTTAAATTTCCTCAAAAAAATTAATTTTTGTTATTAATTTTTCATAAAAATGAAATATTTTCTTTATTAAAATGATTTCAATCATAACATTCAGATACATCCGTAAAATGTATAACTTTTTTTAGGTTATGTTTTCTATTTTTCATAATCTTTACAAATTTCTTATGATTTTCTAAATTTCTATACTCTATTTTCTTCTTCGATATTTTCTGACTACTTTACTTAATCCTTTATTTGAATGTTTTTTAAACATTCTACACCATTAAGGGCTTCTTCTTCACGATTTTCTGCAAGCATACCGCTTACCTTGTCTTGCAGAGCACAAAAATATAGTGAGGCGGTTATAATGAAAATAGCAGGCGTTGTTTTTAAGAAAATTGCAAAATAGTAAAAAAATCGCACGAGTAAACTACTACTTTCAATCGACTGATTTTGATGAAAATATTTGTATTGGGTCTCCTCACAGTACCTAAATTAAATTTCAAGTTTCAACTTCGTACAATTTTTCTTTTACGGGTTAATATTGTTTGCTGTACTATGGTGCAGAGGCCTGGACTACCAATAGGCAATGTGAACGAAGACTTGAGGCCTTTGAGATGTGGGTTTACAGAAGGATGCACAAAATATCTTGGACAGAGAGAGTCACAAACATGGAAGTCCTAAGGAGGATGCAGAAGGGAATGGAAGTGATGATCGAAATCAAGAAGAGAAAGCTGGTGTACCTCGGCCATGTCTTGAGAGGTCCAAAATATGAAATCCTTCATCTTGTCATCCAGGGAAAGATTATGGGCAAACGATCGGTTGGAAGAAGAAGAACCTCCTGGCTACGGAACCTGCGAGAGTGGTTTAATTTGTCATCCATCGACCTATTTAGAGCTACAGTTTCCAAGGTCAGGATTGCCATGATGCTAGCACACCTTCGTAATGGAGATGCTACATGAAGAAGTGATTGTTCTCACATCCATATAATACGCCTGCGCGCGCACAGATGAATCGATAAAAACG
The DNA here is from genome assembly GCA_035578175.1 of Catonia carolina. Taxonomy (NCBI): domain Eukaryota; kingdom Metazoa; phylum Arthropoda; class Insecta; order Hemiptera; family Achilidae; genus Catonia; species Catonia carolina. Next base: position 126,385,643 of record JAQMRL010000002.1, read on the forward strand.
TGTTCTTTGGGATCAGAAAAGCTTAAAACGTGTATTTCCAGTGATAACTTGATTTTAAAAAATCGACATAAAACATAACTTTCGTTACGGTACCTACATTTCATATAATACACGAGAAAGTAAAAATAAAGTAGACTACAATTATTTGAATTTCTGGGGAAATCACTTCTGAAATAGCGAACAATAATTAATTGAAGAAAAACCAACAGTTTTATTAAAAAATATAAATTTAATGAACATTCAAAATTTTGGGAAATGAAATTGGAAAAACTGGCACTAACCCATTATTCAATTTGTAATCAGACATTTTATGAGATTTTTACTGTAACTTTTTTTTAGATCATTCATTCAGCTTCAATTCCCTCACTCCAAATCCATTCATGTAACTCGACTGCCCGTACAAAAATATTGTATTTTACCCTTTATAACCACAATTGGATATCAACAACGTACATACCAATTTCAACATTCCCGAATATTTTACACTTTCAATAGAATTCTTTATTTCATTTTTTTTAATTTTTAATAAACAGAAACACTGTCGGTTTGTTTTAAATATAAAATAAATTTCCATAATAGTGTTTTATTCATATTAAAAATGGACTCAACGACATCACCGATTTAAATCGCAATGGGTATTTCATTTCTGGCCTTTCGTCTTTATAACACCAACAGAAATTATGAAGACAAAATTGTTTCTTCATGAATAGTACTAAACAATATTGATCATCACTTCATATACCTTTTATAATTTTTTGTTTTTATTTATCACAAGACGAAAAAACCAGCGTTATGTGTTTTTTTTCCAAGCGTGACATCACTCATCGACAACTCGTCTGCTCATCGTCCTTAGGATGGGAGCAGACTTCACATCAGTTGGTCTCAATAAAAACATTATCGTGAGTTCTTTTACTATGTGTCATATCATTAAATAAAACCGGAAGAATTAATTCAGTAATCCCTTTTTCCGTTATGATGAAGTTATGCAGAGGCAAAAACAAATGTCTTAAAAACCGAGAAAACATAATTGACAGACCAAGTACAGATTACTGATTCCTGACTTCAAGGCCTTGTACGAATAACTAAAGTAAAATATCGGATGAAAGGATGGACGGAGGAAAGGAGAAAAGCATAAATGAAAAAATACAGAGGGAAGTAGCTGCAAAACAGTTTCAAAAAATGTCTTAACTTTTGTAAGTGATCAAACACACATATCTCCAGCATGGCTGTATCTAAAATTTCCCTGAACAAGGGAAATATAAATTTTAATTTTGCTAAAAGTTAGTGTCAGGTCTAATTAGATTGTATGTCTTTACTATACTGAAGTTTGTGTAATGGCTGACTGTAGAAAAATAGACGTAATGAATATTTACAAAAAAATATAAGTTGACTAATACAGTAGTCATACAATCGACACTCGTAGACGATTACAAGGTTTCTATGCTCTATTTCACGTTCAGAATGCAGTAGCCTACAACTCTTATGAGAACCCGTTGTGCTTTATCAGGCGTACGGAAAACATCAGGCACAGCCAATACAATAACTCTCCTCCACCGACACCATCCGAAGGTCACGGGCAAAAATATTTAGAGTTTCGCTTACCACCCTCTAACAAGAACATTTTTAATCAAAAATTCTGAAAAATTTACTTTCGCTTCCTAATGAATTGTATTTTATTACGCTATAAATGTTATTATCATAGTACTCTGATATTTAGATAAGATACGCTCGTACAACGTTGAAAGTTTAAATCTCCTCACATTTTTTTGCGTTTCACATCAAATAACTTATTTCTTTCAGTGGCGTTATATTTGTTTTATTATTTTGGTATAAAATATAGAATTTTAACTGTAATTTGAAATATAAGTCATATGTTGGCCGGCAACAAAATAATAACCGAATTTGAAAAAAATCACTGATTTAAAAAGAGATCAAAGATAGATAACAGGTCGTGTTTCGTATTCCGAGAATCTCTGAATTATTTAGACACCTGAGAACTTATACCAAACATGCGGTCTATTTTTGTCCCCCGACGGATAAAGAGGGGTGTTCAAACAAGAAATAAATTGCTTTTTTGAAAGAGCGTGGTTAATTAAACCCCAATCATAAGTGCACCGTTAACCACTCTCTAATATTTAAATTCGTTTAAAAGTACCTTTTTTGGATTTAAACCAGAACCCTCGTCTCTGAAAATTAGCTGTTAAATAGCTGACTCGCGGCGATGACTTTACCACTAGACCAATCCTGTGGGTGTACGAACATAAAAATTAAGATTCGGAATTATTACAAATATTTTTACGTTACTGAATTGTAGGCCTACTGTACTATTTCGCAGTTAATCTATAAATGTATTCTTTTAAAGTTGCAAATTCAGAATAATAGTTAAAAAAAACCTTTTATAAAACTTTATATTTCTATTTTTTTTTACAATTTAACAAGAATGTATCTTCATTCGTTATTAGATACTATCTGACAGTATTTGTCGGTGTAAAATGCATACTACGGAGAGAATTTCTAAATCTAAATTAAATTTTGACTCGCAGTATTGGTGCAGTTGTGTTTCTGTGTTGGTGTTGAAACAACCGAGTTCCTGTAATTGTTCCAATAATAATCATCATCACAACCGTCGGCGGATCTAGACTGATTTAATATCCTGCTAAGTGGTTTTGTTATTTTTCACAAAGCTATCCCATAGCCTGCAGTAATAAAATGGAAAATGTCAAACAAATTTTTTTCAAATTTCTTTTTAAAATATATTTATATTTTCATTTATAATTAAGATATTCTTCCTTATTATTTCAAAATTTCCCCAGGTTCGTAATTAAAAAGCGACTACAAAGAAATTGTAGTATACTAATTACTATACCGCAGAAATCTATTTTTTTATCAAAAGGATCTTCAATAAACATTATTGAACAATTTTTAATGAGGATACATTTTTATGAATATAAAATAAATTATGCTCATTATATATGCAATGTCTATAATAAATGTTCATATAACATATGCTTCAGTTAATAATTTAAGAGAAAATTTGTGGAATAAAAGAAAATATCTGGTTGGAGAACCTATCCGATTGCTTTTCTCTTCAGCAGACCTCTAGCAATCTGCAGCAATCTAGCAGACCTCTGGGCAGGATCTGGATTTCTGTGATGATATCCTATCTCTGACAAGAATGAAACGAAAAGACTAAGAAGCCATGGTACTCCAATTTCCGACGAATTTAAAAGATCTAACCGTAAAATTTACAACTTCTTTAATTTATTTTGTTCACAACTGTTTAATACTACTAAAGAATGAGATGAAGAAAATAAAATCAATGCACATAATGGCTTGAAGAACACTACATTACACTAGAACTCAAAGTAGTGATAGGGCGAGTCATAGAAAGCTGGTACTTTGTGTCTTATACAAACAGAGTAGTATCGAGCAATCAGCAAAACTACCCAGTAAGTTCATTACAGTATAACATATCAGGTCCAACTAACCGATTACTTCAGATTTACAAATTATAGTAATTAATTATTTTTGTCTACCCTTTCTAGTCTACAAGCTTAAAAATCTGGTGAGAAACACTCACACAACTTTCTCTTGCCAATGCATATAATTAACAATAAACTTAACATTAGCAATAAAACATTAGAAATAAACAAAAAAAGCTAACCTCAATAACCATAACCTGATTTTCATCATGAGTGAAAGACGCAAAATGAAAATCGACCTCAGGTTGGCTTAAAAACACGGAAAATCACTCGATCACGCTAAACTAGACTCTGTAGAAAAACATGCTCAAAATAAAAGTTGTAGATCTTTTAGTTTCCTATAAATTTTATTATATATTTTTTGTCATAAAATGCATAATAAGGCTGAAATCTTTAAAAATTCGAATTTTTACAAGTTTTCGTGAGAAAAAAAATAGTAAATTGCTAATTACCGCTAAATTAAGCGTTGTACGAAAATATTTTATAAGTAAAACTTGTAGATTTTAAAATTCTCTACAACTTTTATTACATACATTTTTGCGTACATAAAAAAACAATTTTTTTACTAGAAAACAGCCTCACCAAAAATTCCAGCATACATGGCATGCATACATATTTATTTATACATTTACATATTTATTTACATATAAATGGCCTACCCTATCTCATAGAGCATAAAAAATTTAGTAAATGAGGAGATTTTTAAAAAAAATCGTAGGAGCCGTTTTTGAGCAAAATTGAAAAAACTGAAAAATTACACGAATAAACTACTACTTCCGGTTGACCGATTTTGATTAAAATGTTCGTGTCGGGTCCGGTAGTAGTACATAGCTTAAGTTTCAAGTTTCAAGTTCGTACGATGTTCTTTTCATTCAATATATCATATTTCTTATTACAGCTATTCAATTTCAACTTATCATATTATTAACATAACAGCTATCACATTCAACTTATCATATTTCAAATTACAGATAAAAGTCTATATTTATATAAAACACATATTACGTCACTGAAAGAAATAAGTTATTCGATGTGAAACGCAAAAAAATGTAACGAGATTTAAACTTTCAACTTTGTACGAACGTATCTTATCTAAATATCAGAGTACGTAATAACAACATTTATAGCGTAATAAAAAAACAATTCATTAGGAAGCGAAAGTAATTTTTTCAGAATTTTTGAATGAAAATGAGCTTTTGTTACAGCGTGGTAAGCGAAACTCCAAATATTTTTGCCCGTGACCTTCGGATGGTGTCGGTGTAGGAGAGTTATTGTTTTGGTTGTGCCTGATGTTTTTCGTACGCCTGATAACAAAACGGGTTCTCATAAGAGCTGTATTGCATTCTGAACTGGAAATAGAGTATAGTGACCGGATTTAATTGCGTAAGAATGGTGCAGACTAAATTTTAGCAAATTTTCTCATTCTAACCCGTATAGAGGACCCTGAGTGCTACTTCCGGCCAAATTCTATACAGCTAACAATAACACACTAGAGGAATGTTGGAGTCGATTACTCAGCAGGTGGCAGATGAGATGGAATGAAGCTAGGGTCGGGGAGTGGACAAGGAGGTTCATTCCAAATGTCGAGGTGTGGATAAAGAGGACATTTGGTGACACCACCCACGAGCTGACGCAGTTGCTAACAGGGACAGTTGCTTTGGGGCATATTTGACTAGGTTCAAATTTCATAAAGTACCGAAATGTCGGTTGTGCGACAGTGAAAAGAAGGAGTCCATTTCGCATATTTTTGAAAGATGTCCCTATTTTGGCCTCGACAGAATGGACACATCTAAGAAGATAGGCGTTGCGCAGTGGATCCCAGAAAACTCTCCTCATCCTGCAGCATCGCTGCAGGATGAGGAGAGCTGGAAGTTGGTCGCTCAGTTTGCGGAGAGGGTGGTCGGGAGACTGCGGAGGGAAGGGACATACGGAGATCAGCGGGATTACCCTCTCCCACAGTGAAAATCCTGTCCCGATCTCAGTAGGTATGGTAGGCACACTAATTTCCTGAGCTGGTGATGAAAGAGATAAATGAAAGTGAGAGAGTGAGTGTTGGTCAGTGACAGCGAAAGGGGAATTAGGCTGCGGTTCCCTTCCACGCCCCGCTGACAGTATGTAAATTTTTTTTAACTTCACATTTCCCTTGTAGTATTACATAAACAGTTCCGAGAGAGGTGGAGGGTTGTTTGCTGATGTCGGATCAAGTGGCCAGGCGGCAGGTTTTTGGTTGGTAAGGCGGTTGTGGCCTCTTTGGGGCTGGACGAGGACGCCTCAATTTAGTCCAACATTACTTCCCCATCGTGAGGGAATGAACATGAGTTTTTCTCGCCGCCTCGGATAAAAAAAACACACTAAAATTTTATTATTTCTAAATTCTACTATCAACAATTTCAAATTGTCCATATATCCCCCAACAAAAAATATTTTCCCGTCATAAACAACTGTCTTATTACTATAGACACAACACAGATTACCTTCCACTCTAAAAAAAAGAGGCACAAGTCTTGAAAATATACAAACATGTAAGTCCTCCATTTTGTGTTTTAAATTTTATTCTCTTTTTATATAAATGTTTATTATATTTAGTGTTTTGTGTATTATACATGTAGATTATTGTAATCATAACGAGCTTTCAAAAGATTTATAAGATTGTAAAACCAATATGAGGTTATTTTATTATGGAATTATTGAAATAAGATTATTTATTTACGGTATTAATAAAGGATTAAAATATTTATGACTGTTACGTTTTGTTGGTAACTACTAGGATTTTTGTACAACATAAAAATAAATCACACCTTTATCTGTTACATAATACTTTAATATTCCTCGTGAAATTTATAGTTATTTTATTACAATTTCAATCCAAATCGTATTAACTAGTAAATCATGTATATAAAGCTTACGGTTTACGTTATTTATGTAACATAATTTTATGTACATTTCATACTCCTTTGTTAAAATATAAAACTGAACTTTGCCGGTGTATTATATTATTCCATTATAATGTACATAATAATTCCGTCCATTGAAAATATTTATAGTATTTATGACATAGCAGTAATAACATCTATTCTTAATACCCGAATATGTTCCTGGTATTTAAATTGGTAGGTGAATAGGTAGATAGATTTACTAGATACCCCTGAATTCCGAGCGATCAAAATTTATTAGATTTTTTTTATGTTGAAACAAAAATAATTTGTTCGTTTCAAAATATTTTGGAACCTATAAAACTATAATTAAATGATAAAAAATGAAATAGATATTACACTGCCGTACTGTACACAGTAAAATAATTTGTTTATACAATTTCCCGTTTAATACGCGGTTTTTATGAAGTCCCTAAAGTAAGTACGAAAAACTACACAGTTATACCCTCTTAATAAGCACCAAATAAAAAACATCTCTCGCCGCCTCGGATAAAAAAACACACTAGAATTCTATTATTTCTAAATTCTACTAAAATATTGAAATACAGTCAATGTCGATTTAACAGACTTCGATTTAACGTACTTTCAAATGAACGGACTAGCCTACTAAGTAAATAAAACTGTTTGAAGATTACAAAATTTTAAAGAATGTTAATTTTTGTGAAGACAAACCTGTTCCTTTCTTTCTGAAAGGTACAGTTTTTTGAAAGTTATGACAAGAATAATGCTATAAGCAAATCCAACGTTTACTTTAACACATTATCAAAACATACGTAACCGATTGTTTTATTACTGAATGACTTTCAATTTAAAATGAACTTTTACATTTACGGACATCGGTATCCCCCAATTAGTCCGTTAAATCCAACATTGACTTTATTGAAGTTTTTCATTTTCACAATAAAAACCCATGTATAAAAAGAAAATCTTATAGTCACTGCAATTCTCTCGACTAAACAATGCACATCCAAACGACACCATCATCAAGGTTAATCAACCCTTAAACCGTGTTGTAGTTTGACAATTCAGTTGCGTTTTTACTTTAGGGATTTTATCAAAATTGCGTATTTAAAGGGAAATCGTATTAAACTGATTTGATTGTACACAATAGTACAATGTTACAGGTATTTCATTTTTTAATCACTAAATTATAGTTTTTAATGGCTTCAACTTTATTTTTTTTACAAGTGTTCATGTTTTTTTAAAAGCACAACTAGTAAATGAGATGGAATGAATGATGAATAGCGGGAATGTGACGTGAATATGAATCGATCCAGTGACCGATTTCGGCGTGAAATTTTGCAAGGAATGTGGTGCCAATATTTTTCAATGATAATGATTTATAAACTATGATGGATGATTTTTTTATATGAAATAATTTTTTGTTTTTATGAAATGACACAGGCATGAAAAGTTAAATTTTTTTTATGGTGGTCGGAAAAGATCCCTATTCCACCTTCGTTTCAGTCGTCTGTTAACAGGGAGATCGTTAGTTGAAAGAAATTGGACATTTGGATTTATGTAGTCAATTGTTTTTATGTGTAATGAGTTGTATGTTGCGTTGCCAATGTCTCGAACCATTGGTACTTTCAGGTCTTTGTGAAGGTTATGATTGGTTACGTAAAAAGGTGCGTTTGTTATTGCTCTAAGTGCTTTTGACTGGTGTCTTTGAAGAATATTCAGTGTTGTATTGTGACTGTAATATTTAAAATATTTTTAAACGAAAAAATAATTTTTTCTTTTCACAAAAGTGTAGTAAATGAGGCGTTTTAAAACCATTTTTTAAAACATGCAAAAACGTGAAAAAATGCACAAATTATAACTACTTCCGGTCGTCCGATTATAATGAGACTTTTTTTGTCGGGTCTCCTAATGGTATCTAACATAAATTTTAACTTTCAACGTCGTATGATTTTCTGTTTTTTGAATTATTTGTATTTTATTGTCGGCAGCTAATCTCTTACAAGTATTACCTGTTAAAAATGCAACTTAATTATTTTTAGAAAGGCATATGGATGCTTCTAATTGCTTACGTATCCACTGTTTTGCAGAACAACATGCTCGTTTAGATCTTCGACAAAAATCAAAACTTAGCTCTTCAGTAAGTAAAACTTACTTGTATCTTCATTAAGGAACGTCCTAATTTTTTATACTATTCAATTTTATTTTTTTTCACATTTCTCAAACCTTAACACTTACACACAGATACACCAATCGGTAAAAACTTTTTTTTGGGGGGCCTCAGAGGGCATGAAATGTGTATTGCCGGTGAAAATACGATTTAGAGAAGTCGACGTAAAAACATAACTTTCCTTACCTGTATTTCATATAAAGGAAGAGAAAGTAAAAAGGTATAAAATATAACGCACAAAATAGACGACTTACATGTTTGTAAACTAACGGCAAGTTTCCCCATTACATTTTGTTTTTATCGATTTCCTACGTTTTCCAGTTTATCCGGATTTTGGATTTACCGAATCGCTTCCGGTCTGAATAATTCCGTATAAACGAGAAAGTACTCTATGTGTTAACCATAAATTTCATCGGTAATAAGTCTTTCATTATGACACAAAAATAATGTTTAACAAATACAGTGTAGATTTTACAAAGTGCACCAGATGCGTAGACTACAGTTCGTTGATTTGTTATGAGGATTTCTATTGTAATACCATTGCCACCAAGTCTATGAAGACCACGAAACAGAAGAGAGTAATGGAAAGCAGCGAGTGAATGAGTAAGTGAGAGAGAGAATCATGTGCTGACACAAACATTTAACCCATCAACCACCGCTACAAAACCCCTACTATAATATTTCAACCCTCCTAACCCCTTCAATGAAAACCCCTAGCAACAAAACCCTGCCATACTATTCTGTACAGTGGTGTTTCGAGCCTTGTTTCTCCGTACATCCCGGTTCTGCACAGGATATAATTAAGATTTCACAAGCCACTTCCCCCGAATGAAAACCAATTAAAAATGTAATTAGTATTTTTTTATAATCCCTATTTAATTGCAAACAAAATACACACCGGAGAAAGTGAATTAGCTGTTACATGAAAAAGAAAGTAATGGAAATTCTTAATAATTAACCCTATATTTTTGCTAAATTGTTGTTTATTAATTATTATTTAAGAAAATTAATTATATTTTTACTTTTAAAAAATATATTTTTTATAAATACTTTCCTTTGAATTTTTATACCCTTTTTATATTTTCTATATTATTTTTTGTTATTAAACTGGTCTTGTAAAGGTCACTAAAACATTTTACTTTACTTTCATAATCCTTAGAGGATGAAATTCTTGGTATCAATTAACTAATTAAAATTAATTCTCTAAAGTCTACTTTACAACCTCTGGTCAATTATTCTTAATTAAGGTTTTTGTAGTATCTTGTTAATTAATAAAAATTAGGGTTACCTTTTACAAAAAAACTGTACTTTACATGAAACAGTAAAATAGAATAAAAAAAACTGGTGTGAAACACTCACACGACTTTCTCTTGCCAATGCAAATAATTAATTAAAAATAAACCTAACATTAGTAATGAAACATTAGAAATAAACAAAAAACTAACCTCAATAAACATAACCTAATTTTAATCATAAGTGAAAGACAAAACGAAAATCGATCTCAGTTTGGCTTAAAAATACGGAATATCACTCTTTCACGCTAAACTAGACTCTGTAGAGAAAATGCTTTAAATAAAAGTTGTACGATTTTAAATTCTCTACAACTTGTATTATATAAATTTTTGCGCTAAAATGCATATTAAAGCCGAAATCTTAAAAAAACAATTTTTTTACGTGAAGAAAGCTTCACCAAGAATTTCAGCAAACATGGTGCCTACCCTATCTCGTAGAGCATAAAAAATTTAGTAAACCAGGTTTTTTTTAAAAAAAATCGTAGGACCGGTTTTAGAGAAAATCGCAAAAAGTGAAAAATTACACGAATAAACTACTACTTCCGGTAACCGATTTTGATGAAAATGTTCATGTTGGGTCCTCTAGTAGTATCTAACTTAAGTTTAAAGTTCCAAAATCGTACGATGTTCCGTTCTTGAGATATTCTGAACACACACACACACACACACACACACACACACACACACCAACCGCTAGAAACATGTTTTTTGGATTCAGGGGGTCTGAAAACATGTAGGTCCGGTGAAAACTCGATTTTGAAAAATCGACATGAAAACAATACTTTCCTTCCTATATATTCATATAGGCAAGAAAAAGTAATAAGACGAGTTTTGAATACTCGTACTGTACATATGTAGAAAACGCTGGTCGGCAAATAGCGGAAGTAAACAGTTTTAAAGTTTTATCATACCTTGGTTCTACCAGTTTTACCTTGTTGGATACTGACTTCTCGACAGATATCAAAAATAGAACATAGCTACTGATATAAAGGTTAAAATCTTTAGCAGGATATCAATTCGATGGACCATAAAAGAAATTACGATATTAGGCATAACCTTAAATATGCCAGGATTGATATTAACTAATCGAAAATACAGTCAAAAGTGGTATAGTCATTTGTTGTGGATTCCACATGATTGAGCAACCAAACAGGTGTTTACTTACAAGTATACTGGACAATGTGGTATTGGACGACCTCAGACGAGATGAGTATCCCAAATTCTTTAAGAAATATCAGGTTACAAAATTTTAATTTGGAACAGTCATTGAGTATATTCCGTAGTATTATTTTTGATGATATGATTTATATTTATGATTCATAGAATATTCATTAGAACACGGAATAATAAATGTTTAATTTACAGACAAAAAATGGTCAAAAAAATTTGCTTTCTCCTAATTTTAAGAGGTTTTTGTGTACTTTCCTCTACACAACCGTTTTAATCCTTTTATATTCGAAGATGTGACAGAAATAATTGATGTAAATGATTAAAATCTGTTAAATAATTAAGACTTCTACAAACCTGTAACCCTTTCATGGGTTCAGAAAAGTAAATTTATTTGACTCACCATTTAAATTGTGAATTATTCAGATAAATTCACAATTTTATTAATTACATGTTAACGTGTAACTGTTAATGCTACATAGAAGCAAGAAAGGAAAATAATGTTAATGCTGCTCAACCAAAACCTTTTAAGCTGCCCAGTTGTTAAAACTGTCAAATTGTAAAACAAATTTGGTTAAGCTATATATATATACTATAAATAAGCTACATTTATATATAAATTTCCATATCACTATAGCTACGCATAATGTTGTAAAATATACAAGAAAAATCATTAAATTCAATATTATTAATATAAAAAATTCCTTTCAAGAGACGCGTGTCTCTTATTAGGTGGTGGCAATTTTTTAAAAACTTAGTTGATAAACTGTTGGCAAAAACCATTAGTGATTTCTGTATCTAGGCCTACTCTTTAAGAGGAATCGAATGACACTATATTTGTTTCGAAATTACGACTTTGAGTTGAAAAGTATACTTTATCAGCTCGCCGGGCTTTCGGAAAAACACACATTTTCTATCCTGCAAATGACACCTTCCCTTTATTCACCACAGAAATGGCTGTGTATGAAATTCATTACTTTCAGAGGAGATAACTCTGATTAGTGTCTTCTACACATCTACCTCTTCTGCTCTTAAATGATTCAACCATTTAATCGGCTGACCATATGTAAAGAAACAGAACTATTTTTTGTAGTCCTGGAACTAAGAGATTGAGTGCAAGTAATTTAACACGCCATCTGTCTGTTATAGGCAGTTGGATAGATTAAGAATCCGAAAACAGTTTGTTGCTATTTCGTGTAGTTCTGACATCTGGGTGTGAAAGACGGACGAAGGAAAATGACAGATGACAATTTTAAAAATTTGCGCCAATTACTTATACCTATTTGATTTCAAAATCTGTAGTCTATAAATTCAAATAAATAGGCGTACTGTATTTTATCTCCATCACTCAAGAGAGGATGTATTAACTCAACGTTCCTTTATCATTCAAATAAACTATTAAAACATATAACAGCGAAGTATTGATATAAAGGAAATTAATCAGAGCTATCTCCTCTGAAAGTAAGTTTTTCTTTAAAGAGGTATACCCTGGGGTAAGTTAAGCGTAGATGATTAAGTTATTACTTTTAAAGAGTCCTAGTAATTGATGAGCTTCAGCTATTTACCTGCAGTCGTTAATCGATAAATATAATAATGTTTTAATGGTTCATCAAATTTTCAAAAATGTCTATAATTATTTTTTAGTTATCTTTGAACTGATACGAGGTGTGGCTATTAAATAACGAAACTGACGTTATAAAAAAATTTATTTTAATTTTATACAATCACTTATTATAACCTTCAATATACACTCCTTCTCTATCCCTACAACGCTCCATGCAAATTTTCCATTGTTGGAAACAGTGCTGGAAGTCATCTTCTCTCAGCTCCTTCAGGACACGTGCCGCTTTCTCTTTTACAGTTTCCACAAACTCAAATCTTGTCCCTTTTAATGCAGATTTCACCCTAGGGAACAGGTATAAGCCACATGGTGCAAGACCTGGTGAATAAGGTGGATGTTCTAACACTGAGATGCTGTACTTGGCTAGGAACCTCTTGACAGATAATGCGGAATGAGCTGGCGCATTGTCTTGGTGGGGAACCCATGATTTGTCTTTCCACATTTCGGGGCGGTTTTTCCTTACTCTTTGACGTAGTTTAGAAAGTACCTCAAGGTAGTAATATTGATTAATTGTTCGACCTTCAGGAACCCAGTGAAAGTACACAATCCCATGAATATCAAAAAAAAAAGATCATTGCTTTAAATTTTGACTTGCTTCTTCAAGCTTTTTTGGTTCTCGGTGAAGTTCGGCTCTTCCAGTGCATGAATTGGTGCTTCGTTTTTGGATCATAACTAAAAAACCATGTTTCATCACATGTTATTATCTTCTACCTGTTCCCTAAGGTAAAATCTGCATTAAAAGGGACAAGATTTGAATCTGTGGAAGCTGTAAAAGAGAAAGCGGCACGTGTCCTGAAGGAGCTGACAGAAGATGACTTTCAGCACTGTTTCCAACAATGGAAAATTCGCATGGAGCGTTGTAGGGATAGAGAAGGAGTGCATATTGAAGGTGACAATAAGTGATTATGTATAAAATATAAAATAACATTTGTTACAACGTCAGTCTCGTTATATAATAGCCACACCTCGTATCTGTTCAAAGATAAATAAAAAATAATTTATAGACATTTTTCAAATTGGAACTAATGGTTTTGTGACAAACATTCAACAAACATACTGTAGTTACAAATTTGCTTTGTTATTTGTATAAACAGGTATTGTATTAACAGATCAGGGTATTTCATGAAACAAGCATTAATCATGTGAAAACCGGATGCTCAATTATAAGAGAGAAACAGTAGAAGCATGGAGTACCGGTAGCCAGCGGCAAACTTCCAGTATCATCTATTCTAGCCAGAATATTCGTTAGTTGGCAACCATCACGGTACAATACATGTTTGCTTGACTACGACTGACATCGCCTCTCCATATTCAAAACCTAATCAATATTTACAACTCATCCTTCAAAATATCGTACAGCACCGTGTTCTATTATAACATAGCTTGCATTAGCGTTGAGAACACCCTATTACACGACAGCCCAGAAGGGAATATGCCTACATTTAAATTATAATCAACCGAGATTAGAATCGTTTATCAATTGTTTTGTGTACCGAACTAATAGAACGTTGTCACATGCAATGCATACATTCACTACATACTCTAACGACACGAAATACAACGTCACTTAAATTTATTGATCACAAGAAGCGCGGTCTTATCCAATAACTCGAGGATTATAAAATTGCCAATTTATTTCGTACTAACTGCATTATCGATTTTAAAACATATTTCACAAACATTGGATTCATAAAAATTGCTGTTACTTTTCCTTCTTATAATCATTAATTTTAATCCGCGACAATATTGATACTGATAACGGATTTTTCTTAGAGGATTTTAAAAATATTATTAATCTGAGAACTATTAATTAATTAAAAATATAAATAACAGACTACTAAATAACAGACTGAAACAGTTATACAGGCTATTATTAGCCAAGCGGTCAAAACTACCCATGGCTTCAAAACTCTTGACGTACAAGGCGATGCTTCAACCGATCTGGATGTATGGTAGTCAAATTTATTGTGCAGCAAAGCTATCAGTAATTTCACGAATACAATGTTTTCAAAGTAAATTCTTACGACTAATTACTAATTGTCCGAGTTACTTATCCAATAGAACACTACACGATGACTTACGCGTTCCTTATGTCAACGACACATATCTAAAACTGTACCGTAGGTTCAGAGACAAATTTCACAATCATAAAAATTCCTTAATATGCAATATGAATCCTGCAGACCTACCAAGAATCACACAACGACGACTGAAACGCCGATGAAGTAGAGACATGATACATTAACGCAAATCTAACATTTATTATGTATACAAAAACAAAAATACATTGAACAAAAAAAAATGAACACAATTATCGTTATCTGGAGAGCTCTCGTTGGGTGGTGTCTCAAAGCCATTAACGCGAATGGGTTTTTTAATTTTTTTTTTTAGTTTGTGGACGTTTTTGCTGGTTGTTTTTACACAGTTTCAAGAAAAATAAAGTGAAAAAATTAAACAACAATATCATGGAATTTGAACAAATGGTAAAAACAAAAAAAATCTAATTAAACTCGTTAAATATCAAAATAATTCTATTAGAAATTAATGCATAATCATACATAAATTTACAGTAATATGAGTTAAAATTTATTTTAATGATACCTAATGAAAATCCATTATGAACGATTGAGGTATATTATAGTGGGTAGTACAACCGATTGCAACATCTACTAGGTTTGACTCCCAGTTAAATATTCGAATCAGTTCTATTGCTGCTTCTCTATGTGAAATAAGACACTCCGCGTTACATAGGCCTATTACATCAGTTTCTTTGAAGTCCATCTTTTCTGAAGTACGGTATGACTACGGAAACTATTTCTTCGTCTGTAAGCTGAAGACGTTTATCATCATCTGAAAGCTTCATAAATTAATTTAGCTATTTTTAAAATAAATTTTATTATTATTATTATTATTATTATTATTATTATTATTATTATTATTATTATTATTATAAAGTCATAAAGTCATATTGGACTCCTCCTTTGATAATTGTTTTTTTTACTTGGCTGTTAGCTCGGTTGTTTGTCTTTTGTTAGTGTTTCTTTTCTTCTCACCATTGTTCTCTTTACACACTTTAGGTGTGGTATCATTGCCAATCCCTGCGCATTTTTACTTGTGAGTTTAGACATATGAGTTAGTGTTTTCTTTTGACGTCCCATGTTTTTACGTCCCGATGAGTAAGTGCAGCGTTCAAGGATTTCTATCTGTTGCTGTACTTGCTCTACTCATGTAGGTCGTCCTCGCTTCCCTGTTAGTTATCTTCATGGAGGTTGGGATGGCTGTAAGGGGTGAGTGGAGGCCATCTAAAAAAAAAATTATTATGATACCCACAGAGTTGGTCTAGGGGTAACGTCGTCACCGCTAGTCAGCTGTAAAACAGCTGATTTCCGGAGACGAAGGTTCCTGGTTCAAATCCTAGTAAAGGTAGTTATTTTTATACGGATTTGAATACTAGAGAGTGATCACTGGTTTACTTGGATGGTTGGGGTTTAATTAACCATACTTTCTCAGGAATGGTCGGCCTGGGTCTGTACAAGACTACACATAATTTACACGTCATACATATCATCTTCATCTCATTGGGTCAGGAGGTTGCTTAATGTTCTGTTGAACAAATTGCAACGTACACAAATTAGGAATAAAATAATAATAATAATAATAATAATTATTATTATTATTATTATTATTATTATTACTATTATGCATATTTTTTGGCTAATCCGAACTCTACGAAATCGAAAAGATCCTGTTTCCAATTAGTATGGATTACGAGGGGGTGGTTATGTACACAAATTTTCTTGCATTAACAATATTTATAATTTATTATTTAGTAATTAACTGGTAATAGAAATTTAAATTGTATATCCAAGCAAGAAATATATGTTAATTGACATAATTTAAAGGGGAAATTCCCATTTGGTTTACTCTCTCACTTTACCATCCTCCAAAAATGAAACAAGTTGAAGTGAGAGGGTAATTAGACATAAAAGGGTTAAGATAGAGCAGGGAGAAGAGTTTTAGTAAACAGATTCAATTCAGTGTGAGACACGTAAGAGACAGACCGCAAATTATATTAAATTCTAAGTTAGAGCTGGGTAAATGAAGTTTTGCAATATCGAAAAGCAGCACTCAAACCTAATCCAGCTGGTACTTCACAGCTAAAAGCATAAATTTCATAAGGTATAATACTGGATAACTTCTACCTTCTAAAAACACAAGTGCTTGGTTTAAACCATCACTATAAATTACCGGGTTTTACACAATTTGTTTACACTAATCTACAACGGTATAACGACAGTAAGTTGTTCCTTTGTTTGCTAATTGTCAAAACCGTATAACTGATGGAAGATTCCTGAACTGTCCCAATACGATCAAATTCATTAACTTAAATTTGTAAACTAAAGTTTATCAGGAATGGATGATCACCAACAATAATTATTATTAGTTTAATATTATTATTATTATTATTTGCAATAGGGTCTTTAATAAAACCATTAGTCATTTTAGAGCAAGAGGTGTTTTCGGATGTGAGAATCCAAAAGTTTTTAAAATCCAATACTTTTTTGTATAAGTTCCTAAAAATAGTTTGAGGCCATGATAAAATATACCTCAATATATCTTTTACAATTTTTTTTCTTTTTCGTCCGACTAGTTTCCAATTACTAACGCAGATGATAAAGGCCGATAGATGAAAGCAGATGGTAGAAAAGTTCCAGACGTGGTCGAAAATCGAACCCGGGACTCCTAGCGAAGAAATCAGTTATGCTGACTACTATACCAAGGTTACATTGAATGACGATACGTCATGTTTTAATAAGTGTACAGTCTGCTTTTTATTTAATTGTTTTCTTTAATTTTTAATTTGTGTTTAAGAACAATTTATCTATTATTCTTATTTATTTTATTTTATTTAATATCAAAAGTTTATATTTTCTACAATGTATATCAAATTATGTTAAAATTCTTTTATTGCCTTGTTTATAAAATATTAAATACTTTGCATTGTACCGTCATTATAATATTATTTTTCATTGTTTTGTTTTTTTTTTATTGATAAGCGCGTAAACCGTTTACTGGACAACTGTACTTTAAAATTAAGGCCAATAATTATCAACA
Organism: Catonia carolina; assembly: GCA_035578175.1. Taxonomy (NCBI): domain Eukaryota; kingdom Metazoa; phylum Arthropoda; class Insecta; order Hemiptera; family Achilidae; genus Catonia; species Catonia carolina. Next base: position 126,403,384 of record JAQMRL010000002.1, read on the forward strand.
GTTATTATAGAGTATCAGGATTTCAGGTAAGGTCTGGAATTTGTCATGTTTATCACCTTATATCATTTCCTACCGCACAAGCCAATCTCATGTAGGCATCATCCCCCAATAGAATTAATTAATTAATAAGTTAATTTATGAATATAAAATATCGTAAAGTATTAATAATTTATTAGTTTAGTAAAATGTTTTTCTATCCTGATCAATACTTTCGCACAGTTTTCCTTGGTCATTCCAAGCAAGTGCCTGGTCAGTTTCTTTTTTTTTTTTTGGACGTTCTGTGCAGTAATATAACCAACCAAACTTTTTTTGGATCATTATATTAAACAAATATTATTTTCTGTATCAATGTAGTTACCACAATAATGGCCATAAGACATTTAGACAGAAAATCATCAAAGAAGCTGAGATAATGACTTTTAGCTATATCAACTAAAAACGTGAAATGTATATGACAAATTTAGCGACTTATTTATTAATTGTTATAAAAATGTAGCAGATTTCAAAGTTATTGTAAAAAGTATGACAATTTATAAACATATTATTTAGCAAGGAGCAGGAAACTTCATGATATCTTCTATTATTGAAAATAAATAAAAATTAAATACAAGAAATAGATTTTCAATAACATTGTTATCGAATTATTTTGACTAAAATATTTCATCCCGATTTGTGCCGGAATTGTAAAATAAGGCAATTGTAAAATAAGGAATTGTAAAATTGTTGGGAATAAAAATTGGGATACATTTGTTTTACATGTTTCACAACCACCTCTATTTTTTTAAAATATCTCTCCGAACTTTATGTCTATTAGTTCAAAAAAAAATTACAAAAACTGCTTTGTTGTTCTTTACAAAATATATAAATCGAAGTTCACCCTATTTATGTTTAATGTAAACAATTTTTCTTTTACTTTCACTGGAAACAAAACAGATGAAAAATACAAAAAAATTGTGTTATGTGTATGATAATAATGCAACGTAGCAAATTAATCAGCGTAAAGCGCAAAAACAATTACTATTTATGAATATATAGAACAAACAATCTATTTTCTGTATAACTTAAACGAAGATGTAATCTTTTTTAAAAAACGATAAATAATAATAAATAATGTATGAAATTTATATAATCATTATTACTTAGTTGTTTTTACTAAAATGAATAATTCATGGGCCTGATATATTTGATGTGTATAACGTCATGTTAACAAATTAAATTCCTTTTTAAAACGAAATTGAAAAATGGTTAGTAAAACAATAACCGAAGCAAAATCACAAAATTGTATTGTTATATGATTAATTGCGTTTGCAGAAACCTCCGTAACCTCTTCGTTTGTAAGATCATTAGTCTTAAAAGCACAATGTTTCTTGTACTACTACACCACAGACTATTGTATTTGTTCTTTTCATTCGAATTTCCAGAAATAGAACTTCATTTACGGTTTAATTAAAAGTAAGCCTATGGTGTGTAGACATTTGCACCCAACTTGCATAAAGGAGTTAGCTTTTCATTAGTGTGTATACGTGATTTTTTTGTTAAAGTATTACTATATTTAACAAACTAAATATATATTTTATGATAAATCTAAAATTTCATTAACTTCTTTATAATTGGTCAATATGGTAATAAACAAGATCGGTTTATTTGAAAACAAGTATTTTGGAAATTTCAGGGCTCCAAACTAATAAAACCAAGAAACTTCAAGAATAATATAAATGAAAATATCAGGAATACACGGTTTTTTAATCAATAACTATTAAAATGTAAAATTTTGTTTAAATATTTTTTGCTAAAACATCTGGATAAAGGATATTTATGATTGTAAACTTTCCGAAAACCGAAAAATAATCTTTATTTTTTTAGCTTATTTAAAATTGTATCAACAGTTTGGTCATCGAGTTTTGACTCGTAGTAATTTCTAGACGCTAGCTGGGAAGCGAACCCAGTACCTTAGCTTTGTATGCTAGCGCACTAACCACTAGGCTAAATCTAAAGCTAAATCTTTAAATTTATATTTGAACTTTTTAATCACTAAAATCAAAACCGTAAGTTTTGGTTTGTATAACACTGTTAAATTCCTGACAACCGAAAGTAATTCAACGCTAAATTAGAACACGAGTGAATAACGTATAAGTATTTCAAACTTAACCAACCGAGTTGGTCTAAAGGAAAGTTGTTCGCGCTAGTTAGCTGTTTAACAGCTGATTTTCAGAGACGAAAGTTCCTGATTCAAATCCTATTAAAGGCAGTTACTTTTATACGTTTTTGAGTATTATACAGTGGTTACCGGTGTACTTAAATGGTTGAGGTTCACTTAACCATACCCTCTCGGGAATTGTCGGCCTGATTCTGTATAAGACTACACCTCATTTACAAGTCATACACATCATCCTCACCTCATTGGGTCATGAGGTTGCTTATTGTTCTAAATTAAACAGATTGCAACGTACACACATTAGGGATAAAAAAACAGTATTTCAGACTTTGTGTTTGTCTTTTGTTTTTTATTAATTAAAACAACCACATAACGAACGTTTACGAAATATCTATCTGTGTAAAAATATCTTTGACGGGTATCAAACGTTGTAAATTTATATAATTTAAAAATTTAGTGTATTTAAAATAGAATGTTCGATTATATTGAGTTAATGTAAATGTAAGTAGAGGTACCATTTGATGGTTTCGATTACATCTTGAATTAAATTTCTCTATTTGAAATGAAAATGAGCAAAAGATATTATCAGAGACGATAACAGAAGTGAAGTTCTACCCTAACTAAAATCGTTAATCCCCTCCACCTTTAATGCCTGCTCAACAACCTACCGAATTACCCAATACGTATTCAAAGTAGTTTATTTTCCAATGCGACTTACAAAAATAAAAGCAATATTACCTCGTGAACATTTCAATAATGAACATAATTTAAGTAATCCTAACTTGTATCTATTTATATATTTTAGCATAACTTTGCCTATCAACGAAATTTTTTGTCATCAGTCTATAGACTGGTTTGATGCAGTTCTCTAAGCTGTTCTATCTTATGCAAGTCGTTTCATATCTACGTATCTGCAACACCCTACATCTTTCATAATTGATGAATTGGTTTATTAATTGATGAATTGAGAATTGGTTTAAATATTCTAATCTTTGCCTCCCCTTACAATTCACTTTCTCAATATTACCCTCCATTATTGCAAGAGCAATACCTGGATATCTTAAGATATGCGCCAATTAAAATTTAAAAAAAATAAATAAATAAAATAAAATGTTTAGGGTATCCCTTCTTATGGTAAGATATTTCCACTTACTTCTTTCATCCAGTCGTCTAAGAACCTCTAAATTACTTATTTTGTCCACCCACCTAATTTTCAATATTTTCCTATAACGCCACATTTCAAAAGCTTCTATATTTTTCTTTTATACAGCCCCATATCACCCACGTTTCACTCCCGTACAATACTACACTCCAAACAGTGTTTTAAAAAAAATTTTTCTTATCTGTAAATCAATGTTTGTAGTCAGTGAGCTGTTTTTTTCATTTCAAAGGCCCTTCTAGCTTCAGCAATCCTACTTTTAATATCACTTGTTCTTCTACCATTCATTGTTATTTTACTCCCTAGATAGCAGAATTCCCCAACTTCCTGTATGTTTCCGTTGCCTACTTTTAAATTTCCCATCTCCTTTAAACCACTCTTGCTACTACACAACACTTTCGTTTCGTTCTTATTAAACTTTCATGAAGTAATCCTTTCTCATGATCTCATTCCATTTAAAATATTGTCGATATTTCTGGTATTTTGATTGGAAAATTATTCTTAGTAGGTAATTATAACGTAGGAATACTTTCTACTTTCTTTTTTTTACTTATACTTTCTTTTTACATTATTTTTTACTTTCTTTTTACATACTTACTAATACTTTCTTTTTTTTTAACGTAGGAATGGTTCTATTTTGGACGCCTTCTCTTCACGGATGTTGGCTATCAAAACAGAAATTCTTACGTTTGACTCTCTTTCTCGTAGTTTCCCACAAAAGCAATAGTACAAATCCTGCAGATTTTTTAACCGGAATCATTTTCGGTTTTCTGTGCTCCACATTCCTGCTATATTTTCCTGTGTATCAACCACAGTTATACCATGTCTGAAGTGCTCGGTCTCTTTATCGTGCTAACTAGTTCTCGCTTTTTACGTAGCTCATATATGACTCAATTCATATTTTATTTTTTAAACATTCAATCTCAAGTAGATTATAAAAAATAACTCAAAATTCTCTCTTCTTTTTGGATAATGTCTTTATCTTTTCCTCCCGATATTTCAACATTCTCTCATAAATCGCCTTCCTTCTTTCTTCTGAGAAGTTGTGTTTGATTTCTTTAGTCTTTTCTGATTTGAGTTCTGCAGACATTGTTTACCCAAATACTTTTCTACCCATTTTATTGTAATAGTAATTTTCTGTAACACCTAGTTTTTAAATTTTCTGTTGTTATTTATAATTAAAGTTTTTTTTATCGTTTCAAATGTTAAATATTTATTAAATTTATAAATAATTAGAAATTATAATTTTATCCAACTGTAAAAATTTGTGATTTGGATAGATTTAAGTAATGTTTTAGATTCCCATAGACATATTGACCAAGGTAAACAAATAATTCAAGACATAATCAACGCCAATCGCAAAACAAATAGCGTTGGTAAAACAGTAATTTTTCATTGAATCCCTTCCCACTTAGAAATCAAAGGGAACGAGAAAGCCGATCAAGCAGCCAAACGCGCTACTACAGAATAATAATAACAACAGAATAAATAAATCTTCCTATCTATACCAACAGAACATGTTCAAAACAAATTAAAATTAATTTGGAATCAGCAGTGGTAGACATTGACAACTAATTTACAAGTAATACGGACTGAAATTCAAGACTTACAACCAGAAAGTTTTGATAACAGACTAAACAAAGTAACACACAAATACCAATTGGTCACACTAAACTGACACACAGCCACCTTATGACGAATCAAGAACCTGACAAATGTAGACGCTGCAATACGAAATTAACTATACAACAAACACATCCTTGTAAATTCCTGATCACAATACGAGGACATTTTCAGTTACCAGGCATTTACAAAGAGTGCATTAATGACACACACTACACAAAAACACTAAAATTTACAAGAAAATTAAAATATTCAAAGTCAATTTTTTTTTTGTTCACGAATTGATCTGCTATGGATCACGTTACCAAGTTGCTCCTCTGGCCTACTGTATTTGCCAGCTTCCCTTGCGTTCGGCCCATAACGCCTTCATTCTCGCGCTTTGTTGGTGTCTCCTTTCCTCTGACCATTCGCCGCCATTTCCCCGGCGCATCCTCCTGCTCTCGATCGCCCCAGATTCCCTTATCACTGCTCTATAGTGCTCTCTGTCCTGTGTGTCTCGCGGTGTTAATCCTCTCTGTTCCAGATCCAATTTAGTTTCCTTGGCCCATGTGTAGTTCTTCTTTCCCCAGTTCACAAAGTCGAATACCTGTTTGACCAATCTATTGTTACTCATCCTGCTGAGATGCCCAAAGAATACCAGTCTGCGCTTCCTCATCCGTGAGACGATGCTCTCTGAGAATTTATACACGTCTTGGTTGTGCTGCAGTCTCCATCCCTCCGTGGTCATCCTGCCCCCCATTATCTTCCGTATTATCTTCCTGTCCAATCCCTCAATCTTCCTGAGGCCCCTATTGAGAAGCAGCGTTTCACTGGCGTACAGTGCTTCGGGTTGGATTACCGTGTGATAGTGTCGCTTCTTAGCATTTTTGGAGATGCACTTCTTGCTGTATACGCTTCGTGTTGTCCTAAATGCGTTCCACATCTTCCGTATTCTTTCCTCTATCCCGGGCTTATCTAGACCGTTTGTGTGGATGTGTTCTCCCAGATACTTAAACGAAAGTCAATTTTAATATTTAAAAAAAAAAATTCATGTAAAATAATGTAAAAAATCTAATGTAATCGTTTAATCATTGTAAATCATTATTGTAAACCTATTGTACTTTATTATAATACTTTGCTATGTAATGGAGTCGCTAAAAACTAAAAAAGTTGATACGACCGCAATAAAACTGATTGTAAAAGATACGTTTTTACCATGAAAATGGTATTTTAAACTGAAAAAGTTATTGCTTCTTACTTTCTAAGTATTGATAGAAGAAATTACTGAATTTGGCGTTTTTTTTTCAAGTTACCTTCACTGAAAAATTATTAGAAAATCAACATAAAAAAAATCGAAATATTTTTTAGTAGTCTAAAACCTGTCAATATGCTAGTCTAGTTAGTGAAATTTTTCAAGTTAAAAATTTTTTGAAGGTGTCTTGACGAAAAGGGTTTTATCATCTGAGAAAAATAAGTGCATGATAAAAATTTACTGGCTAAAAAGGAAATAATAATTCATTACATAATTTGTTTAAGGATAGAAGTAGTTTCATTGATAAAAAAATACAATGGTTCATTAATTTTAAAAGTAATTTGATTTTTCCCCGTAAGGTTTAATAACAGTTATTTGAATTAAAAAGCGTTTCATTACATGAAAGTTTAAATTAATTATTTAAATAATATAATATAAACAAAACTATGTTTACAGTTTATGAACACAGTTTTTCTGTATTTAAATAAAGGAATTTTTATAGTAGAAACAGTAACGAGGAGTGGTTTAATTAAAAATTTAATAAAAATTAATTATGTTTTCTACACCAAGTGGTATTTAATAAAAAAAATTATACCTCGTTAATATTATTTTTACTTTTAATATTATTTATCTGAAAAGGAATTATACTCAACTGAAGTAAACCAATTTTAATCGCATTAGAAAATTCATAGTGTTAAAATAAAAATAAATATTGAATGAATTTACATAAATAATTATCTGAAAGAAAGGTGACATTAAATTTAAAACTTGTTTAATTCTGCTTAACGACTTTTTTCTTTTTGTTTCAACTTTTCCTAATCCTCAGCAACTACGGTAGAAAACAGCGCGTAAAATAGTAATTGAAAAACACTACTTAGAATACTTTTTCGTTGAAGCTCGCTGCTATAAAAACCAAGTGCTAGCTCCAGAGAGAATTAAAGACGTTATATTCAACTGTGAGGTGGAAATCCTGAAAATACTCCTTAGGGAACTGCAAATAATCCTTGTCTGTTTCAGGTTCCACTCTTTAGTCGGTTAAGAAGATTCATGATTCATATAATTCTTCTCAAATAGCACTATAATTGTTACAAGGTTTTCCATATTGAAATGAATAAGGTAATAAATATTTTCACAGTATTTTCCTTTAGTAATATATTTCAAATTTATGTAAGTATTAACGCATAAATTTAGAGTCTGACATTTCATAAAAACAGTATAAAATATTTCCTGGTAGTACAGGACCGGCAGTAGGAGATAAAATAAGCGATCACCCTCAAAATAGATTTGGATTTGTTTTATTTTAGTTTTCTGTTGTCAGATTGCGATGGGTTTATCTGTCTGTATGTGTGGATGGGGTGTTCTGTCTGTGTGTGTGTGTGTGTGTGTGTGTGTGTGTGTGGGTGGGTTTAGGTGTTTGTGTTTGTGTTTGTGTTTGGTGGTGGTATTTGCTCAAATAGTTTTTTGGATTTGTTTTATTTTAGTTTTTTTTTTCTGTTGTCAGATTGTGATTGTGGTAGGTTTTGGGTATTTGTATTTGTATTAGGTCCAATCAGGTCAGAAAGTGTTTTTTTTTTTGGATTTGTTTAGGGGTGGTTGTCTTTGGTCAGATTGTGATAGCTTTGGTTTTTTTTTTATTTGTGTTTGGTGTTATGGTCAGATTTGTTGTTGCTGTTGTTGTTGTTTAGTTGGTTTTTTTTTTTTTGGATTAGATAGTCAGATTTTTTTTTCTTTTTTTTTTTGTGTTAGACTGTCAGATTATAGTCAGGTAGTCAGATTTTTTTTTATGGTCAGGTAGTGAGATTGTATGGTCAGAGAGTCAGATTTTTTTTTTTATGGTTAGATAGTCAGATTTTTTTATGGTCAGTTAGTGAGATTGTATAGTGAGGTAGTGAGATTGTATGGTCAGAGAGTCAGATTTTTTTTTTTGGTTGGGTAGTCAGATCGCTTGTTTATGGTTAGTGAATCAGATTTTTTTTTAGTGTGATAGTGGATTATATTTATATGGTCAGGAAGTTAGATTTCTTTTTTTTTTTAGTCAGGTAGTCAGAAGTCTATGGGTAGCGATTTGAATTCACTATTTTTTTTAAGTTGTAGAGTTAAGCAGATCTTGTAGATCTCCTCTGAGAGTAATGAATTTCATTATACAACCAGACCTTGTGGTGAATGAAGTGAAGGTGTTATTTGCAGGGTGGAACGTAGATGCTTTACGGAAGGAGGGGGGGGGCCTAATATATCCCGGGCTACTGGTTAAAATACCGGATTGTTTGGGATAAAATGTATGTATTGTAGTGTAACTTAAGAGATAAATGGTTTTAATTATTTTTTTTAGCAGTATTCTATCTATATTAATTTTTTTAATATCAACCTAATACTTTTGAATTAAAGTAATGAAAACAGATCTTACGCGAATAATTGATTAACTACAGTGTTACACACTTTTTTTTGCTTGTTCTTTCTTCTGTAAAAAAAAAGAGAGAACGCAAATTAGTGTAGTATGTGCAAGATGAAAAAAAAACAAGCAAATATTTTACAAGATTTGTTACAAAAAAAACCAAATGTGATCATTTTATAATAAATGCGTGAGGCTAACAAAACAAATAAATATGATTTTTTTTTTACTCTCTTGGTTTGGTTTAAATTGTGAATTGGGTATAAAGAAACTAATAGAACGGGAGAGATAAAACTAACCAACCGCTTTTTCAAGGTCGTCTAATAAGAAATAGGCATGCCAATATATTATTGTGCGGTTAAAGTGGTTACATAATGCTGTAAGGTCCCGGTATGTATTTCAACTGCAGATACCAGGAAAATTAATCCAGCCAAAGAAATCTATATTGGCAGAGTTCCAACTTTTTTTACAAAATCATCATAGATTTATAAATTAGAATTGATCAGGTTATAATTGTTTTGATGTTTCCAACCAGTTCCTGGTTTTATTCGAGAATAGAAGTAGTTTATTCACTATACCTAACTTACTATTTATTTACTGCAGTATTATTATTAATATAAATAGAATAATTCTATTATTCTACAATTAATGTAATACACCAGGTATTCCGATGAGATAATCATGATATATAAATAAAAATTAATTAGCCCTTTATAAAAGTTAATAAAAGCAATGGGGAAATAATCGCAACCAAACCGAATAACTCTTTAAGGATATGATTACCAAACCAAACTTTACATCCGATATTCTTTTCAAGCCTAAACGCCAACAGACGAACCAACAGCCCTACGTCTTGTTGGCTATGATCAATTGTTTTGTTTTCTCACAGAAGACAATAAATTATTGATGTAGACAAAATTTATCATGTCTGGGCGACTGGAAAATAATAAACAGCCTTCCGTATTTTATTTTCATTTTGATATTGTTTCCTGATGGTTCTTGGGCGACTACCAATAAAGAGAAAGCAGAAATGCTTGCTCAGCACTTGCATAACACATTCCAACTGCACTATTCTACTATACTATTTCATACATTTTTTGTCACCAAATAAATTATTTTTTTAGAACTTCCATTGTTTTGTTAACTAATAGGCCGACTATGAACAGTGGATTGTCAATCAGCCTTCAGCCTTGGCGAAGGTTATAGTCGATTATTATTACCTACCGCAAAATTCATTTCACCAATTAAATTAAATAGTTCTGTTTCTTATCACATGGTAAGCCAATTTAATGACTGAATCATTTAAGAACAGAAGAGGTATAGGTGTAAAAGACACTAATCAGAGTTATCTCCTCTGAAAGTAATGAATTTCATTATACAGCCAGACCCTGTGGTGAATGAAGTGAAGGTGTCATTTGCAGAGTGGAAAATATGTGCTTTTCAGAGGGCCCGGCATGCTGATAAGCGTACTTTTCCACTCGGTGAGGAAGGCACAGGTAAACCACCTCACTCCTCGTTTTACTTAGTAAAACCTCTACAGGTTCAAACCAGCCTTTCGGCTAATGACCAAAAAAAATACCTTACAGTACAGTATTATAATAGCAAGTACAAGTTCAAAACGTAAGCAAAAAACATTAAATCTATCCATGACAAATGAAATTATTAAAAGTTATGATTGTGATGAAATTTCTACACCAATATATTAATCGCACAACATAATAGTGAAGCTACAAAATATTTTGAAAAATAGAGAAACAATTTGTTAATTTCTGAAGATTTTCTAAATGTACTGTAAAAATAAATGGTTTTTTTTAAACATAAATCCATTAATATTTTCTTAACTTCTTCGTGCTCATTTTGTAAAATTATTTATACTTCACTCTCTCATACCAACACATCACTCGTAATATATGTGTATAGTAAAATTTTACAAAATCAAATTAATGTGGACTGACGGGGTTTGGAATTATACGGAAAATAAATGAAAATCATTAACAACTCTTTATTTAATAACATAAACATGTTTTTTTTTCAACTAAAACTGTATAAATATGTATATATTTTCATGATTATTCATAACAGATTGATATAATAGAAGTAATATTATAAAAAATAAAATAAATGCGGCGCCGGCCGCATTGGCGCAGTTGGTAACGTGCTCGCCTCTCATCATGCGATCTTGGGTTCGAATCCCATTCAGGCATGGCATATTTTCATACGTTACAAAAATCATTTCATCCTTCACCGTCTGCATTAGCAGTAATTGCATAACAGTCGGACGTTAAACCAAAAAAAAATCAAAAAATTATAAAATACCAGACAAATATTGTTTCTCTTGCATAGGGGTAATTTAGGCAACATGAGGTGACTTTAGATGTTTCTGGAAGCTCTTTTTGCCACCCACATTCTCAGTATTCACTCACTGTAGGGTTTTCTCCTTTCTGACCACCCAGTGTTCTGTTTTTACTCTTCATGGAAGCCGTTAAAGTCCATAATCAGTTGTGAATTTTGTTTGATTCAGTAAGTTTTCTCGGTTTATTCCTGTTTTCTCAGTATCCTTCCTGACTTCATTAAACCATTTTTCCAATATTTTAGGTCTATTGTTTAGTGTCTTAAAAATTTGTTTTATCAACTGGTTGTCATCCATTCTATAAAAGTATCCTTAAAATTTCATTCTTCTTTTATTAATCGTTCATTTTCCTTGTACAGTTCTCTCGAACTCGTTATCTGTATTGTCTGACTACTAACTTTGAGCCCATTATCTTGCAAAGGATCTTTCTCGCAAATTTCTCGTGTTTCTCTTCCCAAGTATTGTAACGCACTCACTCGCATACAAACACACAGGTTTAAACCACAGCATATACGAGGCATGGCTATTACATAATGAGACTGATGTAAAAAATTTTATTTTCATTTTATACATAATCACTTATTGTCACCTTCAATGTACACTCCTTCTCTATTCTTACAACGCTCCATGCAAATTTTCCACAGTTGGAAACAGTGCTGGAAGTCATCTTCTGGCAGCTCCTAAAGGACACGTGCCACTTTCTATTTTACAGCTTCCACAGACTCAAATCTTGTCCCTTTTAATGCGTATTTCACCTTAGGGAACAGGTAGAAGTCACATAGTGCAAGATCTGGTGAATAAGGTGGATGTTTTAACACTGAGGTGCTGTACTTGGCTAGGAACCTCTTGACAGATAACGCGGAATGAGGTGGTACATTGTCCATGATTTGTCCTTCCACATTTCGGGGCATTTTTTCTTTACTCTTTGACGTAGTTTAGAAAGTACCTCAAGGTAGTAATATTGATAAATTGTTTGACCTTCAGGAACCCAGTGAAGGTACACAATCCCATGGATATCAACAAAAAAACAATCATCATTGCTTTAAATTATTTTGATATGCTCATTCAAGCTTTTTTGGCTCTTATAGTGCATGGATTGGCGCTTCGTTTCAAGATCATAAGTTAAAAACCACGTTTCATCACATGTTATTATCATTTCCAAAAAAATTTGGGTCATTTTCAATCGCATACAAAGTGTCAGTACAAACATTTTTGCGAGCTTCATTTCAAACATTTTTTAGCGGCACGTGTCCTGAAGGAGCTGACGTAAGATGACTTCCAGCCCTGTTTCCAACAATGGAAGATTCGCATGGACCGTTGTAGGGATAGAGAAGGAGTGTGTATTGAAGGTGACAATAAGTAATTATGTATAAAATAAAAATAAAATTTTTCACAACGTCAGTCTCATTATTTAATAGCCACACCTCGTATAAACGTGTCCATAAAATTTTATTCTTCGTTTTTTAATCATTCGTTTTCCTTGTACAGTTCTCTCGAACTTGTAATCTGTATTGGCTTGACTACTATCTTTGAGTTACCTTCCTATATATTTATATAGGCAAGAGAAAGTAAAAATAACCTCAATAAACATAACCTAATTTTAATCATGAGTGAAAGACGCAAAATGAAAATTAACCTCAGTTTGGCTTAAAAATACGGAAAATCACTCTTTTACGCTAAACTAGGCTCTGTAGAGAAAAATGCTCTAAATAAAAATTGTATATATAGATCTTTTAGTTTTCTATAAATTTAATTATACACTTTTGTCGTAAAATTCATACTAAGGCCGAAATGTTTAAAAAATCAATTTTTCACACGTTTTCGTGAGAACACCGTTAGTTTCTTTGTTCAATTTAGAGAATGTGGAGACTGTTTACAACAAAGAAATGGGTTAAAACATATTTTGTGAAGGTTTGAACCTTGAGAAACACGGTCTCGTGAGAAAAAACAGAAAATCGCTAATTACCTAAACTAAGCGTTAAACAAAAAGATGTGAAAAAATAATAGGTGTAGGATTTTAAATTCTCTGCAATTTGTATTAAGTAAATTTTTGCGCTTAAATACTAAGTACTAAGTAAAATCGAGGAGTACAGTGGTTTACCCGCGCCTTCCTTACCGAGTTGAAAAGTGTGCTTATCACCATGCCAGGCTCTCTGAAAAGCACATACTTTCCACCCTGCAAATGAAACCTTCACTTCATTTACCACAGGTTCTTGGCTGTATACGTATCAACTCATTACTCTGAGAGGAGATAACTCTGACTAGTGTATTTTACACCTCTTTCTCTTCTGTTCTTAAATGCTTCAATCACATAACAGGTTAACCAAGTGATAAGAAACAGAACTATTTTTTTTTTGGTAGCAGTGAAACTAGCAGATCGATTGCAATTATTCTAACATTCCACCTACCTGTAATAGGGAGTAATGTTACCTACATACTTGAAACATATTAAAAAAATCTGGTGGAAACACTCACACAACCTTCTCTTGCCAATGTAAATAGTTAACATTTTTTTTTTTTTTTTTTTTTTTTAGGGCGAACAACCTGGACGGTTATCATCGCCCGAAATAGTTAACAATAATCACAACATTAGTAATTACAAATAAACAAAAAACTAACCTCAATAAACATAATCTTATTTAATCATGAGTGAAAGACGCAAAATGAAAATCGACCTCAGTTTGGCTTAAAAATACGGAAAATCACTCTTTTACTCTAAACTAGGCTCTTTAGAAAAAAATAATCTAAATAAAAGTTGTAGATATTGTAGTTTCCTATAAATTTTATTACCGCCACTTTTGTTGTGAAATGCACACTAAGGCAGAATTCTTAAAAAAATCAATTTTTCACACGTTTCCGTGAGAAAAAAAAAGAAAATCGCTAATTACCGCTTAACTAAGCGTTATACCAAAAAATGTTAGAAATAAAAGTTGTAGAATTTTAAGTTCTCTACAACTTTTATTATATAAATGTTTGCGCTATATTGCATATTAAAGCCGTAATCTTAAAAAAAACAACGTTTTTACGTGAAAACACCCTCACCAAGAATTTCAGCGAACATGGCGTCTACCCTATCTTGTAGAGCATAAAAATTGTAGTAAACCAGGCGATTTTTAAAAAAATCGTAGGAGCAGTTTTTGAGAAAATCGCAAAAAAAATGAAAAATTACACGAATAAACTACTACATCCGGTTGATCGATTTTGATGAAAATGTTCGTGTCGGGTCCGGTAGTAGTATGTAACTTAAGTTTCAAGTTCGTACGACGTTCCGTTCTTGAGATCTTCTGTTTACACACACACAAAGACCAATCGCTAAAAACATGTTTTTTGGGTTAGGGGGTCTGAAAACGTGTAGATCCGGTGAAAACTCGATTTCGAAAAATCCACAAGAAAACAATACTTTCCTTCCTATACATTCATATAGGCAAGAGAAAGTAAAAATAATAATTTAATTAATATTATGAGAAAATTATTTTAAAATAAATAATTTGAACGAAGCATATTCCTAAAGTAAGGGCCGTTTTGTCATTTAAAAACTCGTGAGAAAAGGTTTTTATTGACAATATTAATTTAATAGATCCTATCTTACTTTTCCACATAATCGCCATTCAGTTCTCAACATTTTTGTAACAATGCACCTGTATCAAACTATTAAAGCTTCTTCAACAGGTTCACTGCTATTCAAATGATGGCAGACTTATCAGAAACGCTACAATGGTTTTTTCATTTTCAGTAGGCCTATACTGTAAAAATCATTTACTATGTAGTAACAGAAATTGTGTTGTTTAGGTCATCAGCCAAAAAGCTGGTTTGAACCTGTAGAGGTTTTACTAAGTAAAACAAGGAGTGAGGTGGTTTACAAATTGCCTTCCTCACTGAGTGGAAAAGTACGCTTATCAGCATGCCGGGCCCTCTGAAAAGCACATATTTTCCACTCTGCAAATGACACCTTCACTTCATTCATCACAGGGTCTGGCTGTATAATGAAATTCATTACTTTCAGAGGAGATAACTCTGATTAGTGTCTTTTACACCTCTGCCTCTTCTGTTCTTAAATGATTCAGTCATTTAATTGGCTGACCATGTGATAAGAAACAGAACTATTTATTTTAGCCCTGCAACGAACAGATTGAGTGTAAATAATTTGACACTTCACCTGTCTGTTATGGGCAGATTTAACTATAGTGCTCTTAAAATGTATTTATACTTTCTGGTACTCTATAATATAATAAGCTCTACATAGTAAAGGAAAGTATTGTTTTCTTTTTGATTTTTTTAAAATCGAGTTTTCACCGGAAATACACGTTTTCAGGCCTTGTAAATACAAAAAAAACATGTTTTCAGCGAATGGTCTGTGTGTATGTAAACAAAATATCTCAAGAGCGGAATATCGTACGCAGTTTAAACTTGGAATTTAGGCCGAGCGCAAGCTGAAACGCAGCTCCGTGACGTGAGGTGAGGTGACTCACCAGCAGTTTCTGTGAACCCCTGAAATTGATACAACAGCGCATGTTGACACGCAGGGTGAGGTGATAGCGAAATAGCGAAAGATATTGGAGTTTTTCATCAGAAAATGCATCCTTAAGGACGAATTCTTTGTGGCTGTTTCTTTTTCTTAAATGGTTGCTTTTCGGAATCTTTTTAGGAAATAATTTTCCAATTAATTCGTCTTCGTGTAATTCATCAGAATCCGATTCTGAACTTAGTAATGAATTAATATACGAGTACAGACACGCAGTGACTACTGAACTGCGCCTCAACTTTCGCTCTCCCTGCACGCAGTCGACTCTGTCCTGCGTTACCCTGCGTCCGGCCTTAAGTTAGATATCATTAAGAGACCCGATATAAACATAACCTCTAAGATCAGCTAATAAAAGTCACTCTGAATTCCTTACGTTTGGCAAACGACTTAGTATAGTAACTAGTTGACAGCTGTATATTTGAACAGACACACAATGTCCTTGTCTACAACGGACGTAAAGTCAAAATTCCAGCAGAAAGTAGTGTCATTCATAATTAATCGTGTTGTCGTTTTTTATGCCTCATTGGACCACTTGAATCAAATTTAGAAATCCTTCTTGGTTTGATTTTTCGCAATAATTCTTCATACTTTGGGATCTGATCTGTCTGATTTTATCTGTACAAATCATTGACAACAGAGCTCGAGTTTTATCGACGAATCTTTTGCCTTTATCTTTAAGCAACTTAAGCTGTTCAGCTTTTTCTGTAAAATCTTGTTCTGCAATGTTAAGTTCTTGCATATCTAGCTTTATTTCGGCCAACCACCTTGGACTCTCCTTTTTTTATATTTTTGGTTCATATTTAAGTATTTGCCCACCGGTAAAGTTGAAGGTGGTGCAAGTTTTAAAGTCCATTTGAATTGTTAGTTTGGTTTACTGAAAGAAATATTAAGTCTTTAATTACTAAGAATTCATCAGTATTTCAGGTTGAATATTTTTTGTGGATTTTATATTTATTCCGTAAATTTCACTTGTAATATAATTTTTTCTTGGATTTTACTGTAATAAAACCAATCTTAAATTGACTTTTAAATGACCAAATTGACTCTTGACTGTTAATTTTAACAAACAATGGAAACAAATTTTACATAGTCAATGACTGCATCACTGCACAGGCAGTGGTGCATAGCACCAAGTTGATGGTGTAGGATGTAGGTTTTTTTTTGGAGAGTCAGATAGTCAAATTGTGTGTGGTCAGATAGTCCGATTTTTTTTGTTAGGTAGTGAGATTTTTTGGGCAGTCAGATTGTGTGTGGTCAGAAAGTCAGATTTTTTTGGCAGTCAGATAGTCAGATTTTTTTTATGGTTAGACAGTCAGATTTTTTTGGCAGTCAGATAGTCAGATTGTAAGGTCAGGTAGTCAGATTTTTTTTAGTCAGTGAGTCAGATTTTTTTAGTCAGACTTTTTTTAATCAGAGTTATCTCCTTTGAGAGTAATAAATTTCACTATACAGCCAGACCCAGCCAGAGTACAGCTATACAGCCAGAGTGAATGAAATGAAGGTGTCATTTGCAGAGTGGAAAATAGGTGCTTTTTTGAGGGCCTGGCATGCTGATAAGCATATTTTTCACTCAGTGAGTTGTGGCAATGGTAAACCACCTCACTCCTCGTATTACTTAGTAAAACCTCTACAGGTTCAAACCAGCCTTTCAGTTGATGACCTAAACAACATTATTATAAATATGTAGGGAAGAGAAGTATTACTTTCATGACGATTTTTCGAAATTGAGTTTTTACCAAAAGTGGCCGATGTCAAATCATTGCTGCCTTACTTTATACAGGAAAACAGAAAATTTTATACCGATTTGTTCGGAGAAGAGAATAACCTGGTTGGATTAAAATTATAACATTCTATCTCTGTTGTTTTATAATTTAACCTTGAACATTTACTATTCCTACTTTACTATTCCTACCACTACCCTACGTTATTGGTAGTGGTAGGGCTACGTTATTCCTACCAGTTATTGGTCTGGTACGCCAATGGTCGACTACACAGCCGGCTCGGCATGCCGGCTGTGTAGTCGACCATTTATTTACTGATTATAAAAGTTTCAGCTTGAAACTTTTAATAGATAATTTTAGTAATATATTTCATTTTAAAAACCTGTTTGTATCCGGGTAATTTATTCAGTACTGGTTATAAGAATTCCGGTAGTAGTAGTTGTGGTAATGTATGCAAACGTATGTATGCAAAAGTGGTAATTTATGCAAAAAATCCAACATTCATTTATAATAATTTCAAACATATCTGTTCATAAGATCGTATTAGTTGTTTGATATTCCAACCGCTTCTTAAGTTTGTATTCCAACCGTAAATAAATAACAAGCTTGGATAAATACCTATATAATTTTCCAGTATTTTAGCCTAAGAATATATATTCCTATTCCTAATTTGTGTGTACGTTGCAATCTGTTCAATTTAGAACAATAAGTAACCCCATGACCCAATGAAATGAGGATGATGTATATGGCGTGTAAATGAGGTGTAGTCTTGTACAAAACCAGGCCGACCATTCCTGAGAGAGTATGGTTAATTAAACCCCAACCATCAAAGTACACCGGTAACCACTGTCTAGTATTCAAATCCGAATAAAAGTAACTACCTTTACTAGGATTTGAACCAGGAACCTTCGTCTCCGAAAATCAGCTGTTAAACAGCTGATTTTGGCGACGACTTTACCTCTAGACCAACCCGGTGGGTTAAAGAATATATATAACACAAGAAAAATTGTTTCATCATTTAGTTTCAATTATTTGTTTCTTTATTTTACAATGTTTTTATGAAATACTTGGTGAAGCTGTTTTCACGTAAAAAAATTGTTTTTTTGTAAGATTGCGGCTTTATTATGCATTTTAACGCAAAAATGTATATCATTGAAGTTGTAGAGAATTTAAAATTCTACAACTGTTATTTATAAAGTTTTTTGTATAACGCTTAGTTTGATTTAAGAAACAACCTAAGTCCACTTTTTTCTCATTTTCACATTTTATGTATTTCTGTAATAATATACATAGATGCATCATTTGCTTAAGAAACAACTCAAGTCCCATTCATTTAACCTACAAAACTGAATGAACAAAAATTTGTTTACTTAAGAAACAACCTATGTCCTGCACATAGGTTGTTTCATAACTAAACTTTGATCATCAGCTGACCTTTAGCTTAGGTTATTTTGAGGTTATGTTGTTCGTGAATATGCACATGGTGCAAAATTGAACATCGAAATTATGCATCAGTTGTTTCAACAAAAATATCAGGACTCTCCTATCAAATATAGTTTCTATAGACAATATTTTAAGGGTCATTTTGATTATCAATTTGGTAGGCCTCAGATTGATATGTGTGGAACCTGTGAGGACCTAATGGTGAAGATAAAAAGTCAAACTTTAAATTACTCTGGAAAACAAGTTGCTGCAGCTGAATTACTTGTGCATAGAAGGCGAGCCAAGAAATTTTATAGTGAACTTAAAACTATACAAGAAAAATGCAAATCTGACAAAAGTGTTTTAGGGATTTCATTTGATTACATGGCAAACCTGCCTCTTCCTAATATTCCTGTACAGGAATTACTTTATTATAATCAAGTAACAGTGAATGTGTTTTGAATCCACAATTTTTATGATGAATCAGCAATGTTTTATCTATACCATGATAGTGTAGCAAAAAAGGGGGCCATGAAGTGTGTTCCTTTCTATGGGATTACATAAAAAATTATGTTTCTGATTCTACTTCTGAAATCAGTACTACCCATTCCGAGGACATTCTTGGTTACCATGTGACCTGGATTTTGCATGTGCAAAAAGATTAATTCGTCGCACTGATAGCATATATTCCATTAAACAATATTGTGAGCTGTTAATATCTTCACCAGTAAACAGATGATTCATGGTTACTCTGGTTTCTTTAGAAATTATTTTTAATTTCAAAGTTTGGGGTAACCATTATTATAAGAAAAATGCCATTTCTGTTGAAATACAGTTCAAAAACATTCCAAGAAATCAAAAAATGACTTTTACAGTTTCTACATACAAATAGTTTTTATATCTCTCTGGCCAAAGAGCTGGCACTGTTCGAGTCAAACCTTTTATTAAAATAGGTAGTGTTGTTACACATACATTCCTCCTACGAAGCAGTCCATTTGGAAATAAAGTATCTTTACCAGATGCAAATCCATACCCTGATGGAAAAGTGGCTATTTATAAGAAGAAGATTGAAGATTTGAATAAACTAATGCATTAAATACCACATGAATACAAAGAATTTTACCAAAACATTTTGCTTTCGCCAGTTTATGAAAGATGAGTATTAATCAAGAGCGAAAATATTTTTTATTTTGCGTATTATTTCATTAAAATCATTATTATAACATAAGAAGTAGTTTTATAAAAAAATAAATCGTGTATTATAACAATTTTTTTAAAAATAAGATATGTTTACTAATATCAGCTGTGATTTTTTTGGTGTTTAGTCAAGAAACAACCTAAGTCCAAATTTAAATATTAAAATATTTCTTGCAGTTTTAATTTCAACTTTTCAAAAACAATTTCTGCTAATGAAACTAGTCATTGCACATATCGCACTCCTAATGCAAGACTATTGTAACTCAAAAATTTTCATTTTTCTGTTTATTCATGAATTGGCTGTTATTTCTCATTATCTTCCTAGTGCCAGACTATCATAACTCTAAATAGACTATAATTGTTTATTTTGAACATTGTGATAGTAATTTTTTTTCTAAAAATGTTCTCTCATCACATGCAAGACTAACACAACTTCAGTTAGTATAGTCTTGCACATGACTGGTAACATTTCTGTCATTCAAGACTATCGTAAGTCGAGATACGATAGTCTAGCATTGAGTAATATTCTTCGAAACGTTTAGAAGCATAGTGGAAGACAATCGCAACTCGGCAAACACAATGCCCTCTATACTAAAAACGAAAGATTTAGGCACTGTTTTTACGTGTTAGAATAAATAGAAGTAGTTTATTCACTATACCTACTATTTATTTACTGCAGTATTATTATTAATATAAGAATAATTCTATTATTCTACAATTATTGTAGTACACCAGGTATTCCGATGAGATAATCATGATATATAAATAAAAATTAATTAGCCCTTTATAAAAGTTAATAAAAGTAATGAGGAAATAATCACAACCAAACCGAATAACTCTTAAGGATAAAATTACCAAACTAAACTTTACATCCAATATTCTTTTCAAGCCTAAACGCCAACAGCCCTACAGCTTCTTGTTGGCTATAATCAATTGTTTTGTTTTCTGTTATAATATTTTTGATTATTTTATAGTACCGAAAATCTATGAAGTATAATACCGTACATAATAAAGAAATTGTAGCATATAGAAGCACAGAAGACAATAAATTATTGATGTAGACAAAACTTATCATGTCTGGGCGACTGGAAAATAATAAACAGCCTTCCGTATTTTATTTTCATTTTGATATTTTTTCCTGATGGTTCTTGGGCGACTACCAATAAAGAGAAAGCAGAAATGCTTGCTCAGCACTTGCATAACACATTCCAACCACACAACCTACAACACGAAGATCATTCAAACATAGAAAATTTCATTAATGGTGCTCTGCAACTTAGCCTTCCTCCAAAGCCAGTTTCCCCCGGGGAACTCTTCCAAGCAATTCACGATCTGCCATTAAGTTAAGCCCCGGGATATGATCTTATTACTTCAATACTTTTTTGCCATCTTTCTAGGAAAAATCCATTGTACTCTTAACTCACATCCATAATTCCATACTCCGAGTCGCTCACTTCCCTATTCAGTGGAAGTATTCTTATCATAATTCATTCCTTAAAACCAGACAAGCTACCTCACCAACTAACTGCTTACAGACCAATTAGCGTACTCTCTATTCTCTCTAAACTACTTGAGAAAGTCCTTCTACCACGCCTATCCTGATCATCAGTTCGGATTTCATTTATCTCATTCCACACTTCAGCGATGTCACCGCATTATTGATATAATCTCTTCAGCTCTTGAACACTCAATACTGTTCAGCCGTGTTTCTTTATGTAGCTCAAGCCTTTGATCGGGTCTGGCATGATGGACTCCTATACAAATTGAAACTAATACTTCCAGATAGCCTGTACCTAGTAAAAAAGTATTTTCTAGTGGAACGTTACCGTAGGGTATGAAACAAAATGTAATTTAAATCTTGTTTTAATTTCTGTACGAAATATGAAGTCTAAAGGTAATAAAATATTTATACGTGCAGTAGTTCTGTACAACCAAATACGATAAGCTAATTTGTAAACACGAAAAAATAGAACAGGTCAAACTTTTCACTTTTTAATTTGAATTCTTTCTTCATTTTTTGAGCGTAAAAGGCGAAGTAAACTTTAAAATAAGGTATAAGATTCTCAGTCAATAGGAGCAGTAAGAGAGAAGAAATTCCAATACTGTATTTTCATTTTACAATCCTATTTATGATGTATGAAATGTATTGATTCACTGTTTTGTTTCAATGCGAGACAATCGCATATGCAATTTTAATGTCAATTTTTGTTTAAAAAGGAAACTTGACCAATTAACTTACATTCTTACGGTAAAATAAATAATATCCCCAAATTTCATATCTGTAACTTATTTGAGCGAAAAGTTAGAATCAATTAAAATTTGAGATAAAAATTTGATTGTCGTTTTCTAAAAATATAGGTTTTTTGACTTAGGATAGTCTTGCATTAGGGGTTCGATGTGTTAATTCACTGTTTTGTTTCAATGCAAGACTAACACATATGCAATTTTAATGACAATTTCTGTAAAAAAAGCAAAATTGACTAGTTCACTTATATTCTTAGGGTATAAGAAATAATGTCCCCAAATTTCATATCTGTAACTTATTTGAGGGAGAAGTTAGAATCATTTAAAGTTTTGGATAAAACTTTGATTGCTGTTTTCTCAAAATATAGGTTTTTTGACTTGTGATAGTCTTGCATTAAGGGTGCGATATGTCTAAAAAATTTCAGAAAAAAAAATTAATTTTTAAGGCTTGAGATAGTTTTTTGTCGTTTACCGTAAAATACAGAAAGTGGACATAGGTTGTTTCTTAAATAACCGATTCATATATAACACAAGAAACATTGGTTCATAATTTAGTTTCAATTATTTGTTTCTTATTGAATGTTCTACAAGAATATTCATTTTCTTACAGATTAGAAAAATTTCTTAAAACATTGGAGTGTAGCACTATACGGAAGTAAAACGTGGGTGATAGGGGTTGTAGAAAAGAAGAGGATAGAAGCTTTTTTTTGAAATGTGGTGTTATAGGAAAATGTTAAAGATTAGGTGGGTGGACAAAATAAGTAATTTAGAGGTTCTTAGGCGAGTGAATATAAAAATGTATATGGAAAGATCTTACCAGAAAAAGGAATAGGCTAGTAAGACATATCTTAAGATATCCAGATATTGCTCTATCAATAATGGAGAGTAATATTGATCACGATAACCCACGGAATCACGATAACGCTTACTGCTCCACAGTTAAAGCACGCGCGCTAAACTTTTTTTTATCGTGAAGATGTTAATAATTATTAAATATTTTTTATTGATTTAAAAAAAACATCTTAGGATGTGGCCCCTTTTCTTCTGTGGCCCGGGGTAATCTGCCCCATTTGCCCCCCTCTCGGCGGCCCTGATCCTGTACCGTAAAGCGGCCACATTTTTACAAATTATTTCCCATCAGAGACGGCGTGTGATCTCATTTTAGAATTTTTTAACCAGTATATTTTGAATAATATAATATTATAACATAATTATCTCAATTACAGGGCACACCATTCTACCCAGTAAGAAACCAAAAGTAAATTGTTTAGTCTTTTAAATATATTCATTTTTAAACTATACATAGTGAATAAATTGAGCTTTGATCAGTAAGAGGCAAAAGAATCGATGTCCTAAGACGCTGGTGCAAAAGGCGCCGCCTACTATCAAAAAATATTTTGCTCTGTCTGAAATAAAATGAATCATAATAAAACGCCGGTTGATTATGAATATGGTGGAGGTTGATAGGCGAAAGAAAACGATAGGTAATGACCCTGAAACACTTAACATAATAAATGCCACCCACGCTTACGACGTGACGTAATGTGTACACAACTAAAGATGTTCGCCTGTTCTTGCATGGAGAAATAAAATTCATTATGGTCGGTAATAAATAGTATGTTACTTTTGTTTAACTGGAATTAGAGGTTAAAAAAAATTAATGATTACATCTGGAAACGATTATCAAAATAAAATTAACGTTTACGAACACCTGTGTAGAATGGACGACAACCGGTAGAAAAAACAAATTTTTAAGACGCTAAACAATAGAACAAATGTGTCGGATAAATGATTTAAACAAGCCAGAAAGGATATTGGGAATATCTACAGATAGATATTTACAGATTCTAGCCAGGAATTAAACCAAGAAACTTCGACTTAGAAGCTCAAATTGGTACAGAAATTAGGTAATATTTTTCCTTCAATATAAAACTATAGTGGATATGAAACTATTTGCTAGAAGATTAATAGTATTTGTAAATTACATTTATACACATTGAATCTACACGTTTTCAGACCCCCTGACCCCAAAAACATATTTTTAGCGATTGGTCGGTGTGTGTTTGTGTGTGAATAGAATATCTCAAGAACGGAATATCGCACAAACTTCAAACTTGAAACTTAAGTTACAAATTACGAAACTTAAATTACCGGACCCGACACGAACATTTTAATCTAAATCGATCAACCGGAAGTATTTGTTTATTCGTGTCATTTTTCACTTTTTTGCAATTTTCTCAAAAACTGCTCCTACGATTTTTTTAAAAATCGCCTGGTTTACTAAATGTTTTATGCTCTACAAGAAAGGATAGGTGCAATGTCTGCTGAAATTCTTGGAGAGTCTGTTTTTACGTAAAAACGTAGTTTTTTTAAGAATACGGCTTTAATGAGCAATTCAGCGCAAAAATGTATATAATAAAAGTTGTAGAAAATTAAAAATCCTACAAGTTTTATTTAAAACATTTTTTGGTATAACGCTTAGTTTAGCGGTAATCAGTGATTTTCTGTCTTCTTCTCACGAAAACGTGTAAAAAATCAATTGTTTTAAGATTTTGGCCTTATTAATGCATTTTACGACAAAAGTGGCGGTAATAAAATTTATAGGAAACTACAATATCTACAACTTTTATTTAGATTATTTTTTTCTAAAGAGCCTAGTTTAGAGTAAAAGAGTGATTTTCCGTATTTTAAAGCCAAACTGAGGTCGATTTTCATTTTGCGTCTTTCACTCATGATTAAATAAGATTATGTTTATTGAGGTTAGTTTTTTGTTTATTTGTAATTACTAATGTTGTGATTATTGTTAACTATTTACATTGACAAGAGAAAGTCGTGTGAGTGTTTCACACCAGATTTTTATTTATTATTTTTTTGTATTGATAAACAAGAAAAAAGGTTTATATATAGATACGAATATAACTGCGATGGCTGTGTTGGTGTGGATAATCGAGTTACATTTATCGATAGATACATAGATGGAGTGGACGGCGTACTGTAGACCGGTCGCTCCAGCAGGAGACTAAGTCTAAGGCATCTGTAAGTTGAGTATGTATTTATTTGTAAGTATATGTACGATTGTTTGTAAGTGTTGGTTTTATTTCTTATATTAACTGGTGGGGGAACTGGCTGGTGTTTTGTACCGAGCAAGATGTTACCGGTTGATCCTACCTAGACCACAGGTGGTAACAATTATTGTTGTGCTCTGGGTATGTTTATATCTTTAGTTAAGATCAAATGTTAATTTGACCTTAACCAAACTATTTATCCCTGTTGAAAGTAATTTATATTATTTATCCAAGGCCACATCACTATAATTAACTTAAAATCTACATTATTTTATTATGTTATAAACGGATAGTTGCCATTATTTAACGAGAATATGGTTTAACATAAATTTTTCCTGTATTGTGTTTTCCGCATTTAGTACATAAATGTTAGTCAATAAATACATTGGTCGCTATTAAGTCTTTCTAACCAACCAAATTCATTTTGGTTAAATTTATTTATTGTAAACAAAACAGTATTTAAACTAAACCAAATTATAATATATCTCTATAAATTGAGGTCAGTTTAGTTTATAGTTCAGTATTTATTGAAGAGGCTATAAAGGGCTTCTGTCGTCAACTGGAAGGAGACCCCTTAATTCCTTTTACAAAAGGATTAAGGGAACCAGCCGGGATAGAAGGCTAGTGTCCTATCCATACATTCACAATACGTTGTGTGCCCTGTTAGTAACCATATGACCGCTCATTAGCACGATAACCGGCTCATGGTGATCGGAACTGGAAGGGTTGCCCATTCCACCCTGGCAGACGGTGGCTTGGGGCACTCAATCTACCAACCAAAAAGCTGAAAGCAACAGTAAACTACAGTTTTTTCTGTCTGACTAGAATTATCGTAAAGAAACTCCTTCATGTATGATTCCGGTTAGGCTTACTTAGTAAATGCAGATCTTCAAGAACTTCGAGAACTTCAAAATATGAAAAATTATGATGGCGTCCTCTCTGGTAAAACATTCCGGAGATAAACTAGTCCTCCATTCGGATCTCCTAGCGAGGACTATCAGAGGGGACTTCTTCAAAAAAATAAAAGTATCTGAAATTCTACGCGTTGGAACATGGAATGTTAGGAGTTTAAAACAAACTGGTAGGTAAGAGAATTTAAAAAGGGAAATGGATAGGCTGAAGTTAGATATTGTAGGCATTGGTGAGGTACGCTGGGATGATGATCAAGACTTTTGGTCAGGGGATTATAGGGTTAAAATTGCGACGTTATGTAAAGAGCTACTTGAGAACAGCGCGCGTTACTCTCTGCCGCTGATACTTCAAATGATACTGTTCCATCACACGTTGCAGAATTATATCATGTAAGTAGTGGATTTGATAGTAAATAGAATAATCTACAACTTTTATTTCGGTTATTTTTTCAAAATATTAAGCCGTTTTGGTGTTATTTAAGTTTTAAACGAGTTCTAAAAGGAATTTTCGCAAAACTTTCAAATTTGATCGTATCTCCAAGGTTTTGCAATGTAGAAACTGTTTTTTGTGTTTAAATTTTTGGCAACTCTTTACCTTTAATTTGGTGTGTATAAAAAGCCTGTACGTTAATTAGAACGGAAGATATAATCAAATAAACGAATTAATGCATGAACGCTTGGCAGCCATCTTTAATTGCCATTTTGGTCGATTTCGCCGGAGTTTTTTTTGGAAACATTGGATATTCTTGATCAGGAGGTTAAAACAAACACGTCGATGTATGACAAGTTAGAATGTGGGGGGGTACACGGTAACCCTATTTGGCTCACGGGCTATACCTTTTCCTGTAAACTAAGCTATGAACCTGATAGTCCGTGGGCCAACTAGGGTTACCGTGCACCCCCCCACATCCCAACTTGTCATACATGGACGAGTTCGTTTCAACCTCCTGATTGAGAATATCCAATGTTCCCAAAAAAAAAACTCCGGCGAAATCGACCAAAATGGCGATTAAAGATGGCCGCCAAGCGTTCCTGCATTAATTCGTTTATTTGATTATATCATCCGTTCTAACTACTGTACAGGCTTTATATACACACCAAATTAAAGGTAAAGAGTTGCTGAACATTTTAATTACAAAAAAAAATTTCTAAATTGCAAAACCTTGGAGAAAAGTACGACCAAATCTGAAATTTTTGCGAAAAATCCTTCTATAACTCGTTTAAAACTTAAATAACACCAAAACGGCTTAATATTTTGAAAAAATTAGCGAATAAAGGTTGTAGATTATTCAATTTACTATTAAATCCACTACTTACAGAATATAATACTGCAACGTGTGATGGAGCAGTCTCACTTGAAGTATCAGCGGCAGAGATTCTCGCGCGCTGTTCTCAAGTAGAGAGCTACACAACATCGCATCGACCGTCATGTTGGTCTTTAGTCTTCTTCACTTTTTCTGGTTTATTTTTTTATTTAGTAGACTTGTAAGTATATTTTCTTATGAAATGGTAGTTTTCAAGTTTTTCCTCAAAATTACGATTTTTTTTCAGTCCAGTTTACGGATTATGGATGTCCTAAAAGTCCGAATACGGTAAAATATTTCGCAAACCAGTGATGTTATTCTTCAAAACACAATATAATTTTATGAATGCAAAAATTATCTACTGAAATTTATCTTTTTACATATTTTTCCGCCATCTTGGATCCGCCTTCTTGAATTCAACTTTTTTTAAAATACGAAGGTAGTCATGTGACACATCATTTGCATATAGAATTTTACCAAAAAATCACTGGTGAAAACAGTTTATAAATATCTTTTTCAGTTTTGAAGTTACAGCTGTAAAACTCGGGAACACAGTGAAATTGGCCTGTTTTGGATATTGGTATCATCTTCCTTAACTGTCTCTAGAATTTAGTTTACTGATTAATTTTACTTAACTTGAGTTTAATTTGAACAAGTCAGTGAACAGATTTATTAGCCCTTGCTTTTTAACGCTTGTATGTATAATGCTAAATTTAAATAAGGTAAAACACTCGACAAGCCATTCCTAGTGGTTAATTTGTTACAGCTGACTGAGTAATTTTTGATGAATCAGTAAAACTCTGCTGTTTTTAATTTTAAAAAATTTTTAATTCATTGAAAACTACTGTATTTAAAACTAAAGGTTTTTCCCAAAAGAAACATTCAACTAAAAACTTTACCACAAGGAATTGAAACAAGTTGTAAATAATTAAAAACACAAAACTTTAATCAATTGAGTTTACTATCACTAATAAAGAATCCCAGTTGACTGACCTGAATTGACTGAATTTTTTTAAAATGTTAAATTAAATTTTCGAAATCGTTTACTTGGAGATCTTGACAATATGCAAGACTATGATAGAAGCCATTCGCAGTTGCACTAAACAACATGTCTCCTCCAACTGCAGCAGAAGTCAACAATTCGCTGTCATAGCTCATTTTCGTCAGAAACATTTGTGGTTTAAATTCCTCTTTTTATGAACTTCCAGAAGAAAAATCCAGAGGTGACAGATCAGGGGATCTAGCTAGCCATTCAAGTTCTCCGCTTCTTCCGATCCACCGACAAGGAAACGTGTAATTCAAAAATGTGAGTATTCTCGGCCATAATGGAGAGGCGCGCAAACATGTTGAAATCAAATGTCAATAAAATAATTTACAAAAGCATTTCTAATTGCTGGAATAATCTGATTTTGCAGCATTTCTAGATACTTTCCAGCTGTTAAATAACAGTCTATTAAAAATGGGCCAATTAACTGAAAATCATTATCTCCCATTCGTTAACATTTTTTGTATGTTGTGTATAGCCTTCAAACATTCAATGAGGATTTTCATCCGACCAATATCTAGTATTATGACGGTTTTTATTTTAAGCTTTTACGACCTCATAGGATCATTTTGGTCTAATTTCTGGGCCAGTCCATTCTGTAATCGGTTGTTCTTATTCCCGAAGCGTGTTAAATTGTTTTATTCTTAGGCTACTTATTTCCTTTTCGCCCACATCTTTTTTTTAGCATTGTTATGATGGTTTACAGTAGCTATCATTCAACAAAAATGTTGCCTCGTCGGAAAATACAATACGTTTTAGAAACTGGTCGTCCAAAATTGCTCTGTTCATCATGATTTCAGTAAATTCAATTCTGCGATCAAAATCATCCTCAGAGTTCGGTTTAATCTGCATTTTAAAAGGCTTAAAATGATTTGAAGTAAGCACACGATGAACTGAATTTTTATTTAAATTAAAATGACAAGCTACTTCACGAATAGATTTCTTTAGGATCCTCTGAGAATGACTGTAAAATATTTAGTTTCTGGTTGTCATGCAGGGCAGAAGGCCGTCCAGCGCGAGGTCTGTCTTTAACGCTCCCGGTTTCTTCTAGACGTTTTATTGTACTTTGAATTACGGTTTTCAAAATTCAATTGATTAAAGTTTTGTGTTTTTAATTATTTACAACTTGTTTCAATTCCTTGTGGTAAGTCAAGAGAAAGTAAAAATGTACCAAAATGAACTTGGTAGAATAACATGACATTTTAGAATTAAACAGGCGAGAAAAGTGTTTCTTAAAAACAAATCACTTCGGATGATGTTACCCGCAGTATAAATATCAAGGCTGTCTATAACAGTCATATCTCAACTTACTAGTCGACTACTAGAAAACAAGAAAACGTAACTTTGGAGCACTGAACGCTATCTTTTGAATGAAATAGGAAACTTCCGTAAACACCTATAAATCTTCAACTACTTTACACTAATTAAGCCGTAATAAATTATTCAACGCATATACATTTACATTCAATCTCCGACTAATAACACGGTACGCTATAATAACGATTAAGCATGTTCATCGGGTTTAATTTATTACATTAATTATAAAAACAAATAAGCGCTGTACAATATTATATCACCAGTTAAAAGCAGTATTTTCTCAGTTTAATTGAAAGAATCTTAATTCATTAATTAATTGCTAGTCCTAAAGATTAAAAATAATTTTTAAAAGCGAATAACATCATTTTGAGTAAAATTGGACTGATAAAGTTTCATTCATTGTTTCTTAAAATAATTTAATTAATATATTTAGCTTGTACAATTTGTTGGTTAAGGTATATGAGAATCTTAGTTCCAAAAACCAGAAGAGTTTCGTTTGTTTCCCGTTAAAAAGCTTACATTTTGATACCCTTTATCAAATTTTGATTTTTCAAATACAAAATATGAATTTTTTGTACATGACGTAAAGTTAAATTCATCTGTTTTGCCACATATTAAAAAAAAA
Organism: Catonia carolina; assembly: GCA_035578175.1. Classification (NCBI taxonomy): domain Eukaryota; kingdom Metazoa; phylum Arthropoda; class Insecta; order Hemiptera; family Achilidae; genus Catonia; species Catonia carolina. The sequence continues at coordinate 126,433,664 of JAQMRL010000002.1, forward strand.
TTAAATCACCACATCAGAAAACACATTTTTGAAAACCCTTCAGCCTCACTTGAAGCTTCAAAGGCATCAAGTTCTTCTTACACGATTACGCATTAGACACTTTACACTTACACACAAATACTTACTGAAGAAAGAAGAACCACAACATTGTACACATTGCAACACGCCACTTGCAATCAAACACATCATCACAGACTGCCAAACTATACAATCCAGCGAACACTATTTAAAATTAACAACATTTTAGCACTTAATTTAGTAGACAAAGTAGCGGTTCAAAATACAATAATTTTTTTAAAAATTAACAAAATTTTAGATTTAATATAATTGTAAAATCGCATAAGTTATTTTTCAATGTGTCATTCTATTTTTTAATTTTTTATTTTTCTGTTGTCTAAATTTTAATTGAACCTAACTAATTTTTCATTATGTTTTTATATATATGACCTAATTGTGTTTTTTATGTCTTCTTTGGAAATTTTATTCTACATGTATGTATATGTAACGTGCTCGCTAATGACCTCGTAGTCGATGCGACCTTAAATAAGTAAATAAAAAAGAAAACTAATTATTTAATTAAAAATAGATTTTGAGATCTACTCTGGGAAATCTGTTGTGTTGTCCTATAAATTGATGTCTATAATATTTTGTTTTGACTTTAATGCTATTTTTATTTACAACCTGTAAAATTATTTATTGTACAACTTGTTAATGAGGTGATAAATGCTTAATAACTATGGAGTGAATGTGACATGTACGTGAATCGGTTCAGTGATCGATTTTGGCGTGAAATTGTATAAGAAATTTCGTGCTAAGATTTAATGAAATGATTTTTATGAACAATGATGATTGATGAATTCGTTTTCTGAAATGATTTTAAATAGGTATGGTAGGTTGATTTGAAATGTGTTTCATGGTGGTCGGAGTAGATTCCATTTTCCACCTTTGTTTCAGTCGTCTGTTAACAGGGAGGTCGGTAGTAAGAGATTGGACGTTTTCATTTATGTGGGTAATTGTCTTTTTGTGTAAAGAATTGTATGTTGTATTTACCATGCCTCGAACTGTCAGCATTTTCCTGTTACTTAAAACAACTACAAATCAAATTTTTTAAATTGACAAAATGTGGTATGAATGACATAGTAAAGGAGGTAACATATCAATATGAAGGTTACTTTTTTGTGTACGAGTGTATTGTAGTTTATTTAAAAATTATCTGTTATTTTTTATTTTAAAGTTGCATCAACAACTCGGTTATTAGCGACGAAGGTGGGTGTTACTTGCAAATTTTCAGACCCTAGCCGGGTATTGAACTCAGGACATCCACGCTGTAGGCTAGCGCGCTACCACTACGCTACGGAGGCGGGCTGTTATTTTATATGGTTTTGATTATATTTTAATTCTGTTGTAAATATCTGCTCCATTTTCTCTTTAACCTCGTCTGGGGAACGTCAGGTATAGATACTGAAGTCACGAGATTTGCGTATGGACCGGCTGAGATGAAGGGAAGTGAAAATTTGACAGTGCTACCAACCTCAACAGTGAGACACTACATTTCACTGCCGTGCACTTTCTACATACATTTTGTAAGCTATGGTTTATTCCGAGAAAATGTTTTCTTTATAAACCTTATAAGAAATAAATGTGACCTGTAATATTGCCTATATCTCAATTACAAGACTAAAATGTTTATTTACTGTAATTTCCAGCTACCTTATTCCATTGGAACAAATTTTTCTACGAATGAATCGCCGGCGTCTTCACTATCAGTCTCATTACTATCTACCTAACCGTTTTCTTTTTTTACTAGGTGTCAATAAAAAGTGTTGAAGAATAGCTTCTTCACGTCTTTAACTTCCTTCTTTACATTTTGAATTGTGGAAAACGAAACATCACAGTAGTTAGCCGCTCCCTCATGGCTTTTGTTAAGAGACAGGGAAAGGCATTTTTGTTTAGCTTCAACTTCACAGCATTATTACACTGCATATTAGATTTTGTTCAGCACTGTGTCTGTATCTGCCCACGTTTTCGAGAAACTAACATTTCTGTTTACGGTAAAAAAACCATTTACATTCGTACAGTTAACCTACAAAAGGTGCCGCGATATACTAAATATGCTGTGGGTATAAGTTTTTGTGTTTGTAGTATCTAGTAAAATTAAAACAGTCGCGCATTTGCACTGATGCTTTTCTTCCTTTACCCCTCGTTGCAAACAAGGGCAAACTCGTGATTCAAGTAACTATAGGTGTGGTGTATTGACGTCAATGGACGAATGTTGAATTTCAAAACCGATTTCCTTAAGACCGATACATCTGCATCACAGCTAATGGAATTTTTTCAAAGACATTGAAAATTGAAAATGGAATTCCACAAGAATCTGTTCTAAATAACTATTTTTAATCGCAATAAATGGTATAAATTTAATAATTCCAAAACCTTTCGTAACATGATGATATCACTTTACATCGTATTGGCAAATATCAAGACTACGTATATATTGTCACAGACTTTAAATGATTTAACCACTCTGGCATCCTCTATAGGTTTCTACAAGTATTTATCTAACTCGTATTTATCAAAGAATAAAAGCAAATACATAGTATTCTCTAGAAACGTACGATATCACTTTGAAAACATTAAGTCTTAGTTCTTTTCAAATAGAACTATGCAAAGAAATTGTAATTCTAGGTATAATACTTGACGAAATTTAATATACAGACCACAAATCCAAAAACTTAAAGCGGATTGCATGCTAACAATGAAATTATAAAATCCATCGTGCCTGTCAACTGGGATCAAATAACAAAACTTTACTTAGTACTACTTACCAGGCAATACAATCAAAACTTGACTACGGTGTGTTGGTTTATAATTTAGCAATGACTACTTTTCTCAAAATATTAGATTTTATTTGATAATATTAGATTCTAGTTTTTGAATACCTACAAATATGTTTTCTACATCAGTTCCGCTGATATAATTATCTATAACGCATAAACTGGGAGTAGACCCTACATAACTTATTGTATGACTTTAATTGTTAAAAAACCAATGGATTAGTCATAGAAAATATTAGTTATTGTTTATCAACCATCTAGTAAAATATAAAATAAACTATATACACTACCTATATGTGTATAAAAGAAAAAAATAAAAGACCACGTTAAAAAAATATGAAGTTGAAGAATTGGTGTTGTCTTTTTGTTAAGAGATGAAATACAAAATAAAAAAACCAATGGGGATGAAATGATGATGTGGAGATGGACCACTGGAAGATAAAGATGAAGAAGAGAAACTGAAGAAAGAAGAAGGATGAACCATTATGATAAAGGTGAAGTAAAGACTATCTTCATTAACATAAACAAGCTCCCAACAACAAAAACCGCCGACCACTGAGGAAAGACTGTCTCAGGTCGAACGTCCAAAGGTCCCAAGCAAAAGCCACTAAATTATATTTTTCTATTTAGTCGAAATTATGTTCTCTTTTCAAAAACGAATATGTGGCCGTTTCTGTATGCTTTTTTACTATTCTCTTGTATACATACTCTCTCAGATATAATAAAAAAAGAGCCACACATTCCAGGAACAAAATTATTTATGGGCATATTTAAAGAACAATAGTGTTACGCAAGGAAAAAAGAAAAAGCCCACTATGACTGTAGTACAATCCAATATATGATATCGTAGAGTACCGTAATCCTAAAAAAAAAGTAAAACCATGGGTGGATAAATAATATACAAAAGATTTAAAATAAATATAAAAATAAAATATATTAAAAACATTTTTAAACTATAAATAACGAACCTAAAATTCTGCGGTAAGCCATACTTTCTCCAAAATTCTCGCCAAAATAAACATTTTATTAAAATTTTAACCGATATTTCTTTTTTATAAATATTACATTTTTCTTATTTTTTTTCTGTTTTAATTTAGGAACTAAATTTCAACAAAAGTTGATATCAAGTCTAGTATCTGTAGATTTTAGTTTGAAGAGTTGATAGATTTTTAAAAGTGTTAATTATTGTACATAACAAAAAAATTAAAGCCTTTATTTAACAAGCAACACCCACTCATTTCCCTTCCCACTCAGCTCCATTAGAGAAAAGGCCTATTAATCCATTTTTTAATTTTATGTTCGTCATTATCAGTTGATGAGTCGGCCAGTCTTGCTAAAAAATTGAAATTGACCGTTTCCTTAGAATACCCTGTGTGCGTGGACACCATACAACTATCTCTTAAAAATGAAATCATTTTGTTGCAGATCCAAAATTCCACAACGCGCGAAATACTGGTAAGAAAAATATGACATGACGTAGATCCGGTGACCCCCTACCAATTCTCTCCCCCAATCCAAGTTTCCCTTGCGTTTACGATGTAGCCTATATCATTTCCGAGATAATAGTATATTCATGCGAGGATTTACAGTCCCAGCCGTATCTCGCTTCCTAAGCACCACCTTACTCTGTCTCGCCAGTCCCCATCGGAGAGCCGCAGCAAAGAAATTGCCTCCTGCACCCCATCCAACCATATCACTTCCGGCCTACCCATTTTTCTTCTACCGGCTGGCGTCCACTCCCATACCCTCTTTGGCCACTTAGCATCTTCTATCCTCTTCAAATGGCCAAACCATTTTAACTGCTACCGGGATATGGTTCATGATATTTTCTTGAACGCCGATTCTTCTCCTAATTTCAGAATTCGGAATTCGATCGATTCGCGACACACCACAGCTCCGCCTCCAGAAATCCATCTCCACCGCTTTTAGGCGATCCTTCTGTTTCTTTGTCAATACCCACACTTCCGCAGCATAGGTGCACACTCTCCAGGATAGCATGATAAATAAGTTATTTAACTTTGTCTCCTTCCATATTTTATCATTCAAAAGGACAGAATTTAACTGCACTATAACCCTTCGCCCTTGCATAATCTTGCTTTTTACTTCCGCTGCACTGGTTCCACTCCTATCAAAGATGACTCCCAGGTATTTAAAATTTTCACAGCTTCTCACTACACCCGTACCCAGATGAATATCAGTTCCTGGCTCACCAACAGTATGGTGTTCAGTCTTGTTTACATTTATCTGAGGTTCCATCTTTCATACTCCTCTTGCAACTTCCTCATCATATAGCTGGCATCGTCGTGATCTGCAGATCACTATTAAGTTAAATAACTTAATAGTGTTAAACTTAATAGTGTTAATAGTGTTAAAGTAGGAATATTCTTGTGGAATATTCTCGTGGTTTTAAGAAATCTTATTTGGTTGAAAATAAATTTTTATAATATTTCAGATTTTTAATTATTTAGAAGTGTAAATTTTATGACTAAATTTTTAAGTTTCAGTAAGCTACGTGATAAAATTATTAAACAATATTTAGTAGTTAACCATATTTTCCGGACTATAAGACGCACCTTTATTTTTCAAGGCAAAAAACAAACCTAATTTTTATCAACCGTGAATGATGTACGAGTAAAATGAAAACCAAACCCAGTTTGGCTTTATAATACGGAAAATCACTGTTTGACGCTAAAGTAGGCTCTGTTAAAAAAAAATTCTTTAAACAAAAGTTGTAGATTTTTTAATTTTCTATAATTCTGATTATATGTAGCTACACTTTTGTCGTAAAATGGCATAGGCCTACTAAGGCCGAAATCTTTAAAAATATTGAATTTTTCTTTTAGATATTGATGAAAGAACAAAAAATCACTAATTGCCGCTAAAGTAAGCGTTAAATACTACAAAAAAACAATACAAATAAAAGTTGTAGGTTTATAAAACATTTTTATTTCTAGAACTTCAGCAGACATGGCGCTTACTCACTATTGTTCAGTATAAAAGATTTAGTAGAAGTGATTTAAAAATAAATCGTCCGATCCGTTTTTGAGGAAATTGCAAGAAAGTGAAAAATTATATGCACGAACTACTACTTCCGGTTGACCGATTTTAATGAAAATGGTCGTGTCGGGTCCTCTAGCGGTACTTAACATAACTTCCAAGTTTCAATTTCGTACAATACTCCGTTCTTGAGATTTATAATATTCACGTGCGCGCGCACACACACACACACACACACACACCAATCGCTAAAAATATGTTTAGTTAGGTTCAGCGGGTCTGAAAACCTGTATATCCGGTAAAACCTGGATTTCAAAATATCGTCATGAAAACAATGGGCGAAGAGAATAAAAAGTAGTTGGTAGTAGTACGCATTTTTTAAGTAGTTACTATGATATTTTAAGAGAATAAAAAATGTTAGTATTTGTTCGACTAACCTCCGCTAAGTAGTTACTGGCCAACTTAGTTGTTACTATAATTTTCTGGGTTTTGTAGTATTTCGTTTGTAAGTACAGTACTAAGAACGATGAGAATAAAAAGAATTAACTAACTTCAAAATTTAGTAATGACTAAGAAATTCGTTACGTAGCTCACCTTCGATCATGCTCACCTTGGTGCTTACGAATTTAAGCATTGCAGAGAGATATCTTATTTTATAAATTTACATAATGTTAAATACTACCGTGAGAGAAAAGATGCAAGTTCAAGTAAATATAAACGTTGGTACATTTTATAAGCGAAAGCATTGGTTTCTTATGGGACCGTTTTCTTAAAAAATACTGAAAAACTTAAGGGGGTGCTGTAACTTCCAGAAAGAGAATGGAAAATTTTTAAAGATACATCAGGGATCCAGGGTCCAAAGCCGCATAGCAGAAGACTTTGAAATTCATTGTACTACTCTACGAAGAAAATATTACATATGTAATTGACAATATTTTCGCGAAAACTCAAGATTGGATTAGATTTCCTACTTCAGCAGAATGAATGATTGAAGCTAAGTTATTATGGCAAAAACGATTTCAAATACAAACAGTGGTTGGTGCAGTAGACTACATGCGTCTAAAAATACTAAAACCACAACGATATGGTGACGAGTACATAAATAGGAAGTATCTGCAAGTTGAAATGCTCAGGTTCCTAGTGACCGTGCTTTATCTATTATCTGCTTTAAAGAAAAAACATCGTCAATGCCAGACCTGCCCTTTCTAAAGCCGGCTTGTTCTTCTAATAATAACACATCCGAGATTTTTCTGAGTCTATTGTTCAGGATTTTACTGTATAATTTATACACATTACTCAACAAACTAATTCCTCTGTAATTATTTGTATCTTTTCTGTTACCCTTCTTAAACAGCGAGATTACTATGGCTTTTTTCCAATCTTTAGGAATGTATCGCGAAGTCCAACACATGTTCATCAAGTGAAGCAGGCGAAATTTGAGTAGTGTACCACCATTTTTCAATAGTTCTGAATTTATATGATCTAATCCTGTTGCCTTCCTATTTTTTGTTTGTTTTAATGCCTCTTCCAATTCCTCAATAGCTATTTGATCAATACCATGTTTTGCTTCTGGATGATGAGCTTCTTCCATGAATGGTAAATCGCTTTTGTACCACAATCTTTTATAGTGCTCAATCCATTCTTGTTTTGCTATATTGTCTATTTTAGCCATCTCCTTCTCATCATTATTGAGGTGTTTCATCAACTTATAGGCAACCTCTTGCCTTCCATGTAGATCATATTCAATTCCTGCAATGAACCTATCCCATGCATCCTCATGAGCTTTCCTAACAATGGCTCTAGCTACATTACGTTTTCTTCTGTAATTTTCCTTTGCCTGATCTGTAGGTGATTTCAATAATTGTTTGTAGGCAATCTTCTTATCCTTAATAGCTCCAGCAATCTCTTCGTTCCAAATTTTCAAACCTTTATGTTTTGTTACAAGTTTTTTCTTGAAAAAAAAGCTAGAGACAATAAAAAACTAAATCGAAATTGGTTCATCCGTACAGGAGCTATGGTGTCACAGACAGACACACACATACACCAAGCGACGATCGAATTTTGATATTTCAGTTTTTTTTAAACGCCTACACTTGTTTTATTGAATCGTAGCTAAGTACACTCTCAATCAAGTCACCTTTCAAAAAAAACTAAATCAAAATCGGTTCATCCTATCGGGAGCTATGGTGTCAGATAGACACACACGTTACAGTTAAAAGGGTCGAATATAAAGATTTCTTTTTAACTTTTTATATTTTTTTGTGTAGGGGCTTTTTTATTTTTTTATTTAAATTTTATTTGTTAAAATATATAGCCTAGGCCACCGCGGTTTTTTATTTTTAATGAATCAAGCTGAAAATACTCTCGATCAAGTTATCTTTAAAAAAAAATCTGGTGTGAAACTCACACGACTTTCTCTTGCCAATGCAAATAATTAACAATATAACCTAACATTAGTAATAAAACATTAGAAATAAACAAAAAACTAACCCCAATAAATATAACCTAATTTTAATCATGAGTGAAAGACGCAAAATGAAAATCAACTTCAGTTTGTCTTAAAAATGCAGAAAATCACTCTTTTACGCTAAACTAGGCTCTGTAGAGAAAAATGCTCTGAATAAAAGTTGTAGGTATTTTAATTTCCTATAAATTTAATTATATACACTTTTGTCGTAAAATGCATACTAAGGCCGAAATCTTAAAACAATTGATTTTTTACACGTTTTCGTAAGAAAAAAAATACAGAAAATCGCTAATGACCACTAAACTAAGCGTTATACAAAAAAGTTTGAAATAAAAGTTGTAGGATTTTTAGTTCTCTATAACTTTTATTATACATTTTTGCGCTAAATTCCATATTAAAGCCACAATCTTATAAAAAAAATTTTTTACGTGAAAACAGCCTCTCCAAGAATTTCAGCAGACATGGCGCCTAACCTATCTTGTAAAGCATAAAAAATAAACTAAACGAGGCGATTTAAAAAAAAATAATCGTGGGAGCCGTTCTTGAGAAAATCGCAGTTAAGTGAAAAATTGCACGAATAAGCTAGCTACTACTACTTCCAGTTGTGGTGTCTAACTTAAGTTTCAAGTTTGTACGACGTTCCGTTCTTGAGATATTCTATTCACACACACACACCATTTGCTAAAAACGTGTTTTATTTGGATTCAGGGGTCTGAAAACGTGTAGAACCGGTAAAAACTCGATTTCGAAAAATCGACATGAAAACAATAGGCCCTACTTTCCTTCCTATATATTCATATAGGCAAGAGAAAGTAAACAAAACCAAAATCGGTAATATTGTTAGTAGGGACGAGAAAACCACTTTTTTTGTTGTAGGCCTACAATAGTACTTTAATTCAATAATGATTTAATTTGATATAATTACAGTAGTTTAAAAATTCTATTTTAATGATACGACATTAACATTGACTGAAATTTATGGAGTATAACAACTACACTAAGTCTAACATCGGTTCTAATACAGTCGAACTTCTATAACCTGAATCCTCAAGGGATGAGAAAAAAAATTCAGAAAAAATACAGAAATTTTGAGTTATGGAAAAATAACAATAAATCAGTTATTAAAAAATAACAAACATAGAACATTCCACATAGGCTAATACGGTAGCCTACAATTATGTGAAATATGTAGGCCTACTTAGGACATGCGTAATTTTGCAAAACAGTACTATACGGCGCGTTGCATTTAACTTAGCTATAAGCTACAGTGTTAAGTAATGTATACATATTTTATACACTATAGACTACAGTATTCCAAAATTACGCTATTATAATTACAGTAGACTACATGCTGAATATGGTACATTGTACCGACAGGCTATGGATCTATTGTTCTGCGGTCCACCAAAGATTCGTCGATTCAAAGAAATTCATTGTTTTGGTTTACGCTTGTTAGGCCTGCAAAGGCAACCAGATGACTTTGAGGGTCTGTAACCTTTTTTCGTCGAACATTTTCTTTTAAAATGAAAGAAACAGTACTGTATCTACAGTTTTCAAAAGACCAAAAATACTATTTTGAGAACTATGTACATAATTTCGTTAAAAGAAACTAAATGAAAAGTTCGACTTGGAGAATGACGGAATTCGAGTTATAGATGGATTTTTACACAGTGAATGCATGGAAGGTTGAATGAAGGGAACTGAAATTCAATTCGAGATATAGAAAATTCGAGTTATAGGAATGTTGGTTTCATTATCAGAAATTCTATTGAATGACATGTTTTACCTGATATACGTAAGGCTAGTTTCCTTTGTAGTTTAGTTATTTCTAGGTTTGCTGTTTATTACTCTCTACCCTTTCTTCAGGAAGGAGATAGAGGGTACTTTTATTGCTTCCCTGTCATAAATTACTCAAGTATCGGTGACTTATCAAAGGGTAGTTGTAGAAAATTTTATGACCGCCCACCTCCTTATTATCATTATCGTCCATTGTGCTTAATTTGCAGACCCAATGACGCGCATGCCCAACGTCATACACCCGGCCAAACCAGTCGCCGCTCTCTACAACAGCGCTCTCGGCCGCTATAAAAGAGCGCTGCACTAAGCCGAGTCGAATCACTTCCAATCAAGACACCGAGACCGTCACTTCGATCCAGACTACAACGAGACGTCCACCACCACACACGGCTGCCGGACTCCAGTGAGAGATTAATCGACGACCCCGGAAGAGAGAAGAAGTCGTTCTACTGTTTCGGAACGTTCCATAAAAATTACGATTGTTAAGCTCACACTCGCGAGAAAATCGAGGTCAACTGAATGGTACAACCTTCACTTTAGGTGGCCCACTCATTAATATTTAAACTTTTTTGTCTAAATCGGTGACCATTTGTTTTTCCGGGCATTTTTATAAAAAATTGTCGTTCGTTTAGATTATGTAAGCAAAAAAAGGAAAAAACTGAATGGGTATACTTTATTCTACCTTTAACAATTTTTTTCTGAAATCTGTAATCTCTGTCCAGAATTTTATAATGAAAGAAAATCGGTGCAGAATAAATATTAAAATATGCCTACTTGGTTCAGGTCTGTCTAGTAAAGTTTGCTATTTCCCTAATTTCTTAGCTTAATTTTTTATCGCATTGTTTTTAAGCGAAAAACAAAGGTAATAATCATGTACTCTTAGTCCGTTTTTCATTTTTGATGTTTTAGGAAAAGTTTTTTCTCTTTAATGTTTTATTTACTGTAAAACTGCTGAAACTAGTTGAAGGCGTATAATTTTTTGGTAGTGAGATTGTATAGTCTGAGAGTTAGTTTGTATAGTTAGGTAGTTAGATTTTCTGAAAATTAATATTTGATATTTTCGCCACATTTACTTGATTTTTATTGATATAATTAAATCTTTTGTTACTATTTATTTCATGTGTCTCATTTATATATCACAACAACGATTTCGATTTCCTTATATTTCTAGTAACCACAAGCCAGTTTTGCAAATATTTTGGGTGTCTAGGTGTGACATCGAGCAAAGTGGTTACATTTTTTATATAGTCAGGTATTCAGAATTATGGTCAAGTGGTGAGGTTGTGTGTGGTCAGATTGTCTGATTTTTTTGTCTGATAGTCATGTAGTCAGATTTTGGCAGTCAGATAGTCAGATTGTGTGGTCAGGTAGTTTTTTTTAGTAGGTAGTGAGATTGTATAGTCAATCAGATTTTTTTTATGGTCAGGTAGTCAGATTGTATGGTCAGACAGTCAGATTTTTTTTAGTCAGGGAGTCAGATTATATAGTCAGGTAGTCAGATTTTATGGTCAGTAGTCAGATTTTTTTTAGTCAGACAGTCAGATTTCAGACAATCAGATTTTTATGGTCAGGTAGTGAGATTGTATGGTCAGACAGGCAGATTTTTTTTAGTCAGGTAGTCAGATTATATATATAGTCAGGTAGTCAGATTTTTTTTTAGTCAGACAGTCAGATTTTACGGTCAGATAGTCATATTGTGTGGTGAGATAGTGAGATTGTATAGTCAGGTAGTCATATTTTTTTCAGTCAGGTAATCAGATTGTATAGTCAGGTAGTCAGATTTTATAGTCAGGTAGTCAGATTGTGTGGTCAGATAGTCTGGCCACTGGTTGACAAGACTGATTGGACTTGACTTGGCAGAATCTTAAATGGGAACTAACTAAAATATATTGGGTTTTGTTTTGATGTAATTGGCCAGGTGGCGAATGAATTTATTCTTGATTGTAGGGAACAAATTGATTTTATTCAACCAGTTTGAGACGGGTGTCGCCGATAAACTCTAATAATAGATCTGGATGTATAAGAATATTTATATAAAACCAGTATATGGTTTTGGATAAATAATCCCTGGCTACGGGATATTTTATTAGGTTTCTTTATGTATAAATACAATTGTTCGACTCTTATATAATCAGATAATATATCAGTCGCATTCAGAAGCTTAGGGCATTTTCCTTTCTTCCTTCTCGGTCTGTAGAGCCATACACGGTCACCAGGTTGAAATCCCGCGGATTTAGCTATCAAGTCGTATCTTGCCTTCATTCGATCACTTGCTACTTGCAGATGTCGCCGTGCATACTCATGGATTTCGTGGATACTTGCTGCCAATTCCGCGGTGTACTGTTGCGCTGGTTGTTCCTTGTCAGGCGGGGCGCCGAACAGCAGATCACAGCAGAACCGTAGTTCATGGCCAAACATCATCTTGGCGGGTGTCAAGCCGGTGGTTTCATGTATCGCCGCTCTGTAGGCCATCAAGAAAAGAGGAAGCTTCTGGTCCCAGTCTCGTTGGTTCTTGGAGACTACCTTGCGTAGATGCTCTTCAACTGTCTTGATGTAGCGCTCGACCATTCCATCCGACTGCGGGTGTAATGCTGTTGTCCTTGTCTTGTGGACGCCCAATCGTTCCAGTACTTCTTGAAGTAGCTGCGATTCGAAGTTCCGCCCTTGATCACTGTGTAGCTCTCTCGGTACTCCGAATCGGGAGAACAGCTCGTTCACTAAGGTTTCCGCCACCGTAGCCGCCTCTTGGTTTGGAATGGCGTATACTTCCGGCCACTTAGTGAAGTAATCCATGGTCACTAACAGATACTTGTTTCCGCCGTCTGTCACGGGAAACGGACCAGCAATGTCAATGGCGATGCGCTTGATCGGAGCTCCCACATTGTACTGCCGCATTTGTCCTTTACTTCGAGTCCGGGGCCCTCGACTAGCCGCACAGGTGTCACACAACTTGCAGGAATTCTCGACGTCGTCCCGTAGGTGGAGCCAGTAGTAGCGCTGACGAATTTTCTCCATAGTCTTCTTGACGCCGAGGTGTCCGCCTGAAGTGCCGCCGTGTAGTTCTGACATAACGTCCTTGGTCTTTGTGCGTGGAAGTACTAGCTGCGGGACGCGCTTACTGCCATCCACTGACTGCCACTCTCTATACAGCAAGCCGTCCCTCACGAAGAATGAGTCCCAATGCGCCCAGTAGCTTTTATATTCCGGGCTTCTTAAGCTTATATCTTCCCATGATGGTCGTTGGCCTGACTCCTTCTCGTTGATCAGGGGTCCTATGTCCGGGTCCTGCCGCTGCTCCTCGCAAAGATCGTCGTCGCTCCAGCCATCTGCTGCCACCGTCGTAATTATTTGTACCTCAGCCTCGTCACATCGCTGCTCGATTTTCTGGCAGTGCTTACAGTCCTGAGCACACGGCCTTCTTGACAAGGCGTCCGCGTTAGAGTGTTTTTTTCCAGGGCGATGCTCGGCTTTGTAGCTGTACTCCTGCAGGCGCTCGACGCAGCGCGCGGTTTGGCCTTCCAAGTTCTTAAAGTTAAGAAGCCATATCAGCGCTGAATGATCAGTCCGAAGTGTGAACTCTCTCCCGTACAGGTATTTCCGGAAGTGTTCAATCGTCTTGACGACCGCTAACAGCTCACGTCTCGTCACGCAGTAGTTTCTCTCCGGTCGCGACAGATTTCTGCTAAAATAGCCGATAACCTTCTCTTCGCCTCCTTGGACTTGAGAGAACACACCACCGATTCCGACGTTGCTGGTATCGTGTCGACGATGAAACGGTCTTCTGAGTTCGGGTAGCTCAGGATTGGCGCGGAGCATAGTTTTTCTTTCAGCCGCTTAAAAGACTCTTCTTCTTCTCGTCCCCACTGATAGTTCTTCTTGTCCTCCGTCAGGCGTGTCAAAGGCTTCGCAATGTTGGAGAAGCCTTGAATAAACCGGCGGTAGTACGCGCACAGTCCTAGGAAACTTCGAACATCATGCTTGTTTTGTGGTGTAGGCCACTCCTTTACGGCTTTCAGTTTGTCGGGGTCTGCGGCGACGCCTGCTGCTGATACGATATGGCCCAGGTACTGTACTTCTCGCCGAAACAGATTACATTTCTTCGGATTCAGCTTCAACGCGACGCCTCGCAGCCGCTGGAACACTTTCCTTAGGTTTTGCAGATGTTCTTCTTCCGTGCGCCCTAGCACAATGATGTCGTCTAAATAAACGAGGCAGGATTCAAACGTCAATCCTCGTAGAACTGACTCCATCAACCTCTCGAAAGTGGCCGGCGCGTTGCATAGTCCGAACGGCATCACTGTGAACTGCCAAAGCCCTCGTCCAGTCGAAAACGCAGTCTTCTCCTTGTCTTCTGGATGAACCGCAACCTGCCAGTATCCACTTTTCAAGTCGAGTGTAGAGAACCATTTCGCTCCTTTAAGGGTGTCTAGTGTATCGTCAATCCGGGGAAGAGGAAAGCAGTCCTTCTTGGTTACATTGTTTAACTTCCGGTAGTCAACGCAGAATCGTAACTCGCCGTTCTTCTTCTTTACTAATACTACAGGTGACGACCAAGGGCTGTCGGACTCTTCGATGACGCCTTGCCTTCTCATGTCTTCCACCATCTTATCAACCTCTCCCTGTTTTGCTAGTGGTAGTCGTCTCGGCGGCTGGTGTATCGGTTGAGCATCTCCAGTGTCGATTCGATGGTACACTTGATTAGTACGGCCGTATCCTTCTTCTTCCGTCGCGAATATGTCTTGGAAGTCTCTGATTAGGTTGTCAAGTCCCTTCCGTGTATTATCGCTGAGCTCCACGCCGGCTGCCGCCGTCAGTTGCTGTAGTTCCGGGTTCTTCCGGCGCCTTCCCTGATTTAGTGCTCTTGGCGGTTCAGATGTCCAAGTTACTGGTTCGCAGTGACCAAGAACGGTTCCCTTCGGTAGTACCTTATCTGAGGAATCCAATTTCGCTACCCGGACGGAGATCGTCTTGCTGTTCGGTACTACAGCTCGCCCGATGATCACTCCTTCCTTTCCGGTTATTTCACCAGCTTCCGTAACGCCGCTGTTGGTGCCCAGATTTTTCGACAGTGTAACCGTTACAATTCTCTCGCATCGGGCAGGTATCACTTCGTCCGCCTGTAGCAGAACTTCAGCACTGCTGGGCTTGAGGCGAGGACTCCATAATGCTACTTCACACCGCCCCATCTTCAGCAAGTGGCGTCCGATATCTACTGCAGCGTCGTGCGATCTCAGTATGTCAAGCCCTAATATAAATTCGTTCACGATGTCGGCGACAAACACCCAGGCTTGTAGTTTGTAACACCCGAGTGTTATATTAACTAAGACTTCGTCCTTAATAGGCAGTGTGCTGCCCGAAGCGGTCTGCACGGCGTACTTCTGGTTTACTTTCCTTCTCTTGCAGCGGGTCGCCTTGTCCGGCCGAATTACTGAAATAGGGGCCCCCGTGTCTACGGTAATAGAGCATGGCCTGTTATTTAATAATCCGTCGGCGATGAGGCTGTCTGACCCTCCTCGTACGGTGGCTAGACTAAAGATGGCTGGAGGGGAAGAGATCTTCGGCGCCGGCGGTCCCCTCTTTACGCCGGCGTTTCGTCGTTTCCCTGGTCGGATGTCGGCTTATTTTCTCCGCAGTTCCTTCTAAAGTGGCCTGGCTTTCCACATTGCCAGCACAGCTGCTTTTCGCTGGTCGGTGTCCGTCGGTGGTTCTGACCCGGCGTGCTTCGGTTAGGCCGGGCTTCAAATCTATTTGAGCCGTTGTATTCGTCGGCAGTCACCCTCCGTACTTTCGCCGGTGTGTCGGTAGATGCGGTGACAGCTTCTATACGCAGGGCCTGAGTGAGAGCCTCACTGAGTGTCTTATGACCCTGGAGAATAAGGTGTTTCTTCATTTCGGCGTCTCGAACCCCATTGCCGAAACACTGCGCCGCTTCTTCCTGGATAAACCCGACCGGCTGTTCAGGAAAAGCCTTCTGCGCGAGTTGTTCAATATCCAGGGCGAATTCTTGTAAAATTTCGCCCGGCTTCTGTCTTCGTCCCCGTAACTCGCACTTATAGATGGCCGCCAAGTTATGCTCGCCGTATCGCCCTTCTAGTGCTGCGACGATTTCTTCGTACCCTGTGGTCGCCGGTACAGCGCGTAGAACTTCCGCTGCCTGGCCCTGTAGCGAAGTCATCAGTACCGTTGTTTTCTCCGCCGGTGACCATGTGTTGAAGTCGGCCGCTGCCTCGAACTGTCGTCGAAAGACCTGCCAAGAAGAACTCCCGTCAAATTTTGGTGCTTTTACACTAATTACACGCCCGGACGATGTATTGTCGGCGAGAATTACCGAGCCGCGATTTTCACTTAATTTTACTGTTTTAACAATGTCCTTAAACCTAATATCTATAGCCTTATCTATTTCTTCTAACCTAGTGTCCATTAACTCACTATTTTCTTTTAACCTAGATTCTACAAATTTTACAACACTATTTCTTACTTCCTTAACATTTTCTTCTAACTTAAACTCTACTGAATCTACCCTATTATTTAAACTATCTACATTATCTCTAATTTTTCCTAACTCTACTTTTAATTCTGTTTTTATCTCATCATTACTTGACTGAATTGCCTGTATTTTATCATTAATTTCCTCATTTCCATCTTTAATAGCTTGTATTTTGTTATTGGTTTCTTGTATGTTATTATTGGTTTTTTCATTACTTGCCTTAATTTCATTTAGCATTTGCATTAATACGGTCATGTCTACCAAACTCCCCATTTTAACTAATAATTTACAATTAATTACAAAACAAATTAGCAAATTTTACAGATACAAAAATTAATTATAGAAGCAAGATAGAACTATTACAAACAAACGTTATGCGCAGTTATTACAAGCAATGATAAGCGATTCTACAAACTAAATACACTTACAACATACACAAAACTTTAAACGCTAAATTTAGAAAAACACAACACTAATTTACTTTACGATAATTTTAAAACACTTAACTGAATTGAGATTTTACTTAAAATTATCCAAAAACACTAGATCCCGCACTTCTGACACCAATGTGACACTTATCGCTAAGGTCCGTTTCGGGATCTAGGTTATTAAATAATTAATACGCTAAAGTTTACAAATTACAAATATTTATTAGGCTAAAAGATTACAAAATAATGATTAAACTAATTATAATTAAATAACACGATAAATTATTTAATGATTCACTTAAGCTAGATAAACAATAAATAACTTACAACTTACTTAGCCTACTTACAATCACTTTTATAAACTACACCAACATACAACACAAACGGAATTCACACAATTACACCTTAACAACTTTACAATTCACAAACACAAAGAAACGGTATAACGATCTTGCACGGATACGATACTCGGATGTATAGCCTGCAAATACACACCCGTCACTGTTCGGCAAAGATCACACGAATACTGACTCGACCGCCGCACGGGTCGTCCTTTTATTACCATTCACAAAGATCTTTCGAGAACAATTTAGAGAAATCTACTCAAGTACAACAATAACTCTTTATTAATGAATGCTAGAAAAATCCCTTTTGTTAATAGGTCAACTATTGTAAATAGAAAACGTAAACAACTTCATAAAAATACCCTTTTTATAACACACAATACCTTTTTATAATAGGCGTACCCTTTATGGTTAAAACTGTCATTTACCAAACTGATCTATTGTGTATTGTTATTTCTGTCTTTATTACTCCCTCTTGTTACTATTATCAATAGTAAATGTACTATTATTATTTATTAAGTATTTTTATGAATAGAATTTCTGGAACCTTCGTGAGGAATCTCGTCTTTTTTTGTTACAATATAAATGACAATTTATTCTACTTTACCTAATGTTATTAATAAACCAAATACTATCTATATGAATATTGAAGGAAACTATCGTTTCTCTCCACAAGGATATGCCAAATTTGAGGAGTAACTTTACTCCACACAAGTTTGAGTTCCAAATTTGTTAAATACGAATTTTATTCCCCGCTAGGAATCGACAAATTTGCTGTGATTAAATAAGCTAAATATTGTTGAACAAATTCTCTTTAATAATTTTGATTATTCATAAGATAATTCATTAGTGTTTGTTTTCATTTCACATGTTTTAAATTTTGTTACTTTTACATTTTAAATACTTTAACAAAAACGTGTCCCATATGTAATAAATTTTACTGTTTCTTTAAACTATCATTTTAAATTATAATGTCCCGTCTATATTGTATATTTTAAGTAAACTTTTATTTGTTCTGTGGCCCGTCCATCTTCTTCGATGTTCGGAACCAGACTCCTTTTTCTTTACAAAATTGTAAGTTCTTATTTTTCATAGTTTCCTAGCAACCATATAAATAACTCTTTTCAATATTTTCTGGTAATATAAATTAAATAATTTTTAAAGTATTTATTTTCCAATCAGCTGGAGTTTGTTTATATTCTCAACTAGAGCAAACATAAACAGTTTTAACTGTGACTCGTTTGAATCGTTACAATATATACAAAACGGAGATATTTGTTTTTATAATAATTTTTAAAATGTGATTTTTTATGAATACATAAGACTTATTTGGATAATGTTTCTTCAATGTTTTTCTCGTTGGTTTATCTGAATAAAACCCAATTGTAATTAATGTTAATCTGTGTAGGAAATTTTGTTATTGTGGTTTCAAACATTTTAACTGTTTATCTGAATTCCTCTTAATTTCTCACTCTATTTCAATTATGTTTAATTGTATCAGAATAAAATTGTTTATTTTACTTTTAAATTTTTTTTCGAGACACCAAATGCATAGAACACTAAAAAAATAAAAAAATAAGGTAATTAATTAAATTTGATTACAATGTATTTTTTCTCGTTAACCACAGATCCTTACAAACGAACTTTTTCAATTAAAATTGAAGACGAAGAAAAAAGACCTAAGGGGTCTTAGGAGATGATCTAAGACCTTAAGGTACCTCAAGGTACCTTAAGGTACCTTGAATTTAAGTGTAATTAGGTCCTTTGAGGTACCTACCTTGAGATCTCCTTTAAGGTACCCATCTTGAGAAAAGATTTTGAAATTTTTAAAAAATTATTCTATTAATTGACCAGTCCTACAATCCGTTAATTTTGGCGCAGTGGCGAGATAATATAGTGTATGTTTTTTAAACGGCAATGTTTTCATATCCCCACAAATCTCCCGGATAACCGGCATAAAGTCTAAATTGAGAGTCGGATATATAAGTGTACAGAAAATTCGGTTAAAATCGTGAAATGACTTCAGATTTCTCACACCGTAAAAATTATTTTCCAACACTTTTTCCAGTTGGCAAACGCTTACTCTTGGTAAAAAGACATCCACAGAATGGGTCGGCACTATATTCCGGCAATCCAACCAAACTCGATTGTCTATAGTGGATGGTCGAAAATATAATAGAAAATCATTTTCTGTAAATTGCCACCGTAAATTTAAAATATCAATTTGATTTCTAAACACTAATTCGCTTTCAACCTTTGCGTAAAACTGAATAGGTGTCAATTCTATGTCAAAATATGCCGTCCCGAGCCGACTCGTATAGCCAAGAAATTTTAATTGTATATTCATTTTTTGAAACAACATCTTCCAATATGTAACGATAAAATTATAAATATGTACATCTATTGTTCGCCGCTGGCCAATTTATTTAATTTATATTGTGTAAATTAAATAAAATAAATTATTATCAGATTATACGGTCAGATATTTAAATCAGGTACTCAGATTATACGGTCATATTTTCAAATAAGACAGTCAGATTATTTAGTCGGATAATCAGAATATATTATCAGTTCAGTCAGGTAGGCAGAATATATAGTCAGGTAGTCAGATTTCCAGTCATATAGTCAGTTTTTGTTTTCAGTCAGGTAGTCAGATATTTTCAGTCTGAAAGTCAGATTATTCAGTCAGGTAGGCATAATATATATAGTCAGTTAGTCAGAATATATTGTAGTCAGATTTTTCAGTAATGTACTCAGATTATATGATGAGATATTCAAGTCAGGTAGTCAGATTTTACGATCAGATAGTCAGATTTTTCAGTCAGATAGTCAGAATATATGGTCAGGTAGTCAGATTTCTTCAGTCAGATAGTCAGGTAGTCAGAATGTATGGTCAGATAGTCAGATTTTGAGGCAGAAAGTCAGATATTCAGATTATATAATCAGGTTTTTAGTCACATAGTTAGATTGTATGGTGAGATAATCAGTTTTTTCCGTAAGGTGTAACTACTTACATACATCTTATTATATATAAATATTTCTTAATATTCACTTCTTTATTAGTTCGTGTAACATTTATTTTTCAATGTTACAATTTATTTATTAATTAATTTTCCTTGCATTGTTCTAATAGTTTTAATTTTCGTTAACTGCTCTGTCGACGTTAATTAGTTATCTCTTAATTGATTTGCTCTTCTTGGCTTTTGCTTTACCGTTCGCTGCCATCTGATTTATCTGCCGTATCGGTTCTCCCTCTTCTTTCTATCATGTTTTCCTTTCATGATTCCCTTGTTGGAGGGGACCCGTGACGTCAGGCCCGAGTTTTCCTTTTAAGTAATTTTTGCGTCTCTCGTTCCTCTTGCTGCAAATGGTCATGTCGCCGGACGTGTTTTTGGTATTGGTGCCGTAATTAATTTTAAGTTTTTTCGGGGTGCGTTATGTTGCTGCTTGTCTTGACCATTTTGCTTTCCCGAGTTCCGGTAAGTTTCTCTCTTTCTATTTGTAGTTAAAACCCATTGAAGCCGAAAATGTTAAATTTAAATTTTGTAAATTTTGTAAACCCTTTGGGTATTTTAAATTTTATTTTAAATTTTTTTAAATGCTTTTCTTAAAGCGAACTTTTCTAGTTGAGCCTATGGGATTTAGCTACCTTTTTATTTTTGTGTTTTGGGGTAGCCCTCATTTTTCTAAGTCCTGGTTTTTCTGCTCTTTGCAGGGACCCAGTGTGGGACGGATTTAAATCTGTTTGAGATGGATCCTATTTCAAGTCCAGACAAATGCTAACTTGTTCGAAAATTAATGTAATCCTGTTTGGGGCAAATGGTATCCGCTACGAATTTGCATTTCGTAACCCGAAAACTTCTTGTCGGCGATATGATTCGATCTTTCTCTAAAAATCCATCTAGAAGCATCCGTTATATAAAATTATATTTTTACAATAAAACAAAATCTCATCTTTAATTTATAACTTGTGATAATATGTTTTTTTTTACTTAATTCTATTTAAGTATGCTGCTAAGCATGGTATAGTGTGGACTTAAACAGTTTCTATACTCCTTACTTTTAATGTTTTTTTACATAAATTTTTTTTTGGATAAAACATTATTTATAAAAATTATGTTTTGTAATTTTTAAATTTTGTATTTGGTTTTTATCTAACTGGCTTTGTTAATAAAAAAAATCAATTCTCATTAAAAAAATAATAATTTATTTTATTATCTGTATTTTCGTCTTAAAGCCAATTTAATTATGATTGCTTATAAAATTAAATTATTTTCAACTTTATCAATTGGTTATTTAAAAGGCCTATTCAAATTAAATATTCAATCTATTGTTTCATTTCTATAATAATATTTATTATTAATTATCAATATTCTTTTATAAAATTATTTTTTTCTCTGGATCCAGTATTAAGTATTATACATATATTTATATTTTTTTGAGGAGTTTTGTCTTTTCTTAAATTTTGGCTTTTTATGTTTTTAAAATCATTTTTGTGTTTGTGTAACTTTCTCCGTTAAATAATAATTTAATTGTAACTGTAATTCTTTAAGTATTTCATTTCATTCAACATTTTATTAAATATTTTTACTATTTTATTTTTCTCGATTTAGTTTAACATCACATCACCGCAGTCTCTCCTGTTGGAGTTTATTTGTTTCCCCGTGCCAATTTTGTTTCGTGGCGTTTTGGTTTCGCTCGAACAAAAGGGGTTACAAATATTGGTAGGCAGAACGGTGGTTGTGTTTTTTAACACAAATGTGGGTGTCTGAACTGTGTGGTTCTTTTGGGATCCTGCCACTTTTCTGGCAGCTCCTGTTTTGTCTGGTTGGCACAGACTCTGTTCGCTGGTTTTTACTTGTTCCAAGTTTGTTAACTTTTGTCTTGTTTCATTTATACTGCTGTGGTGTGGTATTAAAATATTTCTATACTATATTGTACCGTTTTCGGCTGCACGGGGTTACCTTTGATTTTGATAAAAAAAAGAGGTGGTGTTCTTTGAATTTCTTTTGGAAATTTTTTTTTATTACCCTGGTTCTTCGCTGCCTAATGTCATCTGTATATGTCCTTGTAAATTTTTTTTATTTTTTTTTCTGGTTTTTCGTATGCAAATTTTTTTTGGTCTTCTTGTTTCTCTAAATTTATTTTATTATACTTTAATGTGTCCTGTTAGACAACTTTATTTTCTAATGCTGTTCGACCCAATTTCTGTCACGGTGTTTTGGACATGTGTTTTCTTTATCGCTGTTTGCTGTTGTAAATTTTACTGTTGTTTTTTTTTTATTTGGATTACTTAAATTTTGTTGCTAAAACTTTGTGTAGTTGTTTTTGACTTGCTGTCTTGGGCAATATTTTGTTTTTTGTTGCCATGTTACAATGACTTTTGATTTTGTCTTGTTTCGGTTGTACAACACATCAAGCCTGATGTGGAAGGTTGGTGTTGTTGTTCGACATTGTGTCTGTTGGTTGGTGCTCGTGGTTCATCCGTTTTGGTCTTGTGATGTTTTGTTTTGGTTTTCTTACAGCTTTCTGTAAGTTGCCTTTGGTTGAGGTCCGGTGGCGTTGTTGCGGTTGTCGCCATGTGCGAGTTTGTTTTTTTTTATTTCCCATGTTTTTGGTGGCACGTATGTGGTCGACCAAGTCCCACCTCCCCTTTGATGAGTCTTTATGACTTCCCTCCCTTTTCCCCTTTATCCCTCTTCGTCCACCTGGTACCCTACTCTGTTTGTTGGCCTTGTTGTTTTGATTTTGAGCTTTTTCTGCTTCAGTTCGCTGGTTCTCCTTCTGGTGTTGCACGAGCCACCACTTCTGTTTTGTGATCACAACTTCTTATTTGGCGGCTATTTGTATTTTCTGTTTATTGGCGACAGAATTGATTATTCACCTAATATCTTATCCATTAACGGTAATACAATCTTCTTATAACTCACGACGTAAATCAACAGAAGAGAAAAACATACGATTAACACCACAAATATATTCACCTCTAATATGCGAAGACATGTGCCAACAAAAACCAGGGTAATATTTGAAGCGACAGAAGCAAACAAAGATTTTGTGATTGCAGAATTTTTGGTTTCGTTATCGACTTTTTCGCTCGCTTCACTCTTTGAATCCAACTCGACGGATCTTTTCAAAATTATTCTCGGCAATAACATTTTTTATATTAATAAAATGTTTTTTCGTAATCAAGCCAGCTGGTACATAAATAATTTCAATCCCATGTTTTAAACAGAGCAGAAATTTTTCTACATCTCTTTTAATGTTCTGAAAATTTATATAATGCGTTGGACCCTGAATTTCAATTGCAGTTTTAAATACTGGTAAATAAAAATCTAATTCCAATCGGGTAGAAGGAATTTTTTTATTCACCAGAATTTTCACGTTTGTTCCGAAAATATTTTTCAAAATTTTATAGGCTCGCAGTTCGCAATAGCTATTAAATCTGTTATTTTCATAATAAAATTTTTTACAGCAGATTTTCATTCTGTTTTTTCTATTTAAAATAAAATATATATTGAAATAATAGGAGTTTTAAATCGGAGTATGTGGTTATTTTCCTTCGGTTTTGATGTTTAATTTTGGTTTTCCGGTATCGGTTATAATATATGGCGTTTGGTTTACTATAAATGCGATATAGTTTAACGACTATACAACTTGAGAGAAAATGGTTTTTTATTAAAGACTATTTCCACCATTTTCCTTATTCTGACGTTATAAAGACAACACCACCGATGGTTATATTATCATTCTATATAAAAATAACAGAGTTTATACATCCTCAATACTATATTCATCGAAAAGAACTAAACGATTCATATCCAAATACAATCGAAATGAATTACGAGACAATGCTTTCCATGTCATACAGCAATGAAAACTGGACAAATCTCCTATATACTGCACGTTTTCTAACCCATGAGATTCTGGTCATAGTTTATTTTGGTATGAAGGAGAAAATACCTGTTGAAAAAATCGCGAATGACGTGGAAGATGTGATCTTTATTCGACGCTTTCAGAATAGTTCGAAAATCATTCAAAGGTTGAAGAAAACCACGCGAATATTCTTGGATGTCTTGGCGCAAAGAATGCAGTATAATTTTGAAAAACTGAACATTAAAGTGAAAGATACCAACGGTCAGCTCTTCGAGCAATTGTTTCTGGATGTCAATATTAAAAACTCACACAAAAAAATCCACGAGATGTTACAAACCTCTTCGTTCGACTTCACCGATAGGTTGGCCATAACTACTTATGCAATCAAAAACGCCATCCCAACACGGGTCCTTAAATGGCATCTTAGAAAAACGCTGGCCGAGCGAAAAAACGAACTGAGGAAAAATACAGAAGATTCAGTATTGAAACAAATCTCTTGTTCCGTGATCGATAGAACTGAGTTTTTAACACTCGCTTTATACAGAAAAGTGATTTTATACCATACTGCAATATCAAATATTCTAAATAATTCTAGACTCAGTAGTATATAAGTAAGGGTTTTGTAACATCCAATACCATTATTCAAGAACATGTCGGCAGATGACAGCGCAACAACTATTGAAATCGCGGAGGAAGCCATGTATAACTTGAACCTTCAACACGAATCCAACGACACTAACGCTTCGCTAACTTTTACGAATTTTGTCGACCAATTAAAAGAAAAAACAAACCAATTTGATTTCAAATCTTATCCGAGGTATTTAGTCTGGATGCTTTCTTCTATTATATACTTCGCTGTTAAAGACAATGTGAATAAGAAAACGCTTTTTCAAACCTTTGCCGGAATACTGGCACAACTCTTCGAAGATAAGACTAAAGCGGACGACATTTTACTAAGGACTAAATCATTTTACGACGAATTGATTTACTACGGTTCAAACTGTGAGAATTTAGACACGAAAGTGTTTATCGGCAGTGACGAAAAATGTGAAGAATTAAACTTTTATCGCGTCAACCTGACGAAAAGCCGTAGAGAACTGAACAACCTGTTGTTTGAAATGGCCCATGAATCTACCTTTAACTTTCACAGCCGTCTACTACTGAGCGCTTTTGCTTTTCTACACGATATTTCAATCGGGGATTTCAGAGAGGTTATACGCATTCATATATCGAACAAGAAAAACGATTTACCGCAATATGACGACCGGTTTCTAGCCAACATTGCCGACAGGATTCTACAGAATACGTACAAACGCACTATGCAAGCCTATCTGACTTTATGGCATTTCTATGTTGTCATAGAAGATCTGTTGGATTAAAACGATTTAGCTCGACATATGAAACACTTAACATCACAGTTTAATTTACATTCGGGACAGAGGATGTGACCACAATATAACATATGTGTGAGAATTGAATTTTTTTTGTAACAAATCAAACATTCACCTATTATTTTATTGCTGAAAAACACTTTTTCTTTTTTAATTTTTATTATGACAACGCCGGATAGTAACATTGTTGTGATGTTTATTATGTTTGTAGTA
Source organism: Catonia carolina (assembly GCA_035578175.1). Taxonomy (NCBI): domain Eukaryota; kingdom Metazoa; phylum Arthropoda; class Insecta; order Hemiptera; family Achilidae; genus Catonia; species Catonia carolina. The sequence goes on from JAQMRL010000002.1 coordinate 126,459,498, forward strand.
ATTTTAATTGAATATGCAACAAATATGATTTTTTTTAATATGTTTAATGTTATATTATTATAGATTTTTAATTATTATTTATCTATGCTGTGTAGTATATATTATTCTTTGACGAAAAATAAAATTTTTATACACATTAATATCATAATTTTATTTATAATATAATTTATGTTCTAGTAGTTTTTTTTTATGAATATACATATCTAATACAGCTGTTGTGTTGTCTGGTGAATATTGTTAAAAGAAATGGCCGGATATACCGATTTTATATACTCGTATTTCAACCAATGGCGAATATTGAGTGTATGTATTTAATAAAAATGTTAAATAAATTAGAAATACAACCTAAGTGTAGTTGGATAACAAGTGGAACCGGAAAATGTGGGTATAAATATTTGTGGTAATATCCTACGTTGTCATTTTCCTGAAATATTTTGCTGTTGTAAGTTGTAGTTCGAAAATATCGGGTGAGACATTTTAGAAAAACTCTATTTACACCCACATATTGTTTTTTATATCACATATCAACTGGCTCTTTCTTACCCATCGTTATTCGTCTTTACATTTTATTCAATTTTTTTAATTAGCAGTGATAAACATTTAAAACGGTGGGTATCAATTTTCAGAAAAGAATTCTTCCTTTACTCATGGATATATCGGACATTTTAGAGCAAAGTGTAAAAAACAATTTATTTTGCTGCCAATGACAACAAAATATGTCAGGTTTATCCAGTAATAAATAAGATTTAGTTGATATGATAATAATTGTTTTATTTCTGTTTATTCTCTGAAATTATAACAGGATATAATATGACCAAATGATCTGCTCTACTGTATTAATTAATAACTATCAGAATGTTTTTGTTGTTGGTTGTTTGTTGGTATTTAAAAAAATTATCGGTGTAGATTTTTAGGGTTTGAAGCGTTATAGGCTATTTATTCATGCGGTCTAACAGGTAAAGAATCATTTCATTCATGCAATCTGAACGCGCTCAACTATTCCGGGCAGATATACGGGCCAACTACGAGTCGTGTCTGTTGGCCTGTAAAAAGATGTCTTTTCATTACGGGGGTCTGGAAGTGTTGCCTTTAGATGTCGACGGATTAATCGAGCAGTTAGACAGCATAAACAATCTGAATATCGTCGGCCCCGAATGCAAACTGTCCCCACCGTCCCCATCTTCTGGTGATACTGGATACTGGGTCATCGAAAATAATCTCATGCTGCGAAGCAATTTAGCTAATGTCGCGATCGCGAACAGACGGCGTATGTACACAGTACCGTTTTGGGTTCCGTTTATCGAGTCGATTTTGCGCTATTTCAAGATGATGCAGAAACACAAAGGTAAAGTGTCTTTCCTCCGGTATTAAAAAAATGGAACATATAAATTTCGTAGAAGGTATTTGTCATTACAAAAATGTTCCTGTACTTGTAGATGAGACCACCACGAGCTACGTGTTGAAAAACAAAAACAACCCGGTGATAGTCGAAGCATATATAGATTATGCGACGCTACTGACAAATTCTCAACTAATCAGAATTCAAGGCGTAAATTTTTCGTTTGATAACATCTTGAAAATGGCTTTAGTGTCCAGCGGTAAAAGTTTCGTCCCGACAATATGTTTGCTGGACCCCGCATTATACAACAACAGTGACGTCAAGTCTTTCACCTCTCTTAAGCGACTGGCCAAATGGTATCATTTTGTTTCATGGAGGTGTCACGGAAAAGACATATATTTCGAACCGGAAGAAAATTTTCCCCTACACAACCTGTTCAAGACGTTGAACGTTAATATCGATCGCTTGAATCCGGACGATAAAAACCACATAAACGAAACTTCCAGTCTGTTTGATTTCTCCGAGAATCTCCAAAGTATTACCTGGTGGAATTTGGTGGTGGATAAACATAAATTTCCACTACCAACATACGAATCGTGGGAACATTGTTATATAGACATGCAGCGACCAGCGGAATGTTTCGCCGTCTTGAATAGCGTCATGCGAATCGTCTGCGCTTGGGAAACCGCTTACACAGATTTCCGCTCATTACTGTCCGCCTCTGTCGTCTTTATATATTTTCTACAAGACACTGGCGCTTCTTTGAATGAGTACACTGGTATTCTACCAGTTTTACAATTCGTTACGGTGGCAGCGCATAAGCCGACGGCCAACCTGGAACCGACAGGAGAACTGTTCAAATATGCCGAGCAGAAATACCAGAGAGCGTTGAAGAGTAAAAACCGCAGCAACCACATTCTACATCTGAAAGTGTCCCAGTTGAGTGAAAATTTAGTCGTATCCGAATTCACAGACCTTATACATTTTATCTTACACAACATGAATAACCTATACTCTGATTGTGAAACATTTGACCATCTCCTAGTTTATATGAGGAAAGTGTTCTCACATAGGAACAAATCCGAGCTGCATTATTATATAAGCGTGTATGCATTCGCTATGCTTACCATCAGGTTGGGTAAAATCAAATCGTATTCGGCGTTAGAAAATCTAGAGCTGCAGCGAATAAAGATTAGAAACGAGGAAACGGTAAAAGAGAAAATCAAAGATGATATAAAAATCCTACACGATTTTATCAATCCGTTTTTGGACTACCTGCATATATTGCAATCGAATCCCAATTTTGATATGTTTGCGTTGACCGATGAAATTGTGTATTACTTTTTAAAATCAAACAACACGTTTTCACTGGTTATCGAGTATATATTAAAATCTATACTTCCAATTATAACGAGCTACGTGAAAGATATGGAGACGTGAGGTTTTTTACCAATCTATAGATCGCCACTTCACGAACGGTCTGATATGGTAAAATCGTACTGCAAAATGTGCGGAGATTCGTATGAACCACGCGATTTTTCTGGTATACTAAAGTCTTGTTTTTGTACGTGATCTCGGGCATCACAAAACTGAATTTGTGAGTACTGTATCCGGTCAATTGTAACGTGGATTTGGACAGCGACATTCTACCAGTTTTGGCATCCTCGATGAAAGCCAGTTTATCCATTCCTTTCAGATAGCCGATCATTTGGTATACATGTTCGAGCTGGAGCCGGTTACACTGTGATTTGACATACGCATTCAAGATCGAGTCGCCGAATTTCGTGTTCCAAATTTTTACAAAAGCGTCTAGATTTATTATGTTTTTTCCATCGCCGAATTCTCGGAGTATTAGGTAAAACAGGTTGCTGGAAATTGTAGGTTTATGCGTCTCTTCCAGCCTCCGCATGGCCGCCCGTTTTTTTTCGAAGAATTTAAACGCATATCTCGATCCTCTAAAATAATACAGATCTGTTAACACGTTTTTCATAGACGTTGTTGTGAGATTACTGTCGATAAGATGCATCAACAGGACGTGGTCGTGTGCCAGCGCCAGTCGCGGATCGTTCAGACACAAAAACGAATATTCTGGGTTGATGAGAACTAGCGCCTCGGCTATTGCGTCCATTGAATGCAGCGGATAGATATGAACACAGTCGCCGTCAAAATCAGCGTACATACCGGCCAAAATGGACGTCGGTATACCCGTGACTACAAAATCCCACACTCGTTTCACCTTGTGAAACGTGAAACATCTATAATCAATTACCGGGTATCTGACCAATATCACAAATTCCGGTTCTCTCATATTACCATAAACGTCTCGGTTTAGTATGATTTCATTGGACGCAATCTCAGGACAAGGCACTATTACCGACCGAGCGGTGAAAAACGATCGCCGGCTAAACACGGTTTTTCTGAAACAATTCAGGCGGCCGTTGTTAATATACTCGACTGGAGATGGGTTGAAATCTACACATTTTAAACGTGGCACACCCGCATCGTTGATGTTGTTTATCAAAGAAATAAGTTTGTTACATTGGCCAATCGTGTTGGTAGTTAATAGAGGCGGAGGAAGAATTTGTCCAGACACGTTTATGCTGTATCTATGAAATTGGAGATCGTTTTTAAATTTTTTAATAACACCATCGTAATATCTGAATTTGGCGAAATATTTTTCCAACTTCTGTTGGTTCCGTTTTTTACATTTTATACAAGTCCACAGGATTTGAGAAAAATTTAATATTCTAGAGATTCTGTAGTCGTTCAGATTACCAACAAAGGTAACGTCGCAATTTTCACACAAAATCTTGTCATCCTCTCGATCGCAGTGAGCGGTGCAAGCGACGGTACCACATCTTGGACAGATATTTTTTAAGATACCGCGCAAAGATTTTGTCACAAACGAAGTGGAATTCCACGCAATGTTCAGCTTCAGATTGTTTAACAGTTCCAAATACTCGTCGGCGCGCACTTGTAACAATGACCGTTCATAGTTTGTTTTGTGTTTGAAATCAGCATCTTTACCTATCGTAACCGACTGCAACATTTAAAAAAAGCATTACGGTCGGCGACTGTCCTTTTTATACACGCCAATAGTTAAGTTATTAGTCTGTGAAATATCCACTCCATATTATCACGTTCTTTGTCGTTTAGTGAAACTGTTTCCCCTTTTAAATTAATTTTATATATGTTTCTCTTAAAAGTTAAATGTTTACTGTCGGGTAATAAAAGCCGCGAGTCATCATTGCATTTATATTCATAACCATATATATTATGGTTATGTACTATTTCCGATGAATTCATGCATATTGACGTCTTTAAGGATTTAATGGAAATTTTGTCACTGATGGTATCGAGTTGCATAGACCTGTCACATCGTACATATTTGTTGAGATAATTCACACCAACCGCGTGTGTGTCTGTTTCGTTTATTTCTTTGTGGCAATACGGAAGCGTGAACATAAAACTGTTTTTAGTTGGTAAAGGAAACATCGTGCGCGTACACGAGTTATCGGCGCATAAACCTGTGACAAATCTATGACCAGTTCTACCGGATTTGCATTTACCCACACTTTCTATTCTTGAAGTTTGGTTTTCTCGAATAATACGCTTGTAATCAAAATCAAAGTTTATAGGCAGTCCCATTAGACAAGTGATTATACTTAAATTATAGATTAAGTGTGTCAATAATAGACTTTCAGTTTTAAATTTACCACAGAATTTTTCGAAATTAATACGACTTCTTGTAACAGGATCACTATCGAACATTTTTATATTTATATCGTTTCCAGAAATATCATACATTCTGCTATAAGCACCGCGATAATAAGGACAATCGTCTTGGGTTGGTAGGACAAAATCACCGATTTCCGGTTTCAATATTGCAAATTGTTTATAAATTGGGTCTTTAATCCGATCTTCTTCTTCTATTTCACCATTCAAAAGATTTAATTTCTTCAGTGGTAAATGGAAGTATCGATCGAATGGAGGTTTATATACCAATGGGATACCACCATTAAAATGTCTTTCCAGATCGAACGGGACACATTTATGTAAATTTTCGTCAAAAACCGTTATACATCGCATATCGGGTGTTTGTAAATACAGATCTAATTCCGTATTTGTCATTATATTATATTCCTGTAACTGTTTGAATTGAGTATGGGCCGATTTACAATCCGGCGGACATAAAATCGTAACTGTAGAGTCATCGACGCTCGTAGTATACGCGGGGGATTTTGTCCACAATGGCGGAATCGCTGTGGATACACGTAAAGTAGAATCATTTTCTTTACGCTTGGTTAACAACGTGGCTACTTCTCGGTCAATATAGTTGATAGATAATTGGTCATCCGGACCAATTTTACACTGAATTATTTTACCTACATAAGTTTCAGAGAAAACAGATAAATCATTTCGAGTGATCCGTAGACATTCTGGAGGCAGGTCAGAACAGGTCAACGAATCCGGATCGAAATACTGTTTCTTTGTATATTTACACAATCGCACTTCGGGCAAACCGTTCATGCATTCTGTGTATTTGTAATAAGGCAAGTTAGGTTCGTAATTTTTAATACCGTTCGCACTAAAACGGCAGTTGTTTGAATCACCACACGGTATGCCGTTGGAAATATAACCATTATCACCGCATACGTGAACCTGTTTGATTTTGTTATCCCCTTCACATTCGAAAATTTTCTTCCCGTCCGTCCGATCCAAGACGTATTGACCGGCCTGTTTTTTATGGCAGATGTTTTCCTTCACACATCCAACAGATTCTACAAAAACAAAACCCTCCGGACACAATCGCTCGATAGAAACCAGTTTCTCGCCACCGCCGACTTGCAGCTCATATTTTCTATCGCCTTTGTTCACTATATTGAAGTTATTATTATTGTTGTTGTTGGAAAACTTTGTGACCACATTGGTAAAGTCTTTTGCCTGAAATGTTTTACCGTCCGCATAAGACATCAATTGCGCCATACCGATTCGGCTGTCGTGTTTAACACGCCATTTATGTTTCATATTGAGAAATAATTTTATGAATATAAAAACCACAACAAAAATCAATACGACGATTATCAACATTTTTTGTTATTGAAAAAATACGCCATCACCCTGTCGTCGTTATGGGATATTTTCTCTATCACAGCGGCCAGATTCACGCAGTCGTATGTCTTAATTAAATTGGCTCTGATCATCAGATTTATAGTGACGTGATCTACGGGATATTTACAATTCAATTCAAGGTATAGATATTCATATGCATTGGGTTTACATTTTGTTTGATGGGTTGTGATTTTCGACGGATAATTTGAACAGATCAACATCACTTCTTTTTTTTTCACTATTAGACTGCTGCTGGTATATAAACAGACCACCGCGTTCTGCTTTTGGTCATTCAGTCAACCTAAGTTCGAAGTGAAACATGGAAAAATTATTCTCACAGTATGTTGAAGAGATGGAGAAGGAATACAATGTACGTCTATCTCACGGATTGTTCGTCAGAGCGCGGGATATGTTTCTAGCGGAGTTTACCAAGGAATATATGTGCGCCGTTATAGTGGGTTTCAACAACCAGAAACCAGACCATTTGGAGGATGTAAACTACAGAATCAATACACAAAGAACACGTCATAATCAGACCAACAACAATAATATTAACAAAACGACCGAACTTTTGAATGATATAAATATGAGTCATGTTTCCGTTATCAAAATTCCGATGATAAGGTCGAAAAAATACGACAGTTTTCAAATGGATCTGAAAATTTGTAGCAGATTCCTATTAAATGTGTTCAACCTACTAAGGAAGAAAAGACAATATGAAACTCTACCCGTGTTGACTCTGGGGATTACGGCCTTTGATATAGTGACTCGGATTGGTATCGACATGCACATGCCGTACCTGAACATATTCAGCACGTGTCATCCCGTTTTAGTAGAAGAAATATGGCGGTCGTACGAGAAAGAGTCATCCGAGCCAAGACGGACCGCTTTGATGGAGCTGATAAAATACTACGAGAAAAATTTCCAACAAATTATCGACAAATTCAGGCACACAAACCATTGTACCGCCTTGCAGAATATATCATCAGCCTCATCATTTTCATCGATATCTTCACCATCAACATCATCATTATATTCATCAACCCCACCAGGTTCATCATAATTATAACAACAGCGAATGGATAGTTAGTTATATTCGGCTCCTTCTTTATTACAACGTGTTTGATATTTAAATAATGTATATTATGATTGGTTTGTTGTGGTTTCTGTTGGATAATTTGAAAAGATCAACATTTGACTATAGACTGCTGCTGGTATATAAACAGACCACCTCGCTCTGCTTTTGGTCATTCAGTCAACCTAAGTTCGAAGTGAAACATGGAAAAATTATTCTCACAGTATGTTGAAGAGATGGAGAAGGAATACAATGTACGTCTATCTCACGGATTGTTCGTCAGAGCGCGGGATATGTTTCTAGCGGAGTTTACCAAGGAATATATGTGCGCCGTTATAGTGGGTTTCAACAACCAGAAACCAGACCATTTGGAGGATGTAAACTACAGAATCAATACACAAAGAACACGTCATAATCAGACCAACAACAATAATATTAACAAAACGACCGAACTTTTGAATGATATAAATATGAGTCATGTTTCCGTTATCAAAATTCCGATGATAAGGTCGAAAAAATACGACAGTTTTCAAATGGATCTGAAAATTTGTAGCAGATTCCTATTAAATGTGTTCAACCTACTAAGGAAGAAAAGACAATATGAAACTCTACCCGTGTTGACTCTGGGGATTACGGCCTTTGATATAGTGACTCGGATTGGTATCGACATGCACATGCCGTACCTGAACATATTCAGCACGTGTCATCCCGTTTTAGTAGAAGAAATATGGCGGTCGTACGAGAAAGAGTCATCCGAGCCAAGACGGACCGCTTTGATGGAGCTGATAAAATACTACGAGAAAAATTTCCAACAAATTATCGACAAATTCAGGCACACAAACCATTGTACCGCCTTGCAGAATATATCATCAGCCTCATCATTTTCATCGATATCTTCACCATCAACATCATCATTATATTCATCAACCCCACCAGGTTCATCATAATTATAACAACAGCGAATGGATAGTTAGTTATATTCGGCTCCTTCTTTATTACAACGTGTTTGATATTTAAATAATGTATATTATGATTGGTTTGTTGTGGTTTCTGTTGGATAATTTGAAAAGATCAACATTTGACTATAGACTGCTGCTGGTATATAAACAGACCACCTCGCTCTGCTTTTGGTCATTCAGTCAACCTAAGTTCGAAGTGAAACATGGAAAAATTATTCTCACAGTATGTTGAAGAGATGGAGAAGGAATACAATGTACGTCTATCTCACGGATTGTTCGTCAGAGCGCGGGATATGTTTCTAGCGGAGTTTACCAAGGAATATATGTGCGCCGTTATAGTGGGTTTCAACAACCAGAAACCAGACCATTTGGAGGATGTAAACTACAGAATCAATACACAAAGAACACGTCATAATCAGACCAACAACAATAATATTAACAAAACGACCGAACTTTTGAATGATATAAATATGAGTCATGTTTCCGTTATCAAAATTCCGATGATAAGGTCGAAAAAATACGACAGTTTTCAAATGGATCTGAAAATTTGTAGCAGATTCCTATTAAATGTGTTCAACCTACTAAGGAAGAAAAGACAATATGAAACTCTACCCGTGTTGACTCTGGGGATTACGGCCTTTGATATAGTGACTCGGATTGGTATCGACATGCACATGCCGTACCTGAACATATTCAGCACGTGTCATCCCGTTTTAGTAGAAGAAATATGGCGGTCGTACGAGAAAGAGTCATCCGAGCCAAGACGGACCGCTTTGATGGAGCTGATAAAATACTACGAGAAAAATTTCCAACAAATTATCGACAAATTCAGGCACACAAACCATTGTACCGCCTTGCAGAATATATCATCAGCCTCATCATTTTCATCGATATCTTCACCATCAACATCATCATTATATTCATCAACCCCACCAGGTTCATCATAATTATAACAACAGCGAATGGATAGTTAGTTATATTCGGCTCCTTCTTTATTACAACGTGTTTGATATTTAAATAATGTATATTATGATTGGTTTGTTGTGGTTTCTGTTGGATAATTTGAAAAGATCAACATTTGACTATAGACTGCTGCTGGTATATAAACAGACCACCTCGCTCTGCTTTTGGTCATTCAGTCAACCTAAGTTCGAAGTGAAACATGGAAAAATTATTCTCACAGTATGTTGAAGAGATGGAGAAGGAATACAATGTACGTCTATCTCACGGATTGTTCGTCAGAGCGCGGGATATGTTTCTAGCGGAGTTTACCAAGGAATATATGTGCGCCGTTATAGTGGGTTTCAACAACCAGAAACCAGACCATTTGGAGGATGTAAACTACAGAATCAATACACAAAGAACACGTCATAATCAGACCAACAACAATAATATTAACAAAACGACCGAACTTTTGAATGATATAAATATGAGTCATGTTTCCGTTATCAAAATTCCGATGATAAGGTCGAAAAAATACGACAGTTTTCAAATGGATCTGAAAATTTGTAGCAGATTCCTATTAAATGTGTTCAACCTACTAAGGAAGAAAAGACAATATGAAACTCTACCCGTGTTGACTCTGGGGATTACGGCCTTTGATATAGTGACTCGGATTGGTATCGACATGCACATGCCGTACCTGAACATATTCAGCACGTGTCATCCCGTTTTAGTAGAAGAAATATGGCGGTCGTACGAGAAAGAGTCATCCGAGCCAAGACGGACCGCTTTGATGGAGCTGATAAAATACTACGAGAAAAATTTCCAACAAATTATCGACAAATTCAGGCACACAAACCATTGTACCGCCTTGCAGAATATATCATCAGCCTCATCATTTTCATCGATATCTTCACCATCAACATCATCATTATATTCATCAACCCCACCAGGTTCATCATAATTATAACAACAGCGAATGGATAGTTAGTTATATTCGGCTCCTTCTTTATTACAACGTGTTTGATATTTAAATAATGTATATTATGATTGGTTTGTTGTGGTTTCTGTTGGATAATTTGAAAAGATCAACATTTGACTATAGACTGCTGCTGGTATATAAACAGACCACCTCGCTCTGCTTTTGGTCATTCAGTCAACCTAAGTTCGAAGTGAAACATGGAAAAATTATTCTCACAGTATGTTGAAGAGATGGAGAAGGAATACAATGTACGTCTATCTCACGGATTGTTCGTCAGAGCGCGGGATATGTTTCTAGCGGAGTTTACCAAGGAATATATGTGCGCCGTTATAGTGGGTTTCAACAACCAGAAACCAGACCATTTGGAGGATGTAAACTACAGAATCAATACACAAAGAACACGTCATAATCAGACCAACAACAATAATATTAACAAAACGACCGAACTTTTGAATGATATAAATATGAGTCATGTTTCCGTTATCAAAATTCCGATGATAAGGTCGAAAAAATACGACAGTTTTCAAATGGATCTGAAAATTTGTAGCAGATTCCTATTAAATGTGTTCAACCTACTAAGGAAGAAAAGACAATATGAAACTCTACCCGTGTTGACTCTGGGGATTACGGCCTTTGATATAGTGACTCGGATTGGTATCGACATGCACATGCCGTACCTGAACATATTCAGCACGTGTCATCCCGTTTTAGTAGAAGAAATATGGCGGTCGTACGAGAAAGAGTCATCCGAGCCAAGACGGACCGCTTTGATGGAGCTGATAAAATACTACGAGAAAAATTTCCAACAAATTATCGACAAATTCAGGCACACAAACCATTGTACCGCCTTGCAGAATATATCATCAGCCTCATCATTTTCATCGATATCTTCACCATCAACATCATCATTATATTCATCAACCCCACCAGGTTCATCATAATTATAACAACAGCGAATGGATAGTTAGTTATATTCGGCTCCTTCTTTATTACAACGTGTTTGATATTTAAATAATGTATATTATGATTGGTTTGTTGTGGTTTCTGTTGGATAATTTGAAAAGATCAACATTTGACTATAGACTGCTGCTGGTATATAAACAGACCACCTCGCTCTGCTTTTGGTCATTCAGTCAACCTAAGTTCGAAGTGAAACATGGAAAAATTATTCTCACAGTATGTTGAAGAGATGGAGAAGGAATACAATGTACGTCTATCTCACGGATTGTTCGTCAGAGCGCGGGATATGTTTCTAGCGGAGTTTACCAAGGAATATATGTGCGCCGTTATAGTGGGTTTCAACAACCAGAAACCAGACCATTTGGAGGATGTAAACTACAGAATCAATACACAAAGAACACGTCATAATCAGACCAACAACAATAATATTAACAAAACGACCGAACTTTTGAATGATATAAATATGAGTCATGTTTCCGTTATCAAAATTCCGATGATAAGGTCGAAAAAATACGACAGTTTTCAAATGGATCTGAAAATTTGTAGCAGATTCCTATTAAATGTGTTCAACCTACTAAGGAAGAAAAGACAATATGAAACTCTACCCGTGTTGACTCTGGGGATTACGGCCTTTGATATAGTGACTCGGATTGGTATCGACATGCACATGCCGTACCTGAACATATTCAGCACGTGTCATCCCGTTTTAGTAGAAGAAATATGGCGGTCGTACGAGAAAGAGTCATCCGAGCCAAGACGGACCGCTTTGATGGAGCTGATAAAATACTACGAGAAAAATTTCCAACAAATTATCGACAAATTCTCAATCGCAACAGACCACCTACCATCCGATATGTTATTCGCACTACCATCTTGATGTCATCATCATTATCCTCATCATAATACCAGTGGAGGGGTGTTTTTATTTGGTGTCTTATTTATTACAACGTAATTTGTATTTATATAAGCCGACAAAAATATACCAGATAAGAGATGGAGCCCGGAACTCACGACAAACGAAACGATTCGATTATTCATATACTTGGACATAATAACATCAACCGTGATGATCACGATCAAAACGGTGGCAGTGATCCAGAATACAACAATATACATTTTTTTTTCAAAGAAGCCTGCATAAAAGTTTTCAAAAACTCAGAAGAAAGTGTTCGCAAATTTCTCCCGAGAATAACAACGAGTTCAAAGGTAAAAGTTTTGGTGGACGCTCCAACACTGGACGAAGGAGATTTGAAATTGTTATCACGCCACACAAGGCAATGGAAATATATGAAGGAATTTCAACAGTTTGAGAACCTGTGGCTCCCACTGTCCTCAACCAATGGCTTCACATTTTTTGAGAGGTTCCTTCGTGACTATTTGAAAAATTCAAAATATCTCATCTGTTATGGGGTCAGATTAGCCGAAATGGTCGATCGTCTACAAATTGAAAATCTCTTAATTTTTCCAATATCATTGGATACAACTCATAGCAAATTCATTGTTGATTTTTTTTATAAATGTAGTAGTTTTCATTAAATAAATCATGTTTGTAGTAGTTTTCATTAAATAAATCATGTTTGAATTATAATTGATATCATGTGTGTTTTTTTATTTTATAAACGATAAACCCTCCATCGATTTTTGCACTTATCTTTTATGGTTTTGATACTATCCATATTCATTTTTACGTGACCACGTTCAAGATTCCAGTTGGTGTTTTTTCTGGAAAATTCCTCGATTATTTTTTTAGAGTTCAATCCGCGGAAGGTTGCAAACGAGTCTATCGTCGATAAATTAAAATGTAAATCTCTGATATATTTTATAACTTCATATTCGTGTTCGATTATTTTCCTCAAACCAAATTCTATAGCATCAGCTATACAGTATACGAATCGATAATATTCAAGATTTTTAAATCCCGTCACATTCTCGTAATGACTTTCCAGAAAACGTTTTAATTCGTCTAAAAATTTACTCCATTTCGAATACAGACAAAGCAAGGAATCTAGGTAATTCTGCCACTTGTCGGCAAGGAATATAATTTCCGTAATTTTCGAGTCTATCGTCTTACATATGTCAAGGTACATTTTTTATTTCGCCGTCAATTATCCGATTCTCACATATAACAGAACGGCGTATATGGCGAAAAATAATGCGGCCAGCGTAGAAGACCCGACGCCATTTTCCACTGATCTAACTGGTAAGTTTTTCAGGTTACTGTGTCGAATTAGATCGGTAACCGCCTTTGTAAAACATGTGTGTCTTAAAACGGAACCACTTCTTGTGTCCACTGCAAATTGGGTTCCGTCGGGATGTGAAAACTCGTGTGAACAGTGTTTGTAGATTTTTGGAAGTATAGGCGCAACTTTTGTATGTTGTTCGATCAACGACAACCCGTGTATCTCCCCATAATGGACGGCATCTTCATCTAACCATAACATAAAGTCCATTTTTTAAAGTATATTTTCAAAAAAAACAACGAAAAACAATGTCCCAGGAAAAACTCGACGTGGTAAACGAATTGTTCAAACAGCGTAGGCTCAAATTTCCCAGGCGACGGGTGATGCTGAAAGGTATCGGTGATTTGGTTCAAATAGATCTTATGGAATTTCCAGACGATGTCCGTCAAAACCGCGGACATAGGTATGTTTTAGTTGCAATAGACTGTTTTTCAAAGCGTTTATGGTGTGTGCCCGTGAAAAATAAAACCGGCGAGCAGGTTACCGAGGCGCTTGAAGGTATATTGAACACTGCCGGCGCCCCACCAAAGAATATACAAAGCGATAAAGGAACGGAGTTCTACAACACCTCGTTTGGGCGGCTGATGACGAAACATAATATAAACCACTATAGTACACATTCCGATACAAAAAGTCAGATAGCGGAGAGGGTAATAAGGACGCTGAAGCAGTGGATATATAAGGAATTTTTCATAAGAGGACACAGGAGATGGATAGATTTTTTAGATGAAATCGTCGACCGATACAATAACAAAATCCACAGATCTATAGGTTGTAGGCCGTTGGATGTCGGTAAACAGAACGAAGCCGAGATTCTACAAAGGTTGAACGAAAATCGACCCGTGCCCAAACGAAAAAGAAAATCCCCGAAATTCAAAGTTGGTGATAAAGTGCGGATAAGTCGAGTGAAGGAGACATTCGAAAAAGGTTACACATACAACTGGACTCCGGCTATTTTCACAGTTGTCGAAGTAATTGACAAATATATGCCCGTAACCTATAGAATTATAGATTCGAACGACAACTCAATCCAGGGCCAATTTTACGAAGAGGAGCTGGCGAAAGTTAAACACGACGGCGTTTACCTAGTGGAAAAGGTTCTCCAAAAGAAAGGAAATCGTATGAAGGTGCGTTGGTTGGGTTTCGATAAGAAATTCGACTCGTGGGAATTGATATCGGAAAGTTTCATGTAGGTCGATTAAAAAAAATTAACAAACTAAATAATAAGAATGAGAAAACCTAACCAGGATGATAACCTAATTTGGGAACGAATGCAGAGGATTTTGCGATACGACGTGCCGCTGTTACAACAGACTTTTTTACCGCTCAGTTATTCGGTGGTTTTTGCACACCGCCTTAGCTCATACCGGTCGTTTTAAAAGCGTGTTTAGTATAAAAATGAACGTAGGGAAACTAATAGCAATAATTGGACTTTTGATTTCGTTGGGGTGTCTCGTGGCCGCATTCCGTTAAAAATAAGAAAAAATGAAACTTATCATATCTCTCGAGAAGTTTTTCATACTCTACGGTTCCACCACAGTGGAATGTATTAGACATAGAAACAACAGGATGAGCGACGTGACCGTGAATATACCAGATCCAAGACCATCTGAGACTTCCAAAACAATGGCAAACAAAAACCCAATCCGTGGGTATAAACGAGAATCTGCGTCTACGTCTACACCACACCCGGTCGTTCGGAAGCGAATTAAAAATGACTAAAGACTTCATTCAAAATTGTTACCTGAAATGTCTTGTCGATACGATTGATCCAATTTGGATCACCCAATGCGACTGGTATAATCGATTTACCGGCACCTGCGGTGGTGACTCCTTTGACAATATAGAAACGTTTCTATATCTGTCAAATGACGGCCGCAGGATGCTTTACGCTACAAACCACATACTGGCCTTCGACCAAACCACCGGCTTCCCCTGGGCTTCAGACCACGGTAAAAAGACTAACCTGCTTCCGGAAAAAGAAACGAACCGAAAATTTCTTTACCCGGGTTTGTTCGTATCGGAATTCGTCCATCCGCGCAAGCTAACAACGCTTGCCGAGTATATGAAGAAGACGCCGTTCTCCGGTGTCATAATAACGAATTATATTGACGCCATAATAGATCTGATACCTTTTCATATGTTTCCGTATTGCCTATCGGAAGATTTACTTTTGATAGATGAATATAATGAGCGCATCTTGTGTTGTTCCTATAATTATATCCTCAGCTTCTCACACCCGATACCGGATAAACAGTTGTTTGGCCTGTTTTCTAAACGCGTCCATCCACTTCTCAAAGCCGAGCGACAAAATAAACAATCCGCGAGTACGTATGTTGCCGACGAACTGATACCGTCGTCTAAAATGAAAACTTACTGCGCTAAACTGATTCAAAAACGGGCGCATTTGGATATAACCGCGTATATCTGCAACTTGGTCTATTTTCTCGGTTGTCTGGCTACGTATTGGAGACTGGGTATTAAATGGCCGCCAAACAACACTATTAAAACCTTAAAGAGAATCAACGCTAAGAAGACATGCTTGTCGATTTGCAGCTTCGCTAGGGGGTCCCACGCCCCCGGTATCGAAGAACGGATTCACACCTACATGTGCTCCGAAGTGATGAAATCGCTACCGGGTGTGGTGTGTAGAAACTCGAACCATATATACGAAACTTATAAAAAGGTTTTACACGACCTCAAACAATTCATTATTGAGTTGGATTATGAAGGAAACGTCTGATATTATAAGGAGGATGAAGCAATATTGTAAAGCCAATAATGTGGCAGGCTATTTTGGAGGAAGTAGAATAACAGGCCAGAATGAAATTATACACAAGCTGCAATCGTACAATTACGAATATGATTGTTTTATGTTTTCGGACACCGCTTCTGCTTCGATGCGTGCGTATTTTATAGAAATATTAATAAACAATTCTCATCTACCCTATACGATAAGTATCTCACTAAATCATTTGTATAAACATCATGTCGTATTGGATATTGATTTGAAAAACATCACTTTCGATCGGGAGGATATTACTACTCTATTCTCGTCACTGAAGACCGCTATCGCATACATTTTCAAGAACGTAAATCCATTGCCACGTATCTACGTTTGTGCCAAACTGCTACCCAACACCGACCATGTGGGTAGTTTAGACGACGTCTACCATTATGCACAACACGGTATCCACATTGAAATTCCAGACGTGATTCTCTGTAGGGGTGACAACATTTGGTTCAGCTATATTGTCAAACAAATGATAGAGCCACCATTCGATGTGGCTATCGATAACACCGCTTCATGGTCAATACCGCTGTCGTCAAAACCAGATGGATGTAAATATTACCCGATCATGGAATTAATGTCCGAAGAAATCGTCTCATTTCGCCGCGAAGATATAGTGGAAAAGTTTTTAATTTTGGATGATGGAAGCAGAAAAACGAGTCACTCGTTTATCATTCACACCGAAGGCAGTGCTGAACACACGAAACAAATCGGTTCGGATTCGACAACTAACGAGCCGATCTATAAATCTACGACACTGGCGTCGGCTGACCATTCACCACCAGATGAAAACCAACCGGAATCGACCAATAGAACCAGGATCGTGTACCTAAATACCAACTTTCCACACGCCAAATATGCAAAATATAGATTTAATGATGAATACGTTTTCTACGAGGTACAAGAATATAGGAAATTGACCCCGTTCAATAGAGACGATATCCTAGCGGAAATTATATATTATCTGAGACGCGACTCGTTTCACGATGAAATGTTGGTCAACACCCTCGCATTACTACTATTACTTATGCAAAAGATGGATGCCTCATTCTGCTTAGAAGAGTTTCTCTTTCACGATCTTCCAGAAACGTTGGTAAAGTGGAAAACTAAATTCTTAAAAATTATAAGCCAATGCGACAGTTTGGCTGACGATATCTTAACAATGTCAAAGAAGGAGAAACGACCCATTTGCCCGGAGGTATTCGTGAAAAATTTTTTAGTACAAAGAGGGCGATCTCAAGGTATTTACCGGATGGCCGATGAAGTGGGTCCATGTGAGTTTTCGGTCAAGGCGTATAACTTGGTGACAGCCGCACGCCTATCCCCAGAAGATTTGGGATGTTATTTTTTCCCTGCGTATCACACAACGGGAGATGGTTCGCGATATTTTTACGAGAATGATTGTTGGCTCGAGGCCACCAGAGTGATGGAAAGTTTTTACATACCGAGAATGATATCGTCAATATTTAACGTCGAGCAGCAAAATGACTCAGAAAACGTAAGAAGAAAAAGGGTGACCGGAAAAGATTTGTATGACGATATAATAAGTCGTTGGTCTAGGATAACACTGTTACCATTTCCACGCAATGTGATTGCATTTCGCGACGGGTTTTTGACGTGGCACGAACACCAGTTGTTTTTCAGTCATACACCGCTATTCAACGGACTTCGCTCGAATCTGGAATGGGAAAAGCTTATCCCGTTGATCAACCACGTCAAAAACGAGAAATGTAAATACGATGACATCGTACCATCCTTTGAACACGATTCGCGATCGGAGCCCGATGATTATCTTCGCTTCGGTTACATACGCGAGAATTGGACTTTAGTGAAAGAGGTACACCAATGTAAAGCCGAAGGGTTATGCCCTGTGAAATATACACTGGAATATATACTGGATTTATTTTCGTATGACGTGGAGCTAACATTCTTCATATTATGGTTACTGAGGTATACGCTTCTCGGCAAAACATTCAGAAGAGCGGTGATATTTTTCGGGTCGGGGTCAAATGGCAAAAGCACCTTTTCCAACGTATTAAAACAGATGTTCGGCACGATGTTCTCGACAATATCGCCGGAAACTCTGAGCAAACCCATACCTCAACTGGCGCCCGACATTGTGATGGCGAAGGACGCTAAAGTTATCTATTGCGACGATTTCCACAAATTACATCCACAATCGTTGAAAATGATCGTTTCAGGCGCCGATACATACACCAGAACGCTATACGATTCGGGTAAAAGTTTCACGATAAAAGGCCTCTTTATCGGATCGTCGAACACGACAAATTACGAGTTGGACTTCGCGGCACTGCTGAGGATCTTGGTGGTTCCTTTTGAGAGACGGTATACTGACAATTCGGCGTATTACTGTAACCCTGCCAAGTTCGAGGATATCGCTCTTAACCTGTTCGCGACCTTAATATGGTTACAAAAATACGAAAACGTGGAGAAACATAAGATGATTGATGAAGCGTCCTGTGAGATCCGCGTACTGCCGCGCAGCGTGAAAAGGAAAACAAACGATGTTATTTGGAGTTTCGATTTAACGTCGGTGTTGCTACAGCAATTAGATCTGGTTGTTGGGGAAAATTGTCTACTATTACTATCCGACCTCTCCAATCTGATTAACCAAAAGGTTGCTGAGGGAAGGGTGAAGATGTCGAATTTCAAAATGGACGCCAATGTTGTCATGACTCAAATGAAACTACGGTTTGAAGTGGTAGAATGTAATACGATGACAAAAGACAGGAGAATTGTAATTGAACCGGCGCTTAAGGGCGTAACAGACGAGAAGCTTAAAGAGTTGTATGAGCGATGCGTATGGAAAGTGTAGGAAAAATAAAAATCCTTTCGATTTGTAATATATCGGTCAACAGCCAAAATAACAAAATAAACCAAACGTTTAGCACCGATGTAAATATATAAAAATCTTCCCAACGTAGAGGATATTTTAGTTAATACTTGATCTTGCTCTCATGAGCGTACGTGCCAATAAAGACAAAAAAAAGGCGACGGTGACAAAGAAAAATGTTTCAATACCATATATGCCGCACGTCACATACACATACCGACCTATCGGCAAGGTTTTCGAGGAATTTGAATTATGGAATAGAGAACAAGAGAAGCTTGACGAGAACCATGTACCGAAGCCTTCGCTGAGCACAACATTCGAAACTACTACACAAACACGATCATCACCACCCCAATATGAGAATATTTTTCGCAGAATAGGACCAACACCCATAAAGGAACAACCAAGCGACGATCCAATATTATCCCCGGGTGTGGCATGTGACCGCATTCAGGAACAAATACCCGATTATCCGAAATATATACATTATATAATACCACAACAAAAAAACATCCACCATGATCCTGTACGGAATATAACAGTTGATGCTATGAGCCGACAACAATGCGATATAAAGGAATCGTACCCGAGTCCGGCATTTAAAAACAGTAGTCAAGAACAACAACAAAAAAAACATCTAAAATATTCTCAGTTTTCTAAGTTGAAGTTGGATATTAAATTGTTAATATCAGAAATAGAAAATCATCCAACAATTTGGGATATTTCGTCGTCCGACTACAGGGATTTGAAAAAAAAAGCAGCCGCTTGGAAGGAGATATGTTTGAAACTTTTTCCTCGGTTTGACGAAATGGATACTTCAGAAAAAGTTAAAGCGAGTAAGTCATGATATCTGACCATATATTCTGACTACCTAAATAGAAAACTCTGATTACCTGTCAGTAAAGTATAATTAACTAACTGAAAAATCTAACTATCTGACCATATAATCTGACTACATGACCACGAAAAAGTCTAAATATCTGACTAAAATCTGACTCTCTAACCAAATAATCTGACTCTGACTATCTGACTTGAATATCTGACCGTATAATCTGAGTATTTGACCACATATTCTGACTATCTGACTGAAGATTCTGGCTATCTGATCTTAAAATCTGCTATCTGACTTGAATATCATCTGACCATATTATCTGGGTATCTAACTGAAAAAAATCTGACTATCTGACCATATATTCTTACTACCTGACGGAAAAGTCTGACTATATGACTTGAAATCTGACCATATAATATGACTTTCTGACTGAACAAATCTGACTATCTGACCATATATTCTGACTACCTTATTCTAAAATCTGACTATCCGACCATATATTCTGACTACCTGACTCTAAATTGGCTATATGACGGAAAGTTCTGACTATCCTAAACGTTTTACTATTTTCATTTTTTATGCGAGGATCCCTAAACAAATTTAATTTCCTGTTTTGTTCAAATAAAAATATTTTCTATCATTTACAGAAATTCAACTGAAGAAAAAGTGGAAGTATTTGAGAGACCAGTTAGCTGTGGAATTTGGAAAAATTCAATCGACAACGTCTGCGATATCAGGATATACAGAAAACAATAAAAGGTGGATTCATTTTCAATCATTACAGTTCCTTAAGGATATTGTGATACCTAGGCGATCAATTAATAAATCGAAAATAACTCCCCACTTAGGGGATGCAAAAAGAATTTCTCGGTATAACATAGATACCGAATCGGTGATAAAAAGTAAAAATTCTCAAACATTCCCTTGAATTTGAAACAAAATACACCTTCCTGACTGAATATCACCACTATGTGACCACCTGACTAGAGAACTTGACTCCCGACATTTTAAACTAAACAGATGATTTTTATTTATACATTATTACAATACTTCTTAAGTATATTGTGATATATATATAAAAGTCCCATGTTAAAATATTTAACTTATAAAACACATTCGAAAATAATTAAATTTAATTACTTAATAAATATCTTCTCGACTGGTTCATCAGTCAACCCCCAAAGTAATAAAATATTCACTTTAACCGCCGACGTAAATATATAAAACGTTTCTCATCGTAATGGATGTTTTAGTTCACATTTGCTCTTGCTATGATGAACATTTCCGAAGAATCTGATATATGGGATATAGAACAGGAGCTTATCGGGAATCCGCAACCTGATCCAGATATATATTTAGAGGAATCGTATAACAATCAATCTGATCGCATTCAGGAACAAATACATGATGATCCGAAGCCTTTGCTCAACACTACATTCGACAAGGAATCGTCCCTGAGTGTGGCAGATTTTTCCGTTACTCTACACAAAATAGAAAATAGTATTAAAAACCCAAACACCAACAGTGATATCAATTCACCACAAAACGTAAAAGATGTGGCTTCACCATATAATCCAGTTCTTGTCGATACAATGGCTCCAATTAGGAAAAAAAGAAAACACGTAATGGACT
Organism: Catonia carolina; assembly: GCA_035578175.1. Taxonomy (NCBI): domain Eukaryota; kingdom Metazoa; phylum Arthropoda; class Insecta; order Hemiptera; family Achilidae; genus Catonia; species Catonia carolina. The sequence goes on from JAQMRL010000002.1 coordinate 126,481,216, forward strand.
CAACTGACAAAATGATGGAGGAATATTTGAAAAAAATAAAATGTTCAATAAAGAACTTAAACTTGGTTAAAGTGCCATGTGATCCAACCGATATGTTATTTCTGGGATACGCGGCCACATTTAAGAGTTTGTCTCGACGAAGTCAAATAACTGTGAAATATAACATAGCTGAAGGGTTAATGAAAGCTGAATTGAACGATATCGACAATCCAATGGCAGTTGAATTGAACGTATCAAACCCACATACACCGAGTAATACTTCCATGATGAGTGACAGTACTTCATTTTCTTCAACTTCGAATGAAATTCAAACCTCAACTTTGCAATTAATTAATAATTGGCATTAATATAAACGTATTGTATTATCTCTATACTAAATAAATCATATCATTCTTGTATTTCATATTGTTGTCTTAAATGTTTGGTGTTACCTACTCTTTTCTTATTAATAAATTTATTTCTTATTAATGAAAGAAAAATTACATTCAAATTAAACCTTAAACATAGTAGTATCAGCCTTTGTTTGCTTCCCTAAAAGTATTCCCTTAAGTAGATTGTGAGTTTGGCTTGTTATTGGGTAATAACAGCTTTCAACGTGGCGTTTTAAACACGCGTATACCAATTATATGTGTAAATAGCAGGTAATTCACTTGAATAATATTGGTTTTTGTTTGATCATTTTAAACTTTAAAGAAAATATATAATTTTGTGTTACAAAAACCAACCACTTTCTAACAACTCTCTGACTGAATCACTTTCATTCAAATGACGAAAAGATAAAGATGGTGTGTATGAATTCTAAAACCACCAGTCATTTGCTAAATTTTATTATACACACCCAAACGATTATTAAATCGACGTCTATCTTGGGTCTTGGTTCTGATAAAAAATGAGCGTTTATTCGGCCGTGGCGCTATTCGTCAATTTTCTTTTCCTATATTTCTTCTTTACCAGCTCGTATACCGATAAACAACTGCAATTCGTCAGGGAATATATAGGTGTGAATTTTGAGTTTCTTTCAGACGACCAGACACAAATTGAGAACACGTTGAGATATATATCCGCTTACAAACTGCCCGATAATGCATTATCACTGATATGAGGAGTAAAGTTGGTCACCGATTCGGGTTGATCGTCGTTGATAGGCAGTCGATGTATTGTCTGGTTCTACGCCGCATCCCATATTATCTTAATAACCGTTTAAACAACTTCGCGGTTGATGAAATAAAATCACCTTCTGAAACAATGTGTCCCTGGGTTAGACACGAATGTTTTCTGGAGTTTCCGAAAGGCGCCAAGGAAAAGGATGAAACGCGACTACAGGCAGCAATACGAGAGTTGCAAGAAGAGACTGGAATCAGTTTTGGCGGTGAAATGGTAATACCTGACCTGACTATCGAACAACCGTATTCGTCAGTGTCTGGAAAACGGTATAAGCTGTTCTATTTTGTCGTCGACAAAAAGATTTTTAACACTAACCACTCGACAATCTTAACCTCGACAACAACCACGAATTTCGATATGGTGGTTTGGACACACTGGAAACACGTAAGAGGTTTTTTTGTTGAAAAAGAATTCTACACATTAGTGTCGAAACTCGACGCGTATTTCAGGTTTTAACGAATTTTATTTTAAAAAAATGCTCTTGATAAACAGAAATATTTTGGCCACCGGCAGTGTTGTGGTCTTCATCTGTTCTCTGCTCTTTTTGGTGGTAAAGAACCCGTTTCTCAAGAAACATTATGTATCCACTTCCACTTCTACACGACAAGGCATCGACGTCGGATTTATCGACGACGACCAATTGTTGTTCAAATCGAGACCACACGGCTATTCCGGCATGATGACGACAACCGGCATATATGTACACGACGATCTAGAAAATGCAGAGCATGTCTGCAGGCCACCATATGTGCCGACCAAAGTATTCAACGCCGACGGATCCATGCAGCAAGAGACATGCTTCATGAACGCCGATATGCTATGGAAACTTTACACTACTAAAATATCTCACAAATTCTTCGGCGTTTCAGAACAGATCACCAAACCGGAGGAAATAATCAAACTACTACGACCGCTGTTACGGTGATCCTTCACGTTCATCAACCTCTGGTCTCACAAACAGGGATTTTTTCGTTCCACAGTCGCCACACAAGCAAGCGATTCGCCAAGCATTTTGTGATCTGTTGTTCACCCTTTTCTTTTCCATTCCAATGGACGATGTTCGCTTTTTGCACTTGAAACAATAAATATCCATTCTATTTTTTATATAAGCTGTATTTTTTTCCTTAAATAGCACAAACCGCCACACTCTACACCATTTTCAATACTACCATGGACGGCCAAATACAACAGAGTTTCTTAGATGAACGTTCGAAAGAAATGTTATCTCGTTACGTGTTGCTTTTAGAAAGAATAGACTACCAAGATTGCGGTTTGGTAAGAGTGACCGAGCGACAACTGAAGTTTTATTTGGAGGCGGACGAGGACTACGCGTATAATGCGCATATAAAACTGGCCAACGGGAAAAGAATAAAACACCGTTCGTTCACGGTGCGGTTTGTCACAAGGTATAAATAACACTAGCATATTACCATCCGTCCACAGTATCAAGTTATACAATCGACGATGGTGGACGTCACCGGATTTTTAAACTCGTCGAACAGGGACTGGACGATGAAAACTAAACCATGCTCCGTATGCCGCCACGGAATAGTTAGGAATCTCGAGTGGTCGCTTCGTAATTCGCTGACCAACATACTCGTTTGTGAAAACGACATGTTCACGCTGTTGTTCGAAAAATATCCAGATTTAGTTTTGTATTCGAGCCACGATCGGGGTGTGGGTATTTCCGATGCCGTGCATTTTTCTGTGGTCTGCAAGGAGACTCTGGGTGTGTTTGCCACCGTGTATACACACAACATTCCCATTCATCCGGTGTTGATCGGTGGGAAAATGTTCAAATTGATCACTGAAAAGGGATATAGTAGCGTTACTAGTCAGATATGGAATTCGGAAATTTGGACCGGTATGGAATGTATATTTTGCAATCTAGCCGATGTATGGCCGACGGCGTTCATAATCAAAGGAAAATACTTCATCATCGGTCTTTTGGCTTGGACCAACTTCCTCCGAGTAAACTCGAATAGGAAACACGGGATCGTCATGTACACAAAGGGTGGTATATACACGCCGGCCAATTGCCCCGTCCTTGAGCGGTTTCTTCACACGTCTGAAAATATTCGTACCAATATTGGAAACAAGTGGGTGTTTCACGGCGGTTATGTTTTCGTGAAACTTTTGGAAAACTGCATCGTTGAACTGATGAAACTATATGAAAAGTTTTCTTCACCAACAACCCGCACTGCGGCCGATAATAAAATAAAAAAATTCATCAGGCAACACAACATCAATTTAAACACTGGCGTCGTTGACTCGGTGATCGGAAAACGAACGAAATTCATCTATCACAGTCAAGCGGGTAACAGTATACACAGTGGCGTAAAAAACATAAACCGGACCGGTCGGTTCAAAGAAGTCACCAAAATAGATTACATTTTCATCTGCAGACTGTTTCAGTTGGAAAATATGACGTCGTTGTATGCGAAAAAAATACCAATCAACTACCACGATTCCGATATAGGATTCCTGTGTCCGGTCGCCACCAGCGAACATTACCCGGGTATTCTGAACTTGGAAGCCGTTATCGGCACCTATATCTCGTCGATTTCGGACTGTGTATCGCAACAGCAAATATTGAGTTGTTTCTCGTCGTTAGGAATCGTACTCGAAAAATACAATTTCACCGTTGACGCGAATGATCCACACTGGTATTTGATAATCAATCAAAAGATCTATACACATTCATCCGCTCCCGGTAAATCACTACGCGAATGGGTTAGCTTTTTGCGAACACATCTCAAGCGGATATACGTGTGTGTAGAAGTATATCCCGTCGATTCTAAACTATATGTGATTCACTCTCTAGAGAATACCTTGTATAAATTCATGGCGGACGGGCTGACATACACGGCCATGGAATTGTACATGTTTAACGAATTCAACAACCACAACGACACCACTAACATTTTCGGCCCAACCAGCGCGTTGATACCTTTTATAAACTGTAACAAGAGCACTAGAAACACGTTCATTGTGCATGCGCTACGACAGGCGGCCGGAAAAAACGTATGCCGAACAGACGGTTTCGATTATCTCACACAGAGGGTGGATTTGGTAAACCCGAAAAACACACACGAAGGAATTCCTTTCTGGGCCGAAGAGGCGAATATATTGGTCCTTCCCGATCCATATAACGTGGAGGATGCATTTGTAGTTTCTGAGGGATCCGTGGATGCGGGTCTCTTCAACACGCGACACACGTATGTAATCTCCGTTTTATTCGACGTTGTCGCAGCCAATTCAACTCTAAACTTGATCGCCGACGTTCCTTGTGAGGTGAGGAAAAACCTAGCGCTGTTGAAGTACTCAAAATCCGCCGCCACTGTATTTCAGACGAACAAGAATCTTTTGATAGACACCCATCCGGACGACAGTGGTGTCGGCCGAGTTCTCTGGTTTCCAAACTTTTGTGCGATTCCCGACGCCGGTGTGCGTATAATTAAAATCGTAAAAGCCGTATACAATTCGAAGGAGTTGTACCACTACACGATAAGTTTCACTGAACGCCCGACCTTGGGCTCTAAAATAGTCATACTTGAGGGTTGTCAAAAAGGTGTCATAAGTCGTTTTATACCGAAAGATGAACTACCAGAGTTGGTGGACGAAAATGGTGGCGTAGCCGCCTTCGAAATAGATATAATTCAAAACCCGATGTGCGTGAAGCGACTGGCACTGAATTTTCTGTTCAATGAGGAGAGAGTATATCTAAACGATTGTTTCGAACATACGGTGGGACAAAAGTTGGCGGTGTTGCAAAGGAATTGTGATTATTTTATACGCGATAAGAAAACCAAACTGCTCTATCAAGATTCAAACGGATTACCTGTAAAGGCTATCGTATACAAAGCGGTTATGCTGTATATGTGGAAACAAAAACCATCATCATTTTTACACTCCGCCGAACTAGACGTTACACCGGTAAACCCGTTGACCTGTCAGCCGGAGTGCCGAAACAACCCTAACTACAATAAAAACTCACACGCGTTTGGTTTCAGCGAAATGGAAAGGGAGGTTTTGGTTGGATTAGGGTGTAATGCTATTTTACAATCACTATACAATTTTAGCGATCCCGATTATATCTCAATCGCCGCCGCGGAAGAAGGACCAGAGGATGAAAACAACAATGTTTACATACCACTCTCCACATCCGCCCGACGTGCATTAGACATGTGTTTTTTAAATGGAATGAATTTCGATTTCAATGTAGAAATATAATAATTTAAAAATTACTCCTATATTTTTTTCTCTTCCTTTTTATTTTAATTTATTATTGTTAATTATTTTTACTATATATAATGTGATGTAGTTACGTGAAAAAAAATTTTAGTAATTAATCTCCACGTATCACAAAAGGAATTTGTCGTCACTTCGATTCAGAAAGATCAATTTTAGGATTCGTATTCTAATATCCCCATATTATGTCGATATATAAATGGTATGAGAACAGTTTTACAAAGATAAATGACATAATGATGGAATGATTAATGTCCATTTAACTGTAATTTTTTTTAGTTTTGTTATCCTAGCAGCTGAATACCCCTTTCATGTTACATTTTGGACGTAATTAAGCAAAATAAATACCTTAAATACGTATATAAATTTTTTAAATAATTAAAAAATTGGCCCGTCCGGGATTTGAACCCGGGTCCTTTTGCACTCTAAGCGAGTATTATACAACATAGACCAACACAGGCCATTGAAGAACTGCCTATAATAACCTCCATATAACGTCAATCTAAGTTAAAATATATAAATGGTTAAATTGTTAATGTTAAATATTAAAATACTTTTTAATTTGTAACATAACTACTATTTTTATTTGCAACTATTATTATAAGGCAGTGGTCTATACGAGCAATATGGATATTACGCATTCAGTAGCTCTGTTCACTTAACTGTCCTACCTGTAACACATCAGTAGGGTATCACGCACAACACAACCATTATCAATCACATTGAAACCATCAATCAATAACACCATCATTCGTACGGTTTATATCATATTTCCAATATGATATAGACAAAATTGATTGTATAGGATGTAAGTAATAACAAAAAGAAGTATAAGTATATTAAAATTAGTTTATTTTATTTTTTACTTTCGTGTAAGATTAGTAATAACAATAATAAAAGGTAAAAATAACTACAATAATAAATTTACTTATCTCAACAATACCATTTTCGTTTGACAAATGTTGTTCATAATTCAAAACCATCTACCTCATTTGAAATTCATGTCATAGGAAACTTGACGATTGCGATCAATCGACATTATACAAACTGTTAAAGTTATGTGAAATATCGTTACTATTGTTTTTATAAGTCAGTATATTATCCCGCCACCAATGAAATATTATTCTGACATTTTCGTATGCACACACAGTTCCAACCGCATGACGAAAACCACATTTTTTTACACCATCAAGTCGATATATCGATCTTAGTTGTCTGAGTCCTGGACATCCATAAATTGGTTCAATATTGATAATATCTACGGTGTTCGATTTCACATATGGTCTTAACCACTCAATTTTCTTGTCGCCTTTCACATAGATCGTTCCTTCGGTGATGTTGTCGAAAATTTCTGATATGTAATTTATGTCGTAGAAACCACTATTCCAATCAAGTCCGTGATGTACATTTCGCAGCCAGGTAGCCATTTTTCGCATCTCCTTCGACAAACCAGAAAATGGGAACGGTGGTCTGAATAGATAATGTCCGTTAATTGTTTTTCCATGATCGCTCGAAATTATCGCCAGTTCTTTGAAAATGAAATTTCTATCGTTGTCTAAGAAACCTTGCATATCACAAAAGTATTCCATGACTGTTATTAGTTGTATGAGAACAACGACATGAAAGCCGCTCTATTTATAATTCTTCTCCCGAACAGTAAAACTGAGTAATCGTTTGATGTTGTTGGTTTAAATTAAATAAACCACCCAGTTTACTTTACATTTTGTTTCGTAAAATGCGGTTGATGTCTGAATAACTTTTCATATTTCTTCTTGATACAGACTTGGTATTTATTTAGTGGAAACATATCGTATCTCCAGATATACATGTCGCTATCCGGTGGGCAAATACAATTTCCATCGTCATCAACTTTCAAACAACCCATTCTTATATTCTCACACTCTTGTCCATATTGATATACGCTGTTGCAGACGCATACAGAATTGAAAGAATTAGTTTCCTTGTCGTAAAGCGTTTGTAAGTGTCCTCCGGAACTACATTTAGCCAAGCGGTTGGATACCGATTTTGGAACGCATGTGTTATGACGACAGACCCATTTCATGGAGCTGTTTGCACAGTTCTGTTGACAATGATAATCGGACACACACGAGACATTCCCACGAAAACAGTTTTTCAAATACGACGATTGAAGCAGATATTCCCGGTCGTTGTATAGCCTGTTAATGTTGCTCAAATTCGACACATTCGCCTTTTCGTCGGAAAAGTTCGTGTTGTATTTGCGCCATTGAATAAAAATCGAAAAAAGTATTAGACAGGCGAACATTAAATACGTGAGGAAATTGTCGACCATTTTTTAACGCCCATCAAAAAGGCCGAAGAAGCTAAATAAAATCAAACCGCAGAAGCGAAGCGTCGATTTCCGTTCCGTCGTCTCTTTGTATTATTATCTTCAAAGGTAATGTTTTCTTATTCTTTTTTCTCAACTGGGAGACCGCCGCGTTGAGTGCAGTTTCGTTGTCTATGTTGTATTCTTGTTGTTGGAGAAAATACGTTCCAAGAATGCCTAGAATGGTGGCGAGTTCGAACTTTGTGCCTTGTATAAGTGGCATTGTGTTGTTATGTTGTTTTGTTTGTGTCGTTATATACGGGTAATATATACGGCTGTAAAAAGTGAACATACAGTGTGGCCGGTATTGTCATCTGTAATATATCAAAATACTCGTGGCTGTTGTGATTCATAAATGAGTTTCCAAATTTGAGGGCACATTTCAAATGAATCATCGCGTGTAGGATAAAATATATCATCCTAGTGACATAAAACTCCTTCTCTAAGATTTCGGACGAGGTGGCGGTCAGAACGCTGTGGTTTGAATTCTCCACGGCGTATGCCGAACCGATCATGGTAAACAATTCCTTAGAATTGTATAGTAAATATATGACGGCCGTGGATGACGACTGCTTTTCCGCAACAATCGTCGGTATAATGAATTCGTTAAAAAATTCATCCCGTTTCTTTTTAAACAGCACGCGGAGGTGCATGTTTGACGAGTCGTCAATGTCTACGAATTTTACACTCATGGATTTCAAATCGATATCTATGAGCGTTTCTCGTAGCAGTTCGAAAATCTTTCTCACCGAAATCACATCTCCGGCGGATTTCATTTCACTCATGATTAACGACATAGATTTCCTCCACTTTTCGTTCACGGCCTGGTTGCTATCATCTTCTAATTTTATAAAACTTCTCACATGTCGGACCGGCTCGCTGGAGAGATACAGCAACAGCGATTTTATCTCCCGCATCAGAGTCAGTACTGATTCTGGCGTTTCCGACAAATCATTATCGGTTAGTGTCTTATTTTTCTTCAAAGAATATTCTTTGTCAATTTTTCCTTCTTCGGTTTTTTCATTTTCATCTTCTTGTTCGTTACCATCGTCTCTACTATTGTAATCTTCTTCAATAATTATACCCCAACGGGAGTGTGAAGTTGACCTTATCTGTTCTTTTTTCTTCACGTATAATTTTCGAGCTGTATCCCGGTCGATTTTGTTTGCCGCGCAAAATTTCTGCCAGTCGTTATACACATTACGGTGAGTAGAAGAAGATGAATAAGATACCATTTTTTATTTCCAACCCCACGTCCATCTTATGCGAATCAATAGAGCGAACACCACTAAGAGAACGATGAGAAAGGGGATGATCGCGTTTTCAAAATATAACAGAAACACGGGCAGCATGAAGCAAGTGCATAACAAACTCCACCAAACGGCGTTCGGGTTGAGCGGTTGGTTTTCGCGTGTGAATCGCTCGTAGTTGTTAGTTACGTCTTCAAACGCTCGTCCGACATGATCTATCACCTCCACCTGGTTTTTGTTCGCCGATTCCAGATAGGTCTCTATTAACGGCGTCATAATTTTAGAACTGTATACATAAAGATCGTCGGGCAGATGATCTGTTTGGTATATGGCATATAATTCTGGTGTTAGTTCGGAGAAAATTTCGCCGGGTTTTTTTGGATATACGTGGTCGTATAACTGTTTCAATTTCTCACAGTTTTCATGCAACTCTGCCTCACCGATTTCATATTTCATTCCGTATGGATCGACGACATCCAAAATGGCCCCAATCACTGACGTTAAGAATAACCCCGTCAAAAGTGGATTGCTTACGGCCGTGATCAAACTAAGGGTGGGTCTCAGCAATCCTCTGGCGACAATATTCAATGACTCTGACAAGTACACAGAATTCATTACAGCGGTTGACAATGTTTCACTCGCCGTAATGGCCGATTGTAGGGTCTTCCTGGCGGCAAGAACAAACGCATCAGGCGCCAACGGATATAGGACGTGTTTCGTATAATCTGTTAACTTCTCTGATGTAGAATTAAGTGGTTTAGATTCAGTGGATTCAGTGGTCGTTATGCTTCTAGTAGTGCGGCGGCCGCTGAAAGGTTTGCATTCGAAAACGACTTTTTCTCGGAGCGCGATCAGTGGATGTGCCACCGTACGGGTGATCGTTTTACCGAACAGATAATTTTCAAAAAAATTAACCACGCTATTGTTCCCACAACCGGCTCCAGATGCCTGTATTGTTTCCCCGTAAAATTCACAATACTGTTTGGAAAACGAACAATTATTAGTTGCCGGATCCCACATCAGAGGCGGCGCATTCTTTTCTGCTATACCCCGTGGATGTAGACAGAAATACTTTAATGCCGTGTTGGTCAGGTAACATTTACCCTTCGCTTCGTCCCAGAACGTGTCTAACGGTTTATTTTCCTTGAAACAGTTGTCCTGGCATCGATATATAGGAGCATCCAAAAAAGTAGTGTTACACGATTGTATACCAGAATCCTTTTTGCAAACGTGTTCACCCAGTTGAAAACAACATGCCGATATCGACTCGCAAAAATCTTTAGCCGACTTCAATTTGAAGTCGTTTGGATGTTGTTGAAGAAACCGTTGTGGAATCGATCCGTAAACGGATTCGTCCCACGGTGTCGCTTGCAAATAATTCCCCTTCCCCAATGCAAGCAGTTTGTTATATAAAGCGACTCTACGGCATACCCCGATACAATTCAACTGTTCTTCTTTCGACAAAGAACTATCTTCCATTTTTTGAAAATGATATACGTCAACGAGTATCAGCCTATTTTGGCCGACATCATTAGAGCCAATAAATTCCGTTTCAATACCGAGTCGTTTAAGATGCGTAAAGGTACACTCTATACGCTACAAAATTCTTCACTCCATACATACCAGGGGTTGTGTGTGGAAAATGTTTCGTTTTTCGAAAAAGATTCGATGAATGAAAAGAAGGTGTTTCTAAAAGGATACGGTATGATAGCCAACAAGGATGTGGAAAGCGCGCTGCGTGACCAGATCTCCGTCGCATTGAAAGAAGCAACGGGACAAGATCATTTCCGGGAAAATTGTGAGGTCAAGTTGCGGTTCGCTAACATATCATGCTGTATGGCTCACAAACAGTGTGCGGAAGCGGCAAATATGTTGCAGCTGGAATTCGATAAACCATCATCGAGAAGTTGCGGACGGGTGTGTCTATTGAAGAATTTCGTACACGGCTCTGAAGATTATGAAGCGCTCAAAATGGAAAAGGAAAATGGTAGCGGAAAATATAAGCTTTGCAAGCCGCTAAACAACCCACAATCGCTAAGCATCGAGCCCAGTAAAAATATTTACAATCTGATTACCTCTCAGTTGGATGGGTTTATCACTGTTAAATTGGTCGGTGTGGTGTTTGCGGAAAATGAGCTGGAAAACCAAGAGTGTATCAAAATATGGTGCCATATTATGGAGTCACACTTTAAAACACCACTCTCTTCGTATGTTGAAAACATAACGTGGGCTGATGAAGCGGCCTAATAAATTATTCTTTTTCTTTTTATTTTACCAGTATCTTATTTCGAGTAGTTTATCATTATCGAAAAAGTAAAAATAATATTTATATTTTTTAATCTCCTCATGACCCAACATTGTGATATTTTTGTTGAATAAAGATAACCTGTCTATAACTGTATGATTTCTGTTGAATTTACTACTGTATAGCAATTCCACTCCGCTCATCATTTTCACCTCATTACCATTCTCCTCCTCCATCATCATCGTCATTACCATTTTTTATTATTATTGTTCGATTTCAAATATCGAGTTGTATATGGTGAAGAGATATGAAAACAGTTCGTTTATTTCTAGTGATGATAAACCGGTCATCTCCTCTTGACCGTGCAGCATTATGTGTTGTATACAAGTTCTAATCACTTTGACGATTCTTTCTATGTTGTATTTTTCGATTGAAATATGGTCGGATAACATACTATAATCAAAATCGTTTGTAAGTTCGTAGATGGATTGTATCCAATCCTGGTCACGATTGCCGTATTTAACAAAAAGTATTAGAATAAAATTTATAAAGAAATCGAAATTCAGGTAATCTAAACAGGTTTTTTCGAAAAATTTCCTTCGTCTGTCGTCGCCTTTAATCGACAAAATGAAATCTTCGATACAATCGTGTTTCTTAACGGCTTCGATATGCTGATAACATATTGAGGTCATTTTTTTTTACATACTTAGCTGGTTTCTTCTGATTTATTGTTGTTGTTGTTGTTGGTGGTGGTAATTTGGAAGGGTCTTGTGTGTTCGTCTTAAGGACTCCATCTAGGTATTCGGTCAGCTTCGATCCGAGATACCCGAAAATCAGGTACACGAATATCATTATGAACGCCGTTATTGGAGATTCGGCAGCCAACGGCGAGTCGTATGACAGCCCGAGGAAGTTAGTTTTCATTTTTTGTCAATAAGTTATAAATTCCGACATCCGGCCGCTCAACGCTCAGTTATTTTATATTACTCAGATGGGAATACCAAACTCGCTGCGCAACTGTTTCGACACAGTTATCCGTCCCATGGACGACCCATCGAACACCCCGTTTAACGGTGTATCACAATTGGATTGGATAATCATAGATGGCCACATGTGGCTCTACAAAGTCGCTTATGGTTTGACCGACATTTTACAAAACGAAGAACAAATTGGACGGCTATTCTTAGACCAACTTTTATCTTTCGTGAATGTATTATACCTGCTCACCAACAATACTCCGATCCGTTGTGTATATATTTGTTTTGATGGACCCACGACCTCGAACCACAAGCATCATACTCAGATGAAAAGGGATAACCACCGCGAAAAGGTCGGCCTAGGTGTTTTGAGTCGCAACGAAAGAACCGCTTTTATCAGGTCTTTTGGCGATTACGTCCAACAACTTCTACAGTCATCCGACGAGTACGCCGCTATGGTTTGTCTAACGGAAATTTCATACTGCCAAGAACCCGGCGAGTCGGATATTAAAATTGTAAAGAAGTGTATAAAATTGGACAGGGGTTCTCGCATGGTCATATTGAACAACGACTCAGATATCTTTATTTCCTTAGTTCGATTACGAGAGTATGAAAACCTAACCGTTCTACTGGACATTCCCGAAAGAGGAATACACTATATGACAACGAAACATCTAAACGAAATAATACCGGACTACTATACGTTTATGTTTTTCGTTTTGTTTTTCTGTGGTTGTGATTATGAATGTCCAATAATAAGCGCCACTAAGAACCAGATGGCAACTATAAAGAATTTCCTGGCGGATAACAACGTCCACGATGTGACACCGAAATCGCTATACAAGTGTTGGATGAAATTGCCAACCAAATCTCGGTTACATGTCACCGGTATAGATAATAGACAAATTTTAAAACTGATACAATTAAAAATGTTATCCGTAACAGAGACCATATCATATTATTGTGGACAAGCAAACTTCAGTGATGACCATCCATCTGCCAGCTTTGATTTCGGCCGACTCTGTAAAGTGTATAAAAACCTAAGGTTAAAATGTTGAGCTAACACTTGCATTACGAGCATGGATGAAGAGAGTATTCCACCACGCGGCGACAGAATCATAACCGTATTCACAGCGACCCCGCCAGAAGAGCGGAAAAATATTTCCGAGTATCTAGACGAAACTGAATTGGCGATATCATACGAGTTACGAAACACCGAGGTCAGTTTTGACGACCAATACTTAAAGAAATTTATTCTGACCAAATCCAGGCGTCGACCCGACGTCCGCAGACTCCTGATCGGTGACGCTCAACTGGTGACGGCTTCTTTGGCGTTATTGCTTCTGTTGAAATACCCAGAAGCGGTAATATATCTATATCCGGAACTGGATGGTTGTGTACAAACAACAAATCCTGCTGTATACGAGACACATAAGGTGGTGATCATAAGAAATGATATAGAGAAAAATAAACAGGTTGACGGGATCGACAATATAAACGCCGCCGAGGTTATCAAAAACTTTGAAAAATATATCATACAGCGAACACTGGTTAAAAAACTAGACGAGCAGCGGTTCACTTGCAGTAGGTGTAATTCCAGTCTCTCGGTTGTAGAATCGAGTGGAGGCGTAAGAAGTCTGGATGAGTTGACAGCGGTGGGTGTGATCTGTAAGAATTGTGACAATATAAAATGATCCTGTGTGAAATGTGTGGATTGTTTTACAATCAGGACGAACATGATTCTCATTTTAACAGCGATGAGCATAAATCGGATACCATTTTCTTGGGAATGATGTTGGTCGAGTCGGTGGGAAAGAGTCGACTGGATACGTTCATCATCTATAATCCGTTGAAAATTATAAATCTGTCATCCTACCTGGAATGGATAAAACCTTTTGTGAAAGATAAACTAACCGGAGTTTATCCCTGCTACAAAATCAACATGATACTCGATTGTAAATTTTTCAAGAATGGCGAGTTTGAGACGAGGAGGTTCAAGACCAAAAACGAGCCGTATTTTAGCGGTAGTAATTCGGATGATTTTCTGGACAGAAATTTCAACAAACTAGCCAATGAAAAGGAAGAATGTGATCTTAAAGGCTCCGGTTGGACGTTTATAGAGCCAGTATCTTTTGAACTGCGAAAGAATGCATTCTTCCCAATGGGACTCAATGCAGGCGATTCCTTTGTATACTGATACGTTGCAAAATGTACTTAGATTTGATCTGCTTGTTTTCCCGCCAATAATACCGAATCAGTATATTATTTTCACATACAATCGTATCGCAAATTTCAACAATAAAAATATAATACGGGAACTAGAAGGAAAAAGTTATGACGTGACGACACACGATGAAGCATATATTGCGTATTTATTCGGGACTGTTTTGTCGGAGTTTCATATTAATTATCGTATAGAAACAATGTCATCACACGTCGTAGCTAATGATATACGGTTAAAAACTATAGGATATAATTTAAAAAACAAAAAACGACACCTCACTCGTACACCCTTCTGGTGTCTGAATATATATACGGGTTGGACTGTAGAGTTGCCTCAAACACATATTATACGGCGACGACGGGAGCATTCGGAAATCGCATATCTACGCAGGCTTATTGCAGACACTGTTGAGATAGTTAATTATATCGGACAAAATGACACTTCAAACGTTGTATGATTACGGTAAAAGTGTGTTCGGCGCTGAACATTTCGAAAAAATGATCGAGAGTGAAATGGAACATCTTATACCATATATGAACTGCATCAGCGAAGGTTCTAATGTGGGTATCAGTATATTCAAGCAAATCCAACGCAACGCAACACAGGCAAGTCTTAACTACAAATACAACAGCATCCTCACAAAAGAGACCGACCGAGATTTGAATATTTTTTTGGACGTACAGGATTTTCTAGATTTAAAGCGGCCAAAGGCTTTGACATTGGTGAAGTTCGACGACGATTCACAACCCGTTGTCTTGCCATACAAACGAACACAAACTTTAAAACTTGATTGGTTGATATATTGGCAACGGGAAAAGCCAAATAGCGTTATCGAATGGTGTACGGACGTGTTCAACTTCAACCGGGTTATGGGAGGGATGTGTGGAGTGATCAACATGTCCAACCTGTTGGAACGTTTAGAGATAATCGGTTCGTATAATCTCACTCTGCTTCTCATCACTCTAATGACTGTCCATGAGCGTGATTTCAATCCGATTTCACGCAATGCCAAACCCGAAAAGAACGAAATTCTCAAATCGTTCGTCTATGAAGACGTGCAGAGGAAGATGAAGAAGACCGAAATCGGCGTAGACCATTTAGTGTATTCGCGAACGAGAAACTTTTTTAATATGCCCGCCCTACAGGGAACAAATTCCTTTTCGTTCAGTATTCAGCAACATTCGGATTGTCCTATCGTTAGTGGTGTAGAAGATTACAGAATCTCCTCGGTCAACCACACTGGAGATCCTGTTTCCCACGAGTAGACCGGTTTCGGGATCAGATGTGTTAAAAATTCTAATATAGTTGTTTTGTATCCCACACATCGGACATGTATCTAGGCGGTTTAATCCGTGAAAATACAAGCCGCAAAAACTGCAATAATATAAATAAGAAGTGTTAATCATTTCTTTTTTTATTATAATGTCAACATTCTTCGTGACAAAGTGGTTGAAAAGAGGATATGTGTGTGTAGATAACGACGGCAGATGTCGAACCGAACAATTCCTTTATACACCTTATATCCACATACATGTGCTAATAAAATCAAAAAATATTTTCGAAAAGAATATAATCACCCTACTAGAAACGGGTGAAATATATAAGATTGAATACAGAGATGATCTGGATAATTTACGAAACGAATCGAAAATATCTGCAATCGATATTGCCAAGGGCCTTCTAAAAGGAACCGCTGCGTATTTGTTTTGTAACCCGCTTTTCTCGAAACAAGTCGAATGCGTTTTGAGATGTAATCGAACGTTTTTCGGTTTATACGACGTATCAAACAACTATGACATAAAAATGCAATATTTTCAGTGCGCTAAACGCGAATGTGCCGATTTTTCAATTTATGCAATGTTTACTAACGAAATGCGATTTCATAGCAACTGTGAGCATATGCCGAGGCATAGGATTTGCGCATTCGACATCGAACTTACAACCGACATACACAAGCATAGGATTGCGCTCGGCGGAGGTTTGCACGACAAAATAGTCGCTGTATCGTTCGTAGTCGCTTTGTATTCGGCCGCCGAAAACATATTCGAAATTGAACGCAGTTTTGTGTATATGCTATGGCCCGAACCGAACTATGAAGATTCGGGTTGTAATATGGAAAATGTTCTCGTATTTAAAACCGAAACCGATCTACTTAAATCAGTCTGTTCTTTTTTTGCCGATGAGCTCAACGCCTCCATCCTGATCGGATATAATATAAATGGTTTCGATTTTCCAGTGATTATGAACAGATTGATATCTCTTGGACTTGCGACACAATATTGTACCGTTAACGAATTGAACGGTTTTATGGCGGGTAGGATGTTCACGTTGCCCTGTTGCGATAAATATCAAATCATTGATGTTTTTCACGCCGTAAAAAACATATACCCCAGCGAATACGATTCCTATTCGTTGGACAGTGTGGCGAAGGCTGTGCTCTCACAATCTAAAGAGTCTATATCTTTTTCTGAGCTAAATAGAATTTACTATGACGCGTTCAAAACTAAAAAATATAACAACGGCGTTCTGGAACAATTATCTAAATACGTGTTGATGGATTCAATTTTAACGGCACAAATCTATGCCAAACTCAATTTAGAAACTCATATTTATTCCGTCATAAACGTGTGCTTTTCTGACGCGATCGACTTCTACCGCGGAAACTCCATGTTGTCACGAAATTTTTTTTCGGTGATATACCCGACAAACGGAATCGTGTATTGTAAATATAACGATCCAATAATACACAGGCGAGAAGAGGATAATAACGCTGCGTTTTTTTCTTCTGTAACAAATAAATCGTATAAGGGTGCCACTGTGATGCGCACAAAACGTGATATTTACGCCAGGACTACAATCTCTATTTTAGATTTCAGCTCTCTATACCCGAGCATAATACAAGAGTTCAACCTATCACCGCTGTATGTGTTAAGGGAAGATGATATTACAGAAGAGTTGACCGCGGACTTGTGGAAACAGTTTCAAGCGAAGACGCGGAAAATCGGTGAGTATTACACCATAAAATCTGCACACAACACAACACCGTTATCAATGATTCTTAAGTTGTTGATCGAAAAGAGAAAATCGGCGAAGACCACTTCGTTGAACAAATCGTATAAAGTGGTAGCAAATTCCATATACGGCCTCCTGGCTCTTCAGAAATCCACACACTACCTTGCCGCTTTGGTGACCGCTTTCGGTCGAAAAATTCACTCAGCTGTGCTCGATTACCTGAGACATAAGCGAAATCTCAACGTCATCTACGGAGACACGGATAGTTTTTTCGTCTTATCCGACGGTGGCAGTGAAATAGTAGAAAGTGTCAACGAATTTCTATCCGCCGATCAGGGATATAAATTTATAAAAATTGCACTCGACTATACCGCGTCCAGTTCCATATTTTTGGCTGAGAAAAAAAAATACATTTTGAAACTGTCAAACGGACGCCTGAAGAAAGCAGGTCTCCAGAGAAAACAGATAACCAGCAAATTTCGCAACTATTCAGATTGTTTTCTCCAAGATCTATTCGATGTTGTTGAGCAGCATTACGATACAAAAACAGTACAACAGTGTTTCATTCCACATTATAAAAAACTTCTAACGACATTATTGGAAAATATCCTAACAAATACAACAGACGAGGATTATTTCATTTCAGCCAAATATGTACCCTATTATGAGTACGCCAACATGTCGTCTTTCAATGCCGTCTGCGCCTATCGGTATAATCTGTTTTTTTCCGAGTCAATCGGGGAGATAAAATATGCGTTTGTTCTTTCGTCAAGCGATCAAGCGAAACGGAGGCAGAAAAAAAATTCTTTCGAATTCCACGACCATATAAAAAAGTATAGGATTCCGATCGATAGAATTGAATACGTGAAAAAGGTGTTTAACTACGTTAGTCTTCTGGAAAAATATATCCTAAAAACCGACATATTCAACGACATGTGTAATCGCATCAAGATAAGAGAACAAAATATAGATTCGCTTAGGATGGCCGTACAGACACATAATATTTGGACCGAAAATCGGCAACAGAACAGATGGATATTGTATTTTGATGAGCTTTTCCCACTTTTATCGGCGTTTAGAATCCATTTTTGGGAAAACCGCGACCGCCGTTTTAAACAAACACTGTTACTCGTCCATAGTGATTTTAAATTGTATCATGTGACCGGAGATCCATTCTTTTACGGTGATTTCATTGATTTCACCACCGTCCACAAACTGCGTAAAATGAACATTTACCTGCAAGACGGCGGTTGTGGTGTTGTCGATACTCAAGAGAAACTCATTCGTTTTCTATCCATATTGTATACGAAACCTAACCAGATGACGAACTCAATATTCAATCATACGCCGAACGGTGAAATGATCTTTGTAGAAAACGGGACGATTAAAATTGTCATGTATTGATTTTTTTATTATTGATATTATTATCCTATTTAATCAAATATAATATTTATATTTAATTAGATAATTTTTTAATTTATTTATGTAGTCGTAGAACCTTTCTATGTAGTCGTAGATTTCTTTTCGTCTTTCTTTTCGTCTTTCTTTTCGTCTTTCTTACTACAATATCCGAGCATATACCAACCTACCCCAAGGATTATGAACAACACGATTGTTATAAGTACTGCGTATACTAGTTTTAACCCTTCATCCATTCTATTTTTTTAACACAAATAATTTTAATGTCGCCAGTCAGAGATTTTTCTTCCCACCCTCAAGGGGTAAATCAATTTGATTTTCCAGGACATTTTCCCAGTAGATACTTCCACACAAGAAAGCAGATAACGAAAACTCCAATTGTTATTGCAACTGATATAATAATTTTCTGACCTTCTTCCATTTTTTAATAGATTGGCTTTAAAACTTACTTGCAGTAATTCTTACTAACATACCACCATATTATGCCACATATTATTGACACAATTACAACGGCTATAATAATCTTCATATTTTCATCCATTTTTTTATTAAATTATTTTACTAAGTTTTATTGATAATATTTCTCTATTAATTTTTTCCGATATTCGTGTATTAATTTTCTGTGATGTGTTGTCAATTGCATACCTAATTTAAGAATCTTTAGGAATGCGCCTATACAATATAGGATAACTGCGACCAACACAAGACCCGCCAGAAGCCAAACATGTTTACAGTCTACAATCATTTTTATAATTCATTTTCTAAGGTTTCTTCGTTGATTCCATATACTTAGTATATTTATACATAATATATATCTCAAATATCTTCACCAGCATTAATACCAGAAACGAAGCCGCAATTACTATAATGCCGTAGCAATTGTCCATTTTTTATTCCTTGGTGATAGCATAAAACTTTCTCGTCACACATAATGACACGGTTTCAATAATTGCCAGAATAACTGAGACCATCGAACAACCTATAAGAATGTAGTGCATTTTGTATTTTTTCTTATTATATTATCACATGCATACCAAAAACTTACTACCACCGCAGATAAGTTCAAAAAAGGCCGTATTGAACGTCCACTGCGAAAAACATGAATCGTTCAAATACGCGATTCTCTGTAAACTGTTCAACGAGCGGCACAAACACTATGAAATTCCGACAGGATATCATAAATTCTCGGACGAATACGATTTCAGCAATCTACGCTTTCCTGTGGCAGTCAGTGATATCCCGTCGTTCGAAGCTACGAATAACATATCAATCAGCGTTTACGGACTGACAAACGGCACATATAAAGTCTTCCCAATCAGACTGTCGGCGCATGTTAAGCAAGACCATAGAGATTTATTATACTATAGACACAAATACTATTATATAAAAAACTTTTCCAGATTATTAAAATGGCAAATTTCCAAACACAACGGTAAAGTGAGACTGAATCCCAGCGTTGATCTTGTAAAATGTGAAACGAAAAACAATCTAAGGTTGACGCACGAAACCATCCAGTTCAAAAATTTATCGCTAATGATGCAACTGCCGGTTGTGTTGTACGTGTGTTACGAACAAACCCCATCGTCCAGATGGATGTGTCTGATAAAGTACACAGACAGTGATACGGTAGAGGAGAGTTTTAGTGTCGCTGATGGACCGAATGCGACACAAAAATTATTTCGCTCGATAATAGAAGTGGTTCGATGTCGATTGTCGGAGTATTATTTCTCGACAAATATTCCGATGAGACCGTTGACCGCTAAAGAATTACAGCGCCACAACGAAGCGCGTAGCTGTTATCTATGTTCAGAGCCGTTCGCTACGTTCGATTTTAAAACTCGAGACCATTGCCATTTTCGAGGGACGTATAGGGGTCCGGCACACAACAAGTGTAATTTGAATCTGAAAGTCCCCAACTATTTGCCTTGTATTTTTCCAGATCTTAATTCGGTAAAAGAAGATCTCCTCAAATATACCGGCGCGCAAAGGGTTAAAATCATTCACGTTTCTAACCACAGGTTGGGTATGATATCGAAAGCTTTATATGACAAACGGGCGAAAAACAAGACGTTTCACGTACGTTTTTTGGATATCAGAAATTATCTCAACGTAAAGCCTGATAAGTATAAATTCATAAGAGAAATGATGAACGAGTTCGAATCAATGCGGGATGAATTATTTAGCTGCTATGGACTTGATTTGGCGCATTTTGTTACAGTTTCATCATTCGCCTACCAGGCAATGTTAAAGTATACGCGAATAAAACTGGATCCAATCGTCTGTCCGGAAATGTTCGATTTTATTCAAAAAGGTATACGGGGTGGCATAAATTTATGTGTAAAGCGACACGCGAAAGCAAACAATAACCAACTACCCGACTATAACCCGAATCTCGAATCTTCGTTTATACTACACATCGATTCTGTGTCTCTATACGGTTTTACCATGAAAAATTACCTCATGCCAACCGGGAACTTTCGCTGGTTGACGAGTAGCGAAGAGATTGCTTCTATCAACCCCACCAACATCTCTGAACACTCTGAAATCGGCTACATTTTTGAGGTGGATATCGAATACCCGACAAGCAGTCACGACTATTTCAATGATATGCCGATGTGTGCGGAAACTAAAGATGAAAAATTAATGTTTACACTGGAAAGGAAGGAACGGTATGTGTGTCATTACATGAATCTCAAGCAGATGCTCTCATATGGAATGCAGCTGATGAGGATTCATCGGGTTTTAATGTTCGATCAATCGAACTGGTTGGTCGGATTCATCGACGCGACCGTTGCAAAAATGAATGCATCAAAGTCACCGATGGAACGGGCATTATATAAATCTATCATCTGCTCCTCGTTCGGGAAGTGTTTAGAGAACGGAGCGAAATATTCGGATACTGTTTTGGTCGACGACGTGAAAAAACTCGATAGATATGTAAGTAAACCAAACTTTGTCGATCGGACTGTATATTTCAATGAATCTTCGCGTTTTTTGGTGGGTGTTCAACTCAAAAGACGGATGAATTTAATCAATAAACCCATTTATTTGGGCGTATGTATTCTGGACCTATCAAAGTATTATATGTACGAATTTTATTACGAAAAATTAACATTAATTTTTCCCAACAAGAAGCTGCTGTATGTGGACACGGATTCGTTCATTCTTGAGATCACCGGGCTCAACGACGTATATAAGCGCATGAAAGATTACGAAATATATTTCGATTTATCAAACTGTGAACAGTGTCGCTCATTCGTGAATGCTGGACGACCGGGGAAATTCAAAGACGAATGCAAAGGTGTGGTTGTATCTGAATACGTCGGTTTAAAATGTAAAGTGTATGCTTTACAGTTATCAACAGGGGTGGAAAAAATCACTTCGGCCGGCACCAAAGAAGAAAACGCTGTAAATTTTGAACATTTCAAAAAAGAACTCCGATCTCCGCTAGCCACTACCTGTCCTCGACGGCTTATTTGGTCCGATGGAATAAATACAACGGCAATCGGTCATTTCCGGTCAGAGTTTAAGTTATAATAGTATAAAATCGCTATTTTATACTGTAATCTGTGGGTTTGTGGTCATTATTTTTGATTTTCGTCCACCAGCTCTACTCTTTTTAATCTTGTCCGTGGTGTGTATGATATTGGTGTTGGAGTTGTTGGTGTCGTTGGTTATGAATTTCTTATACTCTTCCATATAGTTTTCAGTGTCTCTATAACCGAACGGTTTACAAGATTTGTGAAGTAATGACGTCATTTCAAATGTGGTTCTTTTGAGGACGTTTATGAGAAAAATTGTCGGAAGCGTCACAGGAAACGGACGAGAAAGATTTGGTGATTTGTAAACAAGATTATTAAAATGATCGTCATCGTCGGATTCTGATAATTTGTAATGATCGGCACAAACACTACAGGGCAGTAGCATGTCGAAGACCGCAAAAAGCGAAGCCATAGAGTCAACATGTTCGACAGATGGTGACGCGCAATTGTCGAGCTTCAGAGCGGTCATATGTACAACTTTCCAGTATGCGGGTCCCCAAAGGTTCTGACCGGCTGGAACGCGTTCCAAGGCGATATATTCTCTACACGGAATCAAGTCTGAAACTTTTTCAAATTCTACGATATTTCTCATGGCGTCGCGATAAGATGTTGGTGACGTCATATATGTTTCGATATCGAAAAATCTCTTTATTTCATCGACATCAGTTTTCTTGGATTCCTCAAAATCTTTAGCAGTTTGTATTCCTTCGGCAAGAGTGTCGCTGTTCAGCGTCACATCGATATCGAGACACAACTCGATAAACGTTTTTATGATGTTCAGTATCACCTGCGGCATCAGTTCCCGTCTGTTTCGCTCAGTCAATTCGTCGCCGAATAACATTAGTGAAAGTGTGAGCCGCAAAAACAGATCGGTAACGAAAGGAATGTATAAACAAGGGTGGTTATCGGAGAAGTTTTCGAACCTAATAACTCTTCTTCCTTCTCCTTCACCATCACTATTGTCACAGTAAATACACATTTTTTATTATCATAATTCGCCACTATTTTTTCACATTTTTACGAGGAGACCTTGATCTGGATCTTGTTCTAGAACGAGGAGATCTCGATCGGGATCTGGACGATCTAAATGATCTAGTCATGGGTGAGCGCGTACGCTTTCGCCTAGGGGCGACAGGGGATCGCGATCGAGATCGAGAGCGGCGGCGACAGCGGCCACCACCCACGCCTTTTTTCTTGGAAACGAATTCAGCTTTAGGGTTCTGCGATCCCTGTGTCCTCTCGTATCGAATCGTGGTGGTATGTTTCGGACAACTGGGTTTCGTTGCGATACAAGTACAGTGGCTGTAATTTTTTTTCACTTTACTTCTCTTCGATTTTTTCATTATTTTTTATTAAAAAAAATGACTACCGGCTTATACACCACATCTGTGAAGAAATGCGTGATTCCTCATTACAATACATATGTCGAAGGTGTGAAATTACCCGAAAACAAAATCTTCGAAGAGGAGCGTAAGAATTACGAAAAATATGGAGATATGTTGTCTGGCGCGATCTCCGGTCTGTGCCGACCGGACCAGTTTGTATTCTACGGATTGATTTCGCAAGAAAACTATATAAAAAATCTCTTCAACTCGTTGTCGTGTTTCACGGGCCATGACGCGGTGATAAGTTTTCTGGTCGCCTCACCGGCGTACAAATTGCGCGAGAAAGAACCCCTTAATCAGAAATGTCCATCTAATGTGGTATTCCAAAAGGGATGTCTGGTAATTCCGAGAGGTGAGATAATATGGTCGCTGTTGGCCATCGAATCGGCCAAAATCGCCCAGGGCGACACAGAAGACGACGTGTTCAAAATATTTATAAAACTGGCCGCCAATGCGAGCGAACAGAATCCGGGTCTTGTCCTTCCAAGCATGGAGAAAAAAGAAGAAGAGACTAAGACACACTATAACCATTTAAAAATACCGGCCGCTTTAGATAAGAATAGTAAAGTGGCGGCCGCAGATACGCGCTACGTATACTTAAATCCGACACTGTATAATAGAATAAAGGCGTTCAGGTGTGTATCGCCACAAGAGAAGAGTATTATCGATCAGGATTATATGCTGTTCGCGATGAATCTATTATACGTGCAGTCATTGTCCGCGCTCTCTTTGATCAGTACGCCGCCAAAGCGTCTGCTACAATATCCACCGGGCACGCGTGAAAGCATCTGTCCTCCGAGAAAAGATGCCATATGCGTCTCAATACCGAAGATTGATGCTAACAATTTAGTTAGTTGGTCGTTAGACGGTGGCACCGATGGATTGACAATGGCCGAACCGACAATTAGCAACAACGTTATTCTTGTGGCCGACGTGAAAAACCATAACGCTTGTGGCACAAACAACGATTTAAACCACAACATTTTACACGCGATGGAAACCGAACACATGAGCCAGGTCAGGGAGGAATATAATATTTTGAAAGGCACACCGTTCCAACACACGGGCCTTGACACGTGGTACGACTTAGAGGCGCAACAATATTGGAAGAAGATAATAATCAATAGTTACCCGAACCAACTGACTAATGGTGAAGAGATGATTTGTATAAATTCATACAATTGTGTTCTTACACCATTAGGTGTGGTGGCGACCAAAAACATCTGCGAAGGAGATCCGTTGATTTTCAAAGACCATAAAATGGATTTTAAAAATATCTGGATGCTCCCCAAAACCGGCTGGAAGTGTGATATAATTCCCAGACCTCTTCCCGAACAGGATCAACTGCCTGAAGGCGAAAGACCTGGGGTGGTGAGACTGAGCGATCCCAAAATCCAAAAGAACCCGCTAAACTATAGTCCATCCTTCGTGACCAGTCTAGGAACGAATATTTCGATACTGTCCGATTAGACGTCAGAATGAAATATTAATAAATAATAATAATAATAGAGTTGTGGAAAATAACTATGGACAAAACTCATTACCACCAGGATAGACAATCTGAAAAATTCATTAAAAAAAATGATTACCACTCTACATGGCACATCGGTGGAAAAATGTGTGATACCACACTACGAGGATTATACTGAAAAATTACTTGAAAATTCTTTTTTTGAAGCCGAACGACCCAATTACAAGATATATGGGAATAAACTTTCAGAAACCGTTTCTGGAATCTGTGTATCCGACCTTTTCTCTATATTCGGACTGGTCACGCGCAAGAAGAAATTAAAAGATTTACACTATCCTTCGTCCTGTGTCGCGGATGATAATATTTCAATTCCCTATCTGACCGCATATAAATCAAATGATATTCTAAAGAAAGATATACTCAGATCCGGAAATCCTGGATGTATGACAAACGTGGTATTTCGTAAAGGATGTCTTGTCATGCCCCGTGGTGAATTAATTTGGTCCCTCTTGGCCTTAGACGGAAATAACAATATGGCTCCCGGTTGCCGTGGATTAAACAATAATAACGGAGATGATTTTAGAATATATATAACAGAAAGGGCAGTCACCGTAGATCGGCGTAGAATACGACGCACCTTATCAGACACGGGAACAAAGAGACAGAGGTCGGATATACCGATTTCCCCAAGCGATTCCGACCCTGAAGAATATCTTCAAAACCCTCCCGAATTCTATAAGGTGTCTGGCGTTAAAACACAATCGGAAGAACTAAAACCCCATTATGAACACATAAAATCTGTAAAACCGGGCGGACACGTGAGTTATAAAACGGCAAACAGAACGAAATACGTATATTTGAATCCCGCCATGTATAACAGATTGGTAGCATTCCGCTGTGTCACACCGCTGAACAAACCGCCTACCGTTCAAGATTATCTATTGTTCGGTATGAATTTGATGTATGTACAGTCTTTGTCAGCGCTAGCGCTGCTATCGACATTACCGAACAGATTGTTACAATACCCACCGGCAACACAAGAAACTATATGCGCCAAAGAAAGTGACACTATTTCGGTAATGATACCGAACGTTGACGATATTGATGAATGGGCGATAAACAAACCCACGGCTGGGTATGCGATCGTCCCCGGTCGTGTACCTGACAATGCAGTTCTGATTGCTGATGTCGTCTCAAACAACACCTGCTCCGATAACAACATCACATCTCTTAATCACAACGTTATACAGGCGTTCGAAAGTGAATTTATGAAATCAGTCAGACGCGAGCACCAGTCAATAAAACCAATAATATTGGATTATGACGCCCAAAACGAACTAGACACGTGGTATGACATAGAAGCCAGGCAGTTCTGGAAAAAATTCATCGCAAACAGCTATCCCAGCACAATAACAGAGGGTCCAGACATCGTATCCAGGTATATACCTAACTGTGTTATGACACCTTTGGGTGTGGTGGCGACTAAAGATATTTGTGAGTCCGATCCGATTATATTGAAAGGTACGAAATTGGATTTGAAAAAAATTAAATCAATTCAAAACGACGATCAACACTGTGATATATTGCCGCAGAATTTTACAATAGACGAACCGACGACTATAACCAACAACAAATACCATTCTGGTATTTTGAAATATAACGAACCCGTGATTCAGAAGAATCCATTCAATTATTCTGCATCTTTCGTCACGTCTATCGGTACCAATTTCACCATCTTATCGGATTAGTTTAAAAAATGATCACGCATCTGTTTAAGGTAGCAATAATAACCGCGGTTATTTATTTTGTAACCTGTTACATGCTGGTGGTAAAAATATCAAAAGACGAAACAACAATTCCACGCGGATTCCGTTCGGATAAACTATACAAACCACAAACTCAGATCAATTGTACACACACCCCCAGACACTGTTATAAATGTGATTGTAAGGCATTATGCAACGGGATGTTGACCGAACTGAAGGGTGATAAATATTTCGCCTTACCCGACGGTCTATATTGTTATAAAGCTCCAGAAGATGTGTGTAACGTAAAATTTGCCTATTTAGTGTTTTACCACAGATCACAAAAATGGACTTGCATATCGAAATATCCCGGGTTTCGGTCTCGAACTACCGGTAAAAATATAGCCGGCTATTATCCACTAACCTATGACAATGACACCGAAAAGAAGGTTACATACGACAATGTGAACAAGGATTTGTTGAGCATAGATTGCGGTTTCGACGAACACAACAATAAGCTGATTTTCATCCAACTCGACGGAATCAACACATGCCTCAGAGATTATTGTAAAAACAACTTACCAATGTCTGACGAAGTTGGACGTTATGATTTTAAAACCAACACTTGTGTGTGTCAACACAATGAACTACAGACTTATCTCGATGATAAGACAACCCACTGTTTGACTGAAAAAATAAAACCCACCAGCTACGATGATGGAGCGATTATTCCGATACTCGGGTACGACGAAAACACTTTTGTGAGCGATCTAGACGACCGATTGGTTTACAATAAAGAGACCAACAATGAGACAATGGGTATAATAATAATTAAAAATGAGCAAAATATTCAATTGGTTTGAGTCGTTGTATAAGACCGTGGGAAGCGAAGAACGGGCGATTGTATTCCAGAATGGCGAAGAGATGATCGGTCGAGAACAGTTTATACATTTCAAAAATATAGCGATCCACGACCTAGAGACGATACATCCAAAACTTTTGGAAAAAGCCGCAACGGATCTACTGCTGCCGAAAACAATTCCCGAATCGATATTAACGGAAATCGAACATTCGGCGACCGAAAGAATAATATCTATCCCCGAACGTACCGAGTTTCTCGTTAAACACGGACTCGAGTCGTCCACTCTGGAGTATAGTGGAAAAGAGATAGATGAATTGATTCAATCCAATACCGAATTGAAGGCAACTGCTGAAAAGTTTATGGCGAAATTTGGTGGGAAAGAAGGTGGGAAGGTGTTTAAAATTGGTAAATTGGTCTTTGTCGGTACACTGTCGGGTGTGGCATTGGTATCGCTCGGACAGTTTCTACACGAGACCGCCACAAATTTGTCCGGGTGTTATAAGATTTCCGACGACGGTGAACAGATTTGTAAATTGAAAAGTAAAACCTGTGGCCACAAGAGTTTGGCGATAAAAAACGTATTCTGTTCGTCGGGCCACTCCACCGAACGGTGTGATTGCACATCCGATAAAGACTGTCGGGTGAAAGACACCCAAGGCGGTCGATATGTCTGCTACAAGGCGAAATGGACTGATGTCATACAAGCAGAAACGCAAACATTCGCAGACGCATACAAAACCATAATTAGATCTGCCGCGAGGTTTCTCATTTTTCTGGTGCCGATAATATCTCTTGTGGGTATCTCTTTCATCTACCGACTGTGTTTGTCGATCTTTCTGGTTGTAATATCGTTGTTTATTTTTTAGGTCGTTTAGCCGGATGTATCGTCTCGATCTCTTGTTCAGGATCTACACCATTTTCTTTTAACCCTGGCTGGTGTTTCATAATACCCAACGAGTTTATCACATATGGTATGATCACTTTCTTCGACGCCACCAATCCGAGAAGCAACAAGATATTTTGCACGGCACTCCTCAACGCTTTTGTTGACGGTGGTTCAGTTATTTTTAAGGTTTTCAGCATTGTTGATAGGTCGTTTGAATTCAACAAGTTTGACACCACATGTAACCCGGAGTCGTTAAGCACATCCACACGTTCTTTTCTCGAGTTTTCGATGAATATGTCGATATACGGCTGAATTTCCGGAGAACTGACACTTCGTATCTCGTTGAGTATAACATCGAAAAACGTATAGATATGAGAGGCGAGATTTTTCTCGGAACTGTTCCTGGACAGGGTCGAATCAAGGAGCAGACCTATTTGAAACTTGTGGTTCACAGTCATATCGTCCAGCGAATCTATCTCTTCGACTGTAGTAAAACATGAATTTAAAAAACTTGAATTGTTTTTCGCAAACAAATATTTTATTATATCTCGTTTGAGTGATTCTGCGGACAAGTCTTTATTGTTTGATATCGGCCGAAGGAAATT
Source organism: Catonia carolina (assembly GCA_035578175.1). NCBI lineage: Eukaryota > Metazoa > Arthropoda > Insecta > Hemiptera > Achilidae > Catonia > Catonia carolina. Next base: position 126,510,601 of record JAQMRL010000002.1, read on the forward strand.
GCTATTGTTTTGGTTTTGGTGACCACCGGTGAAATTATTCTGAGTAGGACGAATGTTTGCCGCTGGTATTTCGTCTTCATTCGCCGTTTCAGCCTCTCTTGTCATCGTTGGCGGCGGCATAGGGCGAGTCCAATCGAGTGTGTTGAATAGATCTATAGAATTCAACGCGGGATTTTCTTCTCTCCTCTCGTCAAGTGTGTTCAAAAACGATGGCGGTTGTTGTTGGTTGATGAATTCCATCGTATATTTTTTAATTACAGACAGATTAGAAAAATAAAAAATGTACAAATATGTGTTTGTTTTCGATCTGGACGAGACGTTGGTCTTTGTCAAAAACAGGGATATATATGTGCGTCCTTATGCTCAACATGTTTTGTATTCGCTGTGGAAAAACGTGAACGTCTACACGGTCTTGTGGAGTGCCGGTGACAAGTCGTATGTGTACAATGTGATTAATTTACTCAATTGGCACCACTATTTCATGGAAATATACACACGACAAAACTGTGACATCAGTTACCAGTTGTTCGGTCAATACAAATGCAGGCAATACGTCGAACGTTCACTAAGCAGATATATAACCATGAACAACCTTCTACGTTATGTGTTGGTAGACGATTGTGCCGGCAAAAACACACACATAGCCGATTATGACAAGACAATTGAAGTAGCGCCGTTTCACGGCGAAAGCGGTGACATGGAATTGTATAGACACCTGAGTGATTTTAATTTTTTGCTTTGGCGACACGGGAGGTGATTGATTTTTACAACATATAAAAAATGCAACTTAAAATAAAAGAGACTGCGACGCCGTGTCCACCACTGCGGGAGTATATAAGAAAGAAATATATTATAAAAATACTAAATTATGCCTCATTCGCCGTATTGTTAACATATTGCGCCTTAGACTCGTTGCAGGTGTCGCATAATATAAAAACCATATTTCTATACGCGGGCCTGTCGCTTAATTTTGGTATATTATTATTTCTACAATCCGGCCGAAATTAGTTAAAGTTCACCGAATCTTATAAGTTTCGATAATTAGTGGATGAAAATAAAACACCGGAATATAATATATTACGGGTTGTTTTTTTTTCTCGATTGAAGTTTGTAAACTATCTATTGTTATTTGGATTTTGTTTCAAGGAAATCGGTTATAATGTTATTTTTTTTAAATATAATAATTTGTTAAAATTAAAAAGTTCAATTTCCAAATAATAATCATATACCTAATTAGGATAATAAAAATAAAAAAGATAACATATTATTTAGTTATGAAGCAAATTGTTTTTAATTGCATTTTATTTTTTATTGTTAAACTTATTCATAAACTTATTGACCTATTATGAAGAAAAATATATATTTAAATGTATCAGAAATGAGGAGATAAGTAGAGTGTGATGCCCAGCCACTCTTGAGCATATTAAGAACCTACAGGAAAAATTGGTCAGATTATGTTGTAATAATGTCACAAGTCCACCTCCCTCGATTTACGCAGCTCTATAAACCAATCGGAAAGAGACATTCAATTGGTAGGCCGACGATAACTATTTCTTCCGTATATGAATAGGTGGGTTGGTCAATGATTTGTTCTTTGAAAACGATTCGAAATAAAGTATGTGACAATTTGTATTGGTTTGATGGTAATTTCTCTGATATTGGGCTTCTGCACAACGCACAAACGTCGATAATATTCACACATCGCTTGCAAAACTGGTGATGGCAGGGGCATACCATTGTATCCATTCCCTCGATCAAACATATACTACAATGATCATCAGTCATTATAGGCGGCTTTTGTGAACAATTTACCATCTAGAAAGAGAGGAAAAATTAGTGACAATATGGAATAACAATATTTTCAATTAGGATTTTGAGTAAAAAAAACAGTTACCTTGGACGTCCATGATGGTGCAAAAATTGCCATTGTCATTCTACTAGTGATTTGCGTCTCTATCTGTCTTTTTTTACGCCGATTACTGTATCGATTTTCTCGTCGTTGTTGTCGTCGTCGAAGCATATCTCTATAAGAATATATGCTTAACGACGAATAACATGTCGGCGACTGTTGTTGGTGTTTTATCACAGGATCGTGGTCCTCCACCCACCGATCGATCACGACCTTACAAATAGAGCATTGGGTCATTTCACCATATCCCTTATAATAAATCCCGGCTGTCGACCCCACTTTATGATAAATAGTTACGACCGATTCCGGCAAATTCAAAAGCATACATAAACTAACATCGTCTAGGTCCATTATGACTATGAAAACTAACCTGTAGCTCGATGTCTATTTATACACGTATATCTTATTCTACCACACAAACATCTACCCTACTTACCAAACTTTATCCGTATTTTGTTTTTTCTTCCTTTTTATATTTTATTTGGATTGATTATTAATATTGTCTATTAAGAAAAAATTAAATATTTAGAGTAAAAACAACGTCGATTTAAAACTTCATTGACAATCATTTTCTTTAGCTGGTTGTTTTGGATTTTTATTTATAGTTTTTTCTTTCCGATAAAATTTTATCCCAGAGTTTCGAAAATTTTCCACATTCTCTACACGCAAAACAATAAAACACACCCCTCGTTAAGTTTATACTTAGACTTGGATTTCGGTCGGCGTGAAACGGACATCGGACAACGTGACTCTCCCGTTCTAATGATATACCATAATGATTGGCCACATGTGATATTATTTTTTCATCTTTCACTGATCCTTTACGCTTAAAATAACGCTGGATGGTGTTCGTCGGCGGCGGGGGTAATTTTTTTAACAACTGCATTTCCACCACCAACATCTTTCCCGTGTATGTGAAACACTCGTCGTCTTGTGAAACGTTGTTTTGCGAGAAGAAAAATCCGAAATTGTAACCATTCATTTTGAAATTTATAATACAATTATTATTATTCGGTATTGGTTTCAGACTGAATTGTATCGTTACGTTGGACACGTTGTTGTAAAATATATCCATTTTTGTTGTGAATAATATTTCAGTGATAGGTTATATATATACGACGCTTGTGAAAAAACTAAACCATTATTAAATCGATTAATAATAACACGTATTTCTATATGTGTAGTATGTCGGACACTACTTATGAGGAAGACGAAGATTATTATGATGATGAAGAATCAGAATTTGAAAATGAGGCGATCGCAATCGAATTCGACTTCTTCGCGAAAGATCTACAAGATGAAATGCTGTTCGCCAAAGACGAAGACATATTTTTCAACTGGAAAATCGTATATGCGTTGTACAGATATTTGAAACCCTATTTGCATTTCATCTTCAATGTGGAAATAATACAACCGAAAATCGACGCCACACTCTCGACCCTTCTGCCGTTACAGCGCGGCGATATGATCAACATAGCCGTTTTCAACACAAACATGGATAAAACCGTAGATTTCTTCAACCAAATTAGCGGTATTCTCACACTAAAACAAAACCGACCGCTTTTACTCCTATACCGAATACTATGGAAAGTATCGGCCGACGAATACGATTCAGCGCGAAAAGATTTGAGAGATATGTTTTTGTTTATACGGGACGAAATCGGTGTATAACGAGCCCAACCACAATTAAAAATGAACGAAACTTCGGTGTTATATCTGGTGTCGCAGGGCAACAACGAAAAAGCTATGTATATGTTTTCAAAGTTTTTGAACGACGTATATAAGAAACTAAATCCCAAATATAATCGGAAAAAATTTACGTCGATTTGTGATGAGATTTTCTATCTATTGTCAAACAAACAAAAACTCACCCTGTACGACTATTTCAATCTTATACGCATTTGTTCTACAGACCCCGATTTCCCAACATTAATATACGAGAAATGTGACGACATCGAAAGACATTTTCAAGAGTGTCCGCTGATCGTTCAACATTCCGGCGAAAAGGATTTGATTACCATTATAAAGAAGCTATTGGTGTTCTGCAAACCAAGAACGGTTAATGGGTGTGATAACCCCGGTGGCGATCGAAGGAATCCAATCATCCCCATGGAGATCGGTGAAAATCCGCTCAGTGAAACGCAATCAGATGCTGAGATTGTCGATTATGCGAAACAGCGAGCGGCCGAATTTGTATACAACGATTGGAAAAAATTCGCGTACGACTCATTTGAATTATTTTCACAGATATTAGATATTTTGAAAAATAAAAGTTTAAGCTACAAAATGAAATGGGCAGGTCTGTTGTCAGCCGTTGGAGATATCGATGTGCAAAACATTTTTTTGAAGGAATTAAACTTTATGTGGGACATGTTTGAAAAGATTCTCGGCTCACGGTGGTATGATATTTTCCATAATAAGGAAAGCCTGCAGACGGTGGACGAGTTAACGAAAAAACTGAAACAATTCCGGGGCGATAACGACGATGTCGCCGATATACTCTCGTCTTTAGAACGGCTGTTAAAATTTTATGTGCAGACCATACAATCTTTACAGGACCCGTCAATTGGATTCGACGAGAAACGTGCTATATTGAACTACGTTCTGGAGGATCATGGTTGTGTCGATTTTTCAGCGGAACTGAAGAATATATTCCTAATAATAAGTTGGTTGTTGGGCGACAATTGGCGAAAGATGCTTCAAGAAGATGTCGGCCGTATCGATAGATCATTGAGGGGAAAATTAACGTTAGCCGGTAGTTTTTTCACCGAACTACAAAAAACTACCTTCTTCGGTCACTTAATAGAAAAACGCGACCAAAACATCCTATCAGCAATACGTAGCGTCGATAGTGAGTTCTTGGTGCCGTGGATCGCCGTCCAAACAGTTTTCAAAGACGACGTTACACCCAAACACGTATTTAAAATTTTACAGGAGCTCGACGCTGAAGAAGGGTTCGATATAACGGCTTTGTCTGTATTGTTTAAAAATGAAAAACAATTACAGGAAAGACAGCTGGTAGAGAAAGAACTGAAAAACGCCAATCATGAAATGGAAAAAAAGACTAGACAGTTATACAGCGAGTTAGCATCACTGAAACAAGAGCTACAGTCAGAAAGGGATACCAAACAGGAAAAACATAATCAGTACGAGCGGATAGAGAAAGAATTGAGGTCGCTGAAAGAGAAACTGCGGATCGAAAAAGACACGGTAAAACAGCTGAAAACCGTGAATCAAGAACTACAACAGAAGATTGAAATCGAACAGAGGCCGACGACACAATCGTCCGTTATCAGACACAGATCGAAAAGCCTTGGTTCTCTTAAAGATGTAGGCGTTGTTTTTCCGTTACAGAAGAAAAGGAAACGAGATGATTCCGATGGGTGGGATGTGGATTATGATGAAGCCTTTGGCATTGGGGATGAATCTCCGAAACCCGGTGAACGAATGCAAACGTCGTAGATATTATTAAAAAATGGTAGAGTTTTATTATACCGAAATCGTGGAATACGTGGAAAGCGGCCAATACGAGAAGGTGGCATATAGTATATCGGAGTTTCTCAAACGAATGCTCAATATCTTAATATCTCATCAAAAAACCGACTATCGGTATATCGTTACGTTTTTTCCGTCTGTGAGCGACGCCATTTTTGCAATATTAATGGATGAAGGGTGTTTGACCGACCGCTCACGTACGATCATCTCATACGGTGATTATATGCGGGAAGTCCGAAGTTGTAAATCGGACGTTGTAAAGGTCGAAATCCTCACGCGCAATATTGATTCGTATTTGGATCTGTTTAAACGTTATCCGTTGATCAACAGAAATTCCAGGGAAGAAGAACTACTGTTGATAATAAGATATATTCTTAAAGACTGCGACGCGAACTACAAACAGAAGACAGTTGATTGCGAGAAAGATGCGCAAGAGCTTTCTGTGTGTGTCGAAAATATGAAAGAACAGACCCGACTTTACGCCGAAGCGAACCAGTCGCTTTTCGCCAAAGATAAAGAAATCGATAGATTGAAAAATGTTATTACCACAATGACGGAGCAACATAACCGATTACAGACTCAACAGACTGACGATTTCGACCAACGTCTACACACCAAGAATGAAGAAATCCACTGTATCAAACAGTTGGTAGACGAACTCACCCAACAGATCCAATTGAACAAAGAGGAACTCGAGGCCGCGAAAGAAACGCTGGCGGCCAAAACCAAAACAGTAGAAGAAAATCAATACAAAATCGTAGAATTGAAAGAGAATGTCGCCACGTTGCGTCGTGAGTGTGAGCAGTGTGAAGAAGAATTGGCTGCGTCTCGAGCCAACGAGGAACAACTAAAGGATAAATTATGTAGACGCGTGGAACAAGTTGATGAAGTCGAAAAACGCCTCAGTATAAGCATGGAAAAAAATATCACCCAGCCGATGGAATTAGAAAGGTCTTATTCTGTGTCCGAGGAGGATTATCTTAAACTGAAAAACCGTCTGGAACTATGCGAGCGAGAAGTCAATGTTTTAAAGTCGAAAAACATTAACCTAGAAAAGAATAACGCCCGGCACGTGGAAAAGGTAATTGAGCTTAAAGAACGGCTGGTGAAAGAGACGACACGGTACGAGTCCATCAAGAAGCAATCTTTTGCCAAAGAAGAGTTGATCGACAAACAACGACAACAAATAACCCTGTTGAACGGGGAAATTGAGTTGTTGACCAAACAAAAACAACAAGCCGAGTCGTTTATAATAGGCCTGACTGAAAACATTAACGACGCTAAGTCGACCAACGAGAATCTGATGGAACAGTTGGAGGAGTGTACCAACAACAACATATTTTTGACAAGCGAAACGGATAAACTCAACGAAAATATAACCGATCTAAAAAACCAACTGCAAGAGGCCGAAGCAAGTTATCGGGAAAACGAGGAAAAGGATAAAAACGAGTCCGAGAAAGAGTTGAGAAAGTTACTGGATCAATTGACGGCGAAGAACGGTGAAATGTTGGAGATGCAACGGAAAATGCAAGACTGTTTGAGATTTGACGAACTTATTACCGAAATCAAAACAATCCTGAAAGATGTCGATCCGAATACGTTCTGTAAACGGTTAACCGAATTATTCGACGGTTTCCAAGTAGATAATTTTAACGATTTTGAGAAAAGGGTTGTCGGTATACAACAATACATGAGAGATAGTAACGTGACAGACCTTGAAACCCTCTTAGATCGCTTTTCGGATTCGTTTAAAGAGGTTTTATATGATATGTTTGATTCGAGAGATTATAAAGAAATCGAGCAAGTGGTCGAATCCATTAAATCAACGTTTGGTGTACAGAAACTGAAAAATTTGTTGGAAGAGAAAGAATCGTTGGTCATGGTTCTGTCCGGCCACACTCTAAAAGAGTTTATTACCACTTGCCATCAGTTGCTGCAGCTGACCGATTCGGATAATATATACACGCTATTGCCGATATTCCAAATGCTTAAGGATAAGGGTGTGACGAATATAAAACAGACTGTCCAGATGTGTGATATAATGAATCAAACCTTTATAGATGAGAAGAAATCGGAAGAGAAAAAAACAGAAGAAATCTGTCAGGAATCATCAGGCGACTCTCCCAGAACCGAGAAAAAAGAAACATATCAACTGGAGACCAATACAGACACGAAACACGATGGAAAAAGGAAACGAGACGACGATTCTCCCATTGATAAAAATAAAAAACGACAACAACCGGAGGAGGTTTAAGAGGCTGGTCCACAAACAAAAAGAAAAAATTCCAACGTTACGAAACTTGTTGTTTTTGTTATTATTAACGTTTATGTTTGGGTATTATATCCAACCCGGCTGTTAATTTTTTTTTATTAACTTCCACATTTTATTATTATCATGTACGAACCGGAGACTTTAAAATCCATATCTGTGATTATGGTGATAAAACTGTTGTTGAACCTCGATTCTGAGGAAATTTATTTTTTGGAACATCTTTCATCGGTTGAAACGATGGCGTTTATAATATGGTTGCACAGGATAGGGAGATAAGAAATATCACGGTTAAATATCTCGATATCAACAGTATCCAACAGTGTCAACAGTAGGTTTAGTTTTATAATATTATTCATTGTGTATATGATGTACAAACCGGAGACTTTAAAAATCAAATCTTGGTGTGTGGTGATAAATATGTTGTTGAAACACGGTTACGAATTCCTCGATTTTGAGGAGTTTTATTTTTTGGAACATCTTTCATCGATTAATGCGAATGATGTGTGGTTATACGGTGCCACAGGATTTAGGGAGATAAGAAATATCACGGTTAAATATCTCGACATCAAAAGTATAACAAACCATGCGATTTACCCCTTAAACCATGAGAAATGCCAAAATATCAGGCGAGTGTTCACAACCAGAAAGAGAGCTTGGGATTTTATCAATGACATGTTATCTCGTTATTGGGTTATATTGTGAACAAATGACAAACTCTCCGCTTTATTTAAATATTGATAATTGGTTCTGTAATAAAAACTCTCCAAACCAATTTTTTTGTAGTTTTTATCAATTTAGGTTTCTGATAATTATGCATTCAGTCTTGCTATCTGATCTCCTTCCTTCAATTTTTTATTCTAATTAGAATCAATAATAATAATGATCGGAGTTTTAGATGAAACTCCTCCGGTTAATAAATACATTATTTTTTTGGCCACTTTCATACACCGAGTGTTATTATATTTTTATCGTCTTATTTTATGTATCATAATATATAGACTGTTTACCTGTCTCTCTCTCCGACAAAAATAAGAGATTTTATTAGCAGGAGAATATTAAAAAGGTTGATATACAAACAAAACGAAAATAACTCGGTCGTTACGAAAATATATTTGCATTATCATTAACGTTCGTATTGTGTATTATTATATTATAACCAACTTTTTTATTATTATCTATAAATTTTCTAGTATATTTTTACTCGAAATTATTTTATCCATTTTGTGATAGACTAGAATTAGAATTAATCTAATTAATATTATTAGAATAAGAATGTTTATACCAATCTTATAGCAAGCGACGAATTCTGGTTTTAAATTTGAAACGATGAAAAAACTCAAATAAGGTCCTCGGTATAATATATAAAGACTATCTCTTTTTAAACCCACACAGAAAAGAAAATATGACGACACATGAACGAGTCGATATCAAGCTTATAACACAGGCCGGTAAGTGGCCGATTCGAGCCACAAAGTTAGCGGCCGGTTATGATTTACACGCGGTGACGGACACGGTTATACGGGCAAGAGGGCGGGCAGGAATCCGAACTGGAGTTGCGATCGAGATGCCCACAAACCTGTACGGGAAGATATTTTCCAGAAGCGGTTTGTCGTTCAAACCCGGTTTGGAGTGTGGAGCCGGTGTTATCGATGCGGATTACCGCGGCGAATTGATTGTTTTACTCTACAACCACACGGACGAAGACTATGCGGTCTGTCGAGGGGATCGGATTGCCCAGATCGTTTTCATGGAATATCAGGCGCCAAGTCTGCGGCAGGTTGCTGAATTGAGTGAGACCGAGCGGTCAGACAGTGGATTCGGGTCTACTGGTGTAATGAAAATTATAGATTATTGAACTAATATCACGATATCTATAAAACTATATTGTTTTTTATCCAAACTTTAAGCTATTAGTTATTTAATTTTATTTTTTTCTTCTCCAGCCGCTTCTTCTTCCTCTTCTTCTTATTATTATTATTATTATTATTGTTGTTTGTCTTATTCTTTGGTCTTCCACTGAGTTTCACCTTTAATTTCATCGTGTTCATCACCAGCCAAGCAGCCGCCTTTTCGTCGACACCGGCATCTGGTGCATTTACCCGTTTCCAAGCCTTGTCTATTAACACCCTGTCGGCGCGGGTCCTATTCACGGGGTCGTCATACATGCTGTAAACAATGTCGTGTTCTTTGCACGCCTCATCCAGTTTGTTTATGCCGCGGATTCCCATGGCCAGATGCCTATCGACATCCGTGCCGGGTCCGCAGTAGTTATAACTGGGTATGTGACAATTCTTCATATTCTTCACGATCGGCAGCCATCGCTCGACCAAACCCGAAACTACCGGAATAGCGGCGCTGGCGAGACAAGGCGCCAATAAAGCACCGGCGCGTTTTAATAACTTTCCAGTGTATTTCATAATTATTTTTTAATCATCAAAAATTTTATGAATAAATAGAGGCGTTGTTGTACTGGTAATTTAAACAATGTGTATTTCCAGAGAACAAACAATCTCCGCTGTTGATAATGATAATAATTATTACAACAACACCGCAGTGGAGTGTGAAAAATGTCAACAACTGGTAGGGAGGGATGTAGAACAATTAGTTTGGACTGTCAGTGCGGATGAAAATGTGAACAGCACAGAGAATATCTTGCGGCTGTATAGACGAGCACGGTCCGTAATGCCAACCAACTTCACAATCAACATGATATGGGAAAGCGACAGTGATGATGAAGATTCGGATTGTTTACTACCCGTTGCCTTCAGGATTTACTGCTCTATACCTACACCCGCGCGGGTTATATACCACAGACTCCATGAATAAACCGGGTTTAATATAAAAAAGACCGACTGACTACGTCTATTAACATACATCAACAGCCGTAGAAGAAGATGAGCGCCTTTACGATTATCGTCGAAGGACAGATTGGCAGCGGAAAAAGCACTTTCCTCTCGAACCTGAAACAAACCATCATCCCTGACGCAGTCGTAGTCCAAGAACCGGTTGATGTGTGGAAAAATTATTACAACGTAAACTACTTGGACCTATTCTATACGAACCCCGACAAATGGGCGTTTTCTTTCCAGTTCATAGTGTTTAAAACCATGTTGGAAAATCATCTATTGGCGCCGGAAAGAGTAAAAATTATGGAGCGCTCCTTATTCAGTGCAAGAAATATATTCATTAAGAATTTATATCGGCGCGGAATATTTTCCACCGTCGAATATAATATTCTGAACGAATGGTACGAGTATATTATGAAAAATTCAAACTTACAATGCGATCTGATTGTCTACCTAAAAACGAGTCCGGCGGTTGCGATGGAAAGGATCAAGAGACGCGACCGAAGTGAAGAATCGGATATCAAAATCCAATATCTGACCGAGATACACGATCTTCATGAAAACTGCTTCGGAGGGCCGACATACAACAACATTCCGGTATTAAAATTGAACGCTGACCAAAGTGAAAAAAGGGTTTTAGAAGAATTCACAGACAATATAGGCAAGTATTATGCGTTAATCGTCTAATAATAAAGATTATGAAATGACGTCATGACAAATACGGTGTATATAAACGGCTATAGTTTTTAAATTAAAATCATTATAAAATAACAGCGCAACAGTACAACATCATCATAATGCCGGAATTCATTGCAGATTTTCAATACTATAACGTCGGTGATGATTTTATAATCAAGGAGTTGGCGATCATCTCATTAGATGGAACAGTTATTAAACACGTCCTGTTCAGGCCACCGTATTCTAAATATATGCTGACCCAGAAACAGAAAGACGGAATCAACAGACAAAAAGTCGATTTTCATAACTTAGATTGGGACGCCGGTTTCAGCGAATACGACGACCTGGATAAAATATTAGAGAAATTGCGCGGCGGTGTGATATATGTCCGTGGTAAAACTAAAAAAGATGCGTTGTCCAAATATGGAGCTGTAGTAAACGTGATAATTTGTCCTAGTTTCGACGCGCTCGGTCGGCTGGTGAAATACGATCGGTATTTATGCCCTTTCAACCACACGCGGAATTGCTCCGTAAATAATGCCAAGTTGCTCGCGGCTTGGCGGTTGGAATATTTGAAAACTATAAATTTGTTGAATAGAACAAATACCGATCGTGAAACGTTAAAATATCTTCCGAAAAACCAGATAATCAAACTGTTCGGCAACGACATGCGTTCGATATGGCCAAATCTACCTGATTACCTGAAAGTAGATGAAGACATTTTGCAGGAGTTTAGATGCGATAAACATTTCAAATGGCGCAACTACCCCGGTAAATATGACGATTGGGACGGGCCGAATCCAAAGAGAAAAGATTGTCCAGAATGTCAAAATGAATTACTATATACATTAGATTCTTCACGTCTACAATACTATGAACGAGAAGAAGAAGAAGAAGAAGAAATTAATACAAATAGTCAAACGTTTTTTTGTCGGTTAACATTTAACAAAACTATTGTTGTTTGTTATTCATTGTTTTTAATTTTTTTCTGGAGTTTGTATTATAATGTATTTCTTTTAAACGATTACGAAGCGTTGTTTTTTATCATTATATTTTTTTTGATCTCATATATCTATGGTAGTATTAAGAAATATTTATAATTCCCACAGAGATGGTGATGGAAAATATTATATGTTTGTAATATATATTAATCTTGTAGAAATTCAGTAGTTGTTTAATAAATATAATTATAACTGGATAAATTTTTAGTGTTGTTGTTTCATTTATTACAAGAACCACCATTATTATTAATTACTATTAAAAGAAAATAATCTGTTGGACCCGGTTGGACAAAAAAAAACGAATCACTGAATGGTTCAATTAGATATTATTTCGAAAATATCTCCAGTATATTTTAATTAGTAGTGTCATTTATTTAGTATTTTGTAATTTTTTAAAAATGTATTATTATTATTATTATTATTACAGCCATTCTGGTACACCAAAATCTACATTTTTATTTTTAAATATTTTATTTTGGAAATAGAACGTGAGTAAAATGGGTCTCCAGTAAAAAATAGAAACGTTTTTTATTTATTATATAATAATATGATTGTTTTATTTTTTGTCGAATTCAAATAATAATAATAATAATATTATCATTTATTATTACAATAATAAGCAATCCTAAATTTAAAAATCCGTATCCATTTTGTTGCTATCGTCGATTGTTTTGATGGTTTTTTCACTCTTGACGTAAAAGTGTTTAGATCCGTTGCATATCACACATAGGGCGGCTATTTTTTTTACACCAACCACAACACAATGTTTCGATTGTGTTCGTCTTCTACAACGCAAACAAAAACCATCTATCATTTTTTTTATACGTGTTCGTTATAATAATTTTATGTATAGTCTTGAAAGGTATGTTGGTGTTAAAAAATTATAGACTTTCAACAGGTAGTATTTAGTGTTGGGGTGATGATTCAATTTATTAAATTCCGTTAAAACCGTTTTCCTTAAGTTGAAATTGTTTTACACAAACACTTCATATTATGTGGCTTCCATTATAAACGTGGGTAAATTTTTTATAAAAAATAATATTGAAGATTCCTACTCATATATATTACATATTTAGTAATGGTTGTAAAGGTTTTACGATCAGGTAGAATTGTATCAGAGGTGAGTCAGGATGGTGAAGCTAGTAATAACCCACAAACTACTATGAAGAACACAATTGAATATATGTTTCAAGTTATGTCAAAATTAAGTTCACAAACGTCAATCGTAAAAGCACAAAATAATAGCTTAGACAAAAAATTGCGTAATATAAAAAACAGCCTAAGAAAACAAATAAATAGTCTAAAATGTGTGAAAACGGAATTGGTTAAAAATAATAGTGAATTAACGGAACAGTTTAATATAATGAAAAATAAAATTGATGAACAGATAAATCTAGTTCATTTGGAATTACAAAGTCAACATGAGAATATTCAAATTATTGATATTAAACAAATGGGCTGTAACAAACAGGTTGAGGGTATATCAAAGATGACAGATAAACGAATAGATGGAATTTATGAGAAGTTTGAGCAGAAACATAAGGATGTAAGGGATGAGATGAATAAATTTAAAGAAGATATACCTGGTTTAGTAAAATTGATAAATGATGAATTTTTTAAAAAACTAGAGAATTTAAAAGAGAAAATAAAGGATCTAGAGAAAAATATTAACAACAGGTCTAACACTAATATAGATCGGAGTCGGTTAGATTTCAACAATATATTTTATAATTCAATTCGATATCAAGAAATACCAAAATTTACTGGCTTTAGTAAGAATCCAATGTTAGACCTGGAAAAAATTAAGAATTATCTATGTTTATTCGGTGAAAATTTTTATATTAATGGTCAATGGACGATTGTAAAGAATCTGTTAAGCATATGTTTTACTAATAATGCCGGTATATGGTTACAAAACATAGTGGAGAATATTGATAGTTGGGAAGAATTTGAAAGACAATTTAAAATTATTTACTGGAACGAGTATATCAAACGGAGGATACGCTTTGATCTTGAGACAGGATGTTATCTACCGAATGGAAAACAAGATATAATAACTTATTTTCAAAAGAAATACAATATTGCTAAATTTACCCTCACTAATATGACAGAGGCTGAGAAAATTATAACTTTGTCCAAACATTTTAACGATGAGATTCAGTCAGCAGTTCTAATGCAGAAGATCGTTAGTTACAATCAGATGCTACAAATACTTCAACATTTTAATGAACTAACTAGTAATAATAATAGTAGTCGTCATTGTAGAGGATATAGTAATAATATATAAAATATGAATCATCTCATAAAACAATAGGAATCATGGAAGTAATACTTTCGAAAATAGAGTGAATTCCTCCTCGTTCCGGGTATGATGTGAGGAAAAATATTTTGCATTCTGTTAAAATATTTACCAGTAAGTATTGTTGTTGTTTTCAGGTTTTATTTATAATTGAACAATTTAAAAAATTATTTTTTGATAAATCGATGGTTTGGTTTTTCAATTTTGAAGAGTGATATTTGAAATAGGTATTATGTTTCGATTCCCGTTTACGTTCGTTTAGAATATTAATATGAAATATTTGTGTTGTTTTAAGTGAGTGGTTGAGTTGTCATTAATTGGTTGTTTGCAACATGTATTTCAATAACGTGGGGTTATTTATAACGTATCCCTCACCCGTCGTCCTGTTATAGAATAGTACATTCTTCCCTTTATGGTCAATAGTCGAATGCCATTGTTGACTGTAAAATCTAGAGAATAGATTGAGATCGTTCAATCGCCGAATCCATATATTGGTGTCAATATCATTTATGTCACCTTTTGTTATTTTTTCTAGTACGTTACTCGTATCGATCGGTTCGCTGTGTGCGTTCTGGAAGTCGGTTACCTGTGATTCGAGTACATAACGCAGCAGCAATAAATTTCTTGTTTCAAATTCTACGGGCTTGTATTTGGGTAGGGGTATATCATCTGCATCAACCTCCACGTAAAACCTGTTAGTATTATTATCGGGAAGATTTTTCAACAAACCGTATACTTTATGGGTTTGTCGTTTGTCGAACATGTAATATCTCTTTTTTCCGTCCAACACTATCGGCTGTATAATTGAACTGACGGCCAACAGCTGGGCACACAGTTTGTTCTTATTCCAACTCACCGGCACGAAACCGGTCATCAGATCACAATCCTCGATATATTGTCTCGTATTTTGCACGTTCCAAGATTGTGGGTTTTTGACACACTCGTTGTAACCTTTGAATAGCTCATATCCTTTAGTACACTCGCATTTTCCTTGTGACACCATCCGACCGCGCACACATCGACCGTCCCGGATCCTCGACAGAACACATTTTCCAGCCACAAAATGCTTAATCCGATTTCTACAAACGCCTGTGTATCGAACGTTACCCTTATATAAATGACTACCATCATCATCATTATCATCATTATTTTTCACCAACCGTATACTTTTGAAACTTGGATCCATTGGATGGTCGCAATCGCCGTCATATACGTTGTTCGTCACGAGATCCGGATATAAACACTGACATTTTCCATCGACAAACTTTCCAAACTCATGGTTACATGCGGTTTTCGGTCTAGCGTTAATCGCCGGCTCTTTTTTTTCTTCGTCTTCTTTTGGCAGCGATAATAATACCAACTTTTTCTCGTGATGTAAATATTTCCTCAATACGAACAAAATAAGAATAAACGCCGCCAACGCCAACGCTATACGGCCTAATTTTTTATATAGTATCATCTTAATTTTTTTAAATCAAACAATTAAAAATGAATACTAATATACTGTCACTGATGACACAGAATATAGAAGCGTATCGAAACCACGAGAAGCAAGTACAGCGGTATCTTGACAACCTGAACCGAATACTGTCCGAACTAATAAGTTTCGCCAACCATCACCCTCAGCTGTTGACCGACCACAACCTAGTGTACGCGTACAAATTAATCGAATCGATCCATTTGGCCGGAAACAACCACCTACAATGGCGAATATATTTGGCCGAGATAAGGCGTTACCTGGCCAGATACTGTTCTACGGTGGCTGATTTCAAGACAAAGAAAAAATAAATGGTATATGAGAACTGCACACACGTGGCAGACTGTTGCGCCATCAACAATATCATCCATATCGTATTTTCTCAGAGTCATAATGATAATAACGTCTTAATCACCTGTATGAATGGCTCCCAAATCTTACAGTCGATCAATTTTGTGAACGTGAACAAAGAAAGATCAACAATAGCCAATTCTTATGACAAAAATAACAATGACTACGATGCTTGGTATTTGTATGAGGTGAACAGCAAAGCGCTTTTATATAAACATCCTCAACAACAACAACAACAACAACAAGAATCATCATCACTTACCACTCCTACTCCTACTCCTCTAACTCTACAACCATCCCCATCACCATCAACAATAACAACAGTTGTCAGAGTATTCGTCGAAGAAGAAGAAGAAGAAGAAGAAGAAGACGAAAAAGAAGAAGAACTGATTTGGTCAATCGCCCCGAATCTGATATTGAGGAAGAAAATATACTTCTTCACCGAGCCTATATACAGGACGAACAGAAGCGGAAAGCCGATACTGGTCGCGGCTACAAGGAGTGTTACGGAGTTATACGATGACGCAAAGCCCAGACTAGACGAGACGCTGTTCGATCCCTTTTTACAGATCTACCGACCACTCAGATTGGATCTACAAAGTTTCTACTGGCGATTCTACTTCCTGCCGGTATATGAGAGAAAGTACCACGTTGTCGTTGTCATTAAACAGCAAGATAAAGATGATCAACAACAATACACCACTACCACAACCTTTATAAGGTATAATAATAACAACAACAACAACAACAACAGTTTTAACCAGAAGGCATTGAAGGCACTTTAGGGGTTGAACGCGCTGCAAGAACATGCAAAGACTTGTATATAACAAAAGCAGAAATGCCTAGAATCACGATCATCGTAATCACAGCAACTAAGAGCGCAATAAAGATATTCATTATTCAGTTGGTATTTGTAGGCCGTCAAAAGCGTTTTCCAAGATAGGTAATATGTATTTTTTAATTAATACAAAAATCACAACAACAAGGAAAATGATAACCGAAAACACCACCCATGCGTCATTCATTTTTTATCCCCAGACGAACCAGCTGTTCCTCCTCCTCCACCACCACCTTCCACGAGCCGTACCAAATCGTTGAAATTGAAGTTGACATTAACTGGTTTATTACTATTATTAATATTTCTTTCTTCTTCTTCTTTATCTCTTTTCTTCTTATCAATCTTACTACAAATACCCAACGACTGCAACTCTCTCCTTGCTATCACCTCCTTGATGAACGATTCTATATTGGCACCAATATCGATAGCAGGAGGAGGTTGAGGAGGTTTAGGCCAATTCAGACTGTAGAGCATCTCTAACAACTTAAGCGTAACTGTGGATGAACCACCACCACCATCATCATCACCACCACCTACATCAACACCAACTCCTCCTCCATCTATAAACTGTACTGAATAATGAGTATTAATCGGTTCACCAACACCGCCAACATCACCAACATCACCAACATTATTCATCGTCACTATATATATATATTTTTTTTAATAATATTATAATTATCAGTAATAGAATAATAACCAGATCAACAACAAACACTAAATACGAGCAAATAAAACTATCCAAATATTTATAACCACATTTACTAGTTGTCCAAAAATATTACAATTTTTTTTATCAAATCTTCATTATTATTATTATCGTCATCAAATCTAAAGATTATTTTATTATTATCTTTAAAAAACTCACCACCAACAACAATCTGTATTCATAAATAAAACTACACCTATACCCATTCTTATTTATAAGTATATATATTAAAATAAGAAGAAAAATAAGTAAGTCTTTTTCGATGTCGATCTAAACGCATTATATATTTATGAGTGTCATCATATGTTACAAACACCCTATTTGAGAAGTTATATTTTTTTCGATTCAAATGATCAATCACTTTTTTTTGTAAAACTTCATAAACGCTTAGCTCTTCTATCGAATAACATTCATCATATTTTTGTTTAATAATACAATGTAATTTACATTCACTTGCTTTGAACATAGGATTTTGTGCATAATATAGCACCGTATCAAGATCGTAGTAGCGAGGCATTCTTTTGTTCAATAAAGTATTAAACATCGTACACCACGACATAACTTGTAACGAATAACAATTGTATAATCCTCCAGGCTGTATCATCGACAATAATTATTTACTGATCTCCAACCATCCCCTTTATATATAGAGATAACACTCTCAACCCCATATCACAAACACAATTCTCTCTCTCTCTATTCTCTTCCCAAATTAGAGCTTATATAAATAAAACATATACCCAACATCATTATCATCGTCACCAACTATGTATTAGAATAAGAAGAAGAAAAGAGCCAGAAAGTTAAAAACAAATCCAAATGCAAATAACTAAATAACTCAAATCACTATACAAATTAAACAACAAACCAAATCAAAAAAAAATCCAAATGCAAATAAATAAACACACACCAATAAAAAAACTGACTATCTGACTAACAACTTAAGCGTAACTGTGGTTGGACCACTAATACCACCTCTATCTATAAACTGTATTGAATAAGAAGAATTAATCGGTTCACCAACACCGACAACATTATTCATCGGCACTATATATATATTTATAATATTATATTTATCAGTAGTAGAACAATAACCAGACCAACAACAACAAACACTAAACACGAGCAAATAAAACTATCCAAATATTTATAACCACATTTACTAGTTGTCCAAAAAATATTACAATTTTTTATCAAATCTTCATTATTATTATTATCGTCATCAAATCTAAAGATTATTTTATTATTATCTTTAAAAAAACTCACCACCAACAACAATCTGTATTCATAAATAAAACTACACCTATACCCATTCTTATTTATAAGTATATATATTAAAATAAGAAGAAAAATAATTAAATAAAAACATAAAAAATATTATTAGCAAATCTTAAGGTTATTTTTTTTTAATATTATCATCTTGAAAACTCACCAACAACAATCTTTATCCACATAAATAAATCTTTTGATAATGTTTTTTGTAAGATATAGTTTAGTAAAAAAAAATGTTTCCTGTGTTTTTAAATTATCAATTGTATCATTAAAAAATTATAAGTGTAAAAAATGTTGGTGTGAAACATTCACTAAAAGCTAAATATGTATTTACAAATACGAAATATTGGTTTTTTTTTAAATAGAAACATTTAAAATATGATTTTATAACTACAAAAAAAGTTAGATTATAAAAAAAGTTAGATTATAAAAAAGTTAGATATATATATATATATATCATATACGACTAATTATTTTTCTACGTCGAATTAAACGCATTAAATATTTACAAGCATCATCATGTCTTAGAAACACCCTATTTGTGTAGTTATATATTTTTCGTTTCAAATTATAAATCACTCTTTTTTGTAAAACGTCATAAACGCTTAACAACTTTAGGCAATTCCATTCTTCATCGTTAAATTTAGTAATAATACAATATAATCTACATTCACTTGCTTTGATCATACGATTTTCTGCATAAAATCGCACCATATCAAGATCGTAGTAGCGAGGCATTCTTTTATTCAATAAAGTATTAAATATCGTACACCACGAGATATCTTGTAACGAACCACAAATGTACAATTCCTTTATCTTCATGCAATTCTTCATGCACATCCTTCGTCGACAATAACTATTTACTGATCTCCAACCATCCCCTTTATATATATACCTAGAGATAACACTCTCAACCCCATATCACAAACACAATTCTCTCTCTCTCTCTCTCTATCCTCTTCCCAAATTAGAATTTATATAAATGAAACATATACCCATCATCATTATCATCGTTACCAACTATGTATTGGAATAAGAAGAAGAAAAGAGCCAGAAAGTTAAAAAAATCCAAATACAAATAACTAAATAACTCAAATCACTATACAAATTAAACAACAAACCAAATCAAAAAAAAAAATTCCAAATAAACACCCTATTTGAGAACATACATTTTTCTGACCATACAATCTCACTACGTGACTAAAAAAAATCTGACTATCTGACTATACAATCTGACTATCTGATCACCAAACACACACACACACACACACACAATCCGACTACCCGACCATACAATCTAACTCTATCTTTATACGATCTGCATACCTCACAAAAAAAAAAATCTGACTGTCTGACTAAAAAAAAAATCTGACTACCTGACCACACACACACACAATCTGACCACACACACACAATCTGACTACCTCAATTAAAAAAAAAAATCTGACTATCTCTCACTATACAATCTGATTACCTGACCACCACCACCACCACACACACACACACACACACACAATCTGACTACATGACTAAAAAAAAAAAACCTGACTATCTAACCATACAATCCGACTATCTGACTTAAAAAAAAAATCTGACTATATATATATATCTCACTATACAATCTGACTACAAGACCATAAAAAAAAAATCTGACTACCTCACTACAATCTAACACTCTCACTACCTAACCAAAAAAAAAAAAAAAAAAAAAAAAAAAACAAACAAATAAACCCAAACAAACAAATAAACCCAAACAACAACAACAACAACACCACACCAACATCTACACCACTAAAAAAAATCTAACCATAACACCAAACACAAATACCAACACCCACCACAATCTAACCAACAAACCAACCAGAGAAAACTAAAACAAAACAAATCCAAAACCATTTTGGGCAGAACACCCCTTTTACCACCTACTACCGGCAGAAAAAGTGGATGGTTTTGAAATGAATAAAATAAATCAGAAATAAGATATAAAAAATGTATTAATAGATTTGAAACATCATTTCTTTCCATTTTGTATTAAATCACTTAAATTCTAAAATTCACTTATTTTGTTTTAAAAATTATGTTAGTCAAGTGATGACCCTCATTCTGCACACATTCACACATTCCTCATGTAATCGTACTTGGAAATTATCCATTTCCTTCACAATCATGTCGTTCGGTATCGCCGCTATTTCATTTTGAATTGCTAGCTTCATATCTTCAGTTGTTCGACGCTTTACGACATACACTTTCGATTTCAAACACCCCCAAAGAAAAAATCATATACCGAAAGATCTGGGGAGCGAGCAGGCCATGAAAGGTCACCATTTCTTGAAATCACGTGTTCTGGAAACGTTTGTCGTAACACATTCATTGACACTCTGTTAATGTGAGCAGTAGCCCCATCTTGTTGGAACCAAACATTTGCAGTTTATATTGTAGTATGTCTTTTGATTAAACCTATTTTATTTTATTTTACTTTATTTTATTTTATCATATTTATTTAAATTATTAATTTAAAAAAATTTTAATTTTAATATTAATTCATAAGTTTAAGATATCATTAAAAGTAAAATTAGATATCATTAAAAGTAAAATTAAATGGTAACAAACTCATTTTAAAATAAATACAATATTTAGTATGTAATACATTAAGTTAAAACAAACAGAATGCAATAAATTTAAGTAACAAAACAATAACAGGACGAGAGTCATTAATTATTAATAATAGCATAACGTATTTTTTGTAACAATAACATGTAACGAACTTTAGTGTAGAAGTGGGAGTAGAATCTTCCATAAATATGTGACCGTTAGATTTAAAATTTCAGATTAATAAGTAGTGGAACATTAATATAGATCTCTGATTGGTTAGGCTAATTGAAGGTTAAGGGGAAAGAGACTTCGGCGGCAATGCTTCGAGAGCGAAGGAGAGGAACTCCGTTTCCATCGTCAGAATTGTGCGGACGTGCCTTTCTCTTCATCTTAAATTTTGTAACGGGTTTTAATATAATTGTAATATGTAAAATCAAGTATGTTTTTTTTTTTTTTTTAGCTTGTATTGTTCCTTTTCACCCTTAACCTCGCGTGGTAGTTCTTCATTCGGTCAGATCTACTCTTCCTCTCCGCTTCGGATATCACCATTTTTTTCCTGTTGGTTTCCGTTCTCTTGAATTTTATCTTTCCGTCTCTCAGTAGGTTGTAATTTCCAGACTTCTCCTCCAAATCCTTTCTCTCTATATTCAGCTCCCTCATGTCGTCCACAACCATTCTGAGCCACTTGGGTTGGGTTTTCCTCTTCCAGTAAAATTGACTGATACCGGTATCTAATACACATTAATTAATTTAAAAGATAACTCATGAATTTTCCAAATTTTTTACCGTTTTTGCAGCTGCCTTTCTAATTTGTTTATAAAAAATCGCGTTAAAATTTATTCATTCAAAAACTTCAGGGTTATAGATGGAATTATTATCCATTGCTAAGGAGATAAGGAGATGCAGTAGTCATCAGTTGATTATGTAATAATTAATTAAATTTTTACAGTATTCTTATTAATTATTTAAAGGTAAATGTATTTTTTATGAAGTTTATAAATGTAATTAATGTGTATCAATGGAGTCCGGACGCATGTAAGTTTCAATTATATAATGTATTTTTTATGTCATTTTAAAGTGTATTCATCAATATAATAATTTTTTTACTTTTAATTAAAGTATCATTAAATGTTTTATTGTATACAAATGAGTTTGTTATCAGTCATTTGTTCCGCTGAAGTACACTTTCTGCATGACACAATACACTACCGAACTAATTTCAAACCTTTGGATCTTAATAATTTAAATAATAATAATTTCATTTTCATAAATAAAAGTATTTACAAATTTTGGCATCCTCTTAATGAAAAAAATTAAATTTATTTTTAGCGTCTACAAATTTTAGCATCCTGATGTGGGGATTTTTCACTATTTTAAGTAAATGTAACTACAATATGTACAATTTATTATTTATATATAATATGTACACTTTATTGTACATATTATATATGTACAAGAAAATGAGGAAAGAAATTGTAATCTCATACTTTTAATCCCTTTTCCTTTACATAGTTTTGACTGATACCGGTATCTAATACGCATTAATTAATTTAAAAGATAACTCATGAATTTTCCAAATTTTTCACCGTTTTCGCAGCTGCCTTTCTAATTTGTTTATAAAAAATCGCGTTAAAATTTATTCATTCAAAAACTTCAGGGTTATAGATAGAATTATTATCCAGTGCTAAGGAGATAAGGAGATGCAGTAGTCATCAACCGGAAACCCATATCAACGAGGAGATTAAGAAATTAATGGAGGAGGTTACTACATTATGGAGTGCATTGAAAAGAAAATGCTGAAATGGTATGGACACGTAAAGAGAATATAGTGAGAGATGGATTCAATGGGTCACTGAGTCCACCAAGTAGACGAAGAGGTAGATCCCGGAGAACATGGAAAGTTGAAATGGACGAAGCAATGGAAGGGGGATCACTTAAAGATGAAGTTCGGAGAGATACAAATACGTGGCGACACGGGTTGCGAGAAGGTGGGCAGTAGAGAATATGCTTATAAATAATTAAAATAAAATTCAATGTACGGTTATGTGCAAAATGCATTGGGTAAGAGATAATAAATTATTTTTTTTTGTTTTACCTCTGATAAAAAGAGGTACACTGCAGCAAAGATGGGCTAATGACATCAACCGTACAGCGGATCTAACTTGAAAAAGAAGAAGAGCAGCAAGCCGGGGAAAAAAGAGGGGATTAGAAAACTCCTACTCACAGAAATGTTTAGAAGAGGGTAGAGAAGAAACAATGTTTTTAAAATAGCATATCGTATCCGTTAAGACCTATTTTATTTTGTTAAACTATTAACGATTTTTAATGTGTCTGTGTTTAAAAAAGGTTACTAAGTTTTTATTATTAAAAATCGATAAATTAATGTTTTAATAATACCTTAGTTAATTCGGGGTGCCTCCTAATTTCCTAGATGTGTCTTCCCCTTTTTGTGATAGAATTCTCAATAACGTGAAAACAAATTTGGTAAAGTTAATAGATTTTCCAATTTACTATAATTTTCATAAAAGCTGAGTTATTTTTATCGGATAGTAATAAAAGCGACCTAAATTGTGAAAGATTTATTAGAGAAATCACTTACAAAACAGGCGTAGCCCTACCTGATGAAAATTAGATCGTTTTAGTGTTGAAAATGTCGGTGTAAACTGTGAAGTTTCTTACTCCTGCTTTTGCTAGTTGAACAAGAACTGCTGAATCAATTAAAACGTTATACCTCCGGATTCTGGTAGCTCCTTAGGTTCTTATGTTGGCACAACGCCATAATCAGGGTCTGAGACAGTAGTGCAGCTTGTAATTAATTGTTAGTCAATACATTGTACGGCTCTGTTAAAGAATAACGAGATCCGAGATTTAGCTGGCTGGGCTCACCGTACGCCTAATACAGTTCAAATTGAATCTCGAAAATTTACTAGTGGTAGTTAGAAGTAATAGCGGTGTAGATACGTTCTATATATGCAGTTAAACGAACAAAAGTTTAATTTAGATTAAGCCTTCCACATTAACATTGTAACATAATAGCCTAAAACAAAGTTTTAAGCCTGATAGATTTTTTCCGCATCATAGATGATATGTCTTTCTATTATAATTCTATTATAATTTATACGAAACTTAATAGTTAAATATTTTTAATCTACATTTTAATTTATTCATTAAACTTAAATAAATATAAACCACTACAAGATGGTCAAAAATTGTAAAAAAACATTACTAAAAACCTATTTAACCTATATAGGTTACCTACTAACCTTTTAAGGAAACCTCAAAATCGGTAACCTGTAGGTTGTGCGTCAACAGCCGGAAGGATGGTTTAAACCTCTAGAGTTTTTACTATGTAAAAACGAGGAGTGAGGTGGTTTACTATTGCCCTTCTCACTGAGTTGAAATACTATGCTTATCAGCATGCCAGGCCCTCCAAAAAGCATCCACTTTCCACCCTGCAAATGACACCTTCTTCGCTTCATTAACCACAGGGTCTGGCTATAAAGTGAAATTCATTACTCTCAGAGGAGATAACTCTGACTAGTGTTTTTTACACCTCTTCTGTACTTAAGTAGTTCAGTCATATACGGTTAACAATGTGACAAGAAAGAGAACTACTTTTTGTAGCCCTGGAACCAACAGATCGAGTGCAATTAATGTAACACTCCACCTGCCTGTTATGGGCAGTTATGGACGTCACACAGTAGCCTACAGCTTAGTAACCAAGCTCTTGATGCGGCTAAATGCGTTGTTGTTCAGGTCATCAGACGAAAGGCTGGTTTGAACCTGTAGAGGTTTTACTAAGTAAAACGAGGAGTGAGGTGGTTTACCTTTGCCTTCCTCACTGAGTGAGAAAGTACGCTTATCAGCATGCCGGGCCCTCTGAAGAGCACATATTTTCCACTCTGCAAATGACAACTTCACTTCATTCATCACAGGGTCTGGCTGTATAGTGAAATTCATTACTTTCACAGGAGATAACTCAGAATAGTGTCTTTTACACCTCTACCTCTTCTGTTATAAAATAGATGTCATATAATTAGCTGACTATGTGATAAGAAACAGAACTATTTTTGTAGCCCTGGAACCAACAGATCGAGTGCAATTAATTTAACAATCCACCGTTACGGGCATTACAACCTGTAGGTTATCTAGGTTTTATCAATTAATTTATATTTCATGAACACTGGTTTTATTTTTATTTTCAATTAACTTGGTGCTATAGTTAGTTCATTACAGAGGGTAGTTACAGTATCGTTTTGGTTTTAACGCGTTATATTTATGTACGCCCTAGACAATAATCAAACATGAAACGTCCACTTTGCAACTCAGCCTTATTTAAACCATTTTTAAACAAATACAAAAATTCTTCTTTATTTATTTAATTTATTTAAAGACGCATCAACAGCTCAGTTATTAGCGACTACGGTGGTTTTTAACTTGTAAAAATTTCTAGACCCTAACCGGGTATTGAACCCGAGACCTCCGCGTTGTTGGCTATTGCGCTACCACTTCCCTATGGAGGCGCCGTTATTCATTTTGTTTTTTACTTTTAAATATTACATTCCGACTTGGAAATATTTTGTAACATAAGATGCTAAACTTAAATATTCAAAATTTAACAGGAAATTAACAGGACACATCAATCCTCTAATCTAATACAACAAATGTCAGAACGAAATTTAACTAGCCGCGGCCTATGAAGAAATTAGATCAGAGATCTACTAATCTAATTGAAAAAATATCTAGGATATACTCTAAATATTTATTTTAGCGAAATATTATATGAATTATGTCATGATGTAATGGATATCAACAAATTTTAAATTTTTTTAACTTTTGTAGTTTACTTTATAGCCCAAGTTTTCTGTCGTAGAAGAGAATCAAAATTGTCTTGACGTCATAAGATCTCATCAACGTATATTTGTGAGCCATTTTTCTAAATGTAGTTGCAATTTTTCCACATAGGTATTCTCTGAAAATAATTCATAATATGAATTATTTTACGGAGAACTTTATATTGAAAAATATATTATATTTTTCAATATGAAGTTCTCCGTAAAACCACTGATAATAGAGGTACCCTGTTAATAGAGTTTTTGCCTTTTGCGTGTAGGTATAAATATTTTACTTCATATTTGTACAGTCATGTTAATATTTTGTTTAAGATCTCATAAAGCTTATTACACTATAATTATTCAATTTTTTAGTGTTTGTTCTGGTATTTCATTAATTTCATTTTTTTATGAATTTTCCTCTGAGATTTATTGTTTTAAGCATATTTATTATTTATTTTCATGCCATTTGTATTTTCAAGTATTTGTTAAATTTTTTGATAGTTATTTGTATCGTAAAGATTCAGAATAATGAATCGAAGTCGAAAAGAATTTAATTTACAAATATGACTATTTGATTAAATTTTAAACAGCAAATTAATATTTTTAATGAACGAGTAAAAACCTCAACATATTCATACATAAATATTTCCCTTGGAACTAACACAAACAATTTTTTTAAATTGTTAAAGTTGTTGGTAATTTTTATTTCATCTTACTTTAATATTTATACCAAATCTTTATTTTTAATCATTGCAAATTGTTTTTGAAAACATTATTTTTATTTTTAAAATAATACCATGTTCTTTATGTTATTATTCGTATTATTAGGAACCCCATTTGTTATTGTATTACAATTTTCAGGCAAAAATAAAAATATGAATAAGAAAATTTATTTCACATGTTATAGAAAAATACATTAACAATGTAAAAAAACACAGAACATAAAAATAATAAAATATATTCTTATTAAATAAAAAATAAAAAAGACTACAAACTAATTCCTCAACAAGGAGATAATAGGGCCTCCAAGGCAATGCCTGTTAAGAGGTTCAGTTAGTAATATTTTTAGCCTGCGGCTGACAAAATAAAAATCATGAATACAAATAAAACAACAAAAGGCAAATACAAATACAAACAATACATATAAATGCAGTTTTATTTTTAGGCAAGTGAAATCTATAATAAGATGAGACTTGTACAAATAAACAAATTACGATTTTCGTTTTTTCAGAACGTAGTATTTATAGACATAATGTATTCTTTAGTTAAATTAAAATGTTTTTTCAAATCGGTTAGTTTAAAAAATAACTACTGAAATTGGTTTTTATTTAGTTTAATTTAGGATTTCTGAAATGTATCCAGATATTTAAGTATTTAAACTGAAAATTTAAGCTAAGTAAGGGTTATTAATCTATTAAAGAAGATTATTAGTGTCCAGCAAAGAAAACAAAAACGAAGAAAGTCTTCTGTCTTTTAGTTGTGACCTTTATGAGGCATGGAGGAGGGGTTTGAGGTAAAATGCCACAGTAGATTTTCACTTCAAAGAAGAAAGAAAAAAGGAGACGTGGGAGGTAGAGAAAGGGAAAGGAGGAGAGGTCGATGGATCATCCTACCTGCTAATATTAAAACTTCTTTATTCCCTCACGTTTTTATCCCTACATCCCTTATTCCTTTGTCTATTTGGTAATTCTTATTATTACACTTTACTTTATCATGTCGGTTTTACACTTTTTATTAGCCCTTACTTCATTTTCTTTGAAAATATGGAAAATAGAAATATAATAGATATAATAAAAGTTATGAATAATTTTAAAAGCATTAAAAATGCTATGTTGTGCTGTAGAATTGCGGGTTGTTAAACTCCGGCAGCGGTCAAATTGTTACCAAACTAAATGAGATAGATAATAAAAACTGTAATACCTGTATAAAAATGTATATGTTTGAGATAACTTACACAATTCTGTCCACCACTTAAATACATTAATTCTGATTTCGCTTTGACGTTCGTTTTTTCATGCCAATACGATCGTGCGGTACTATAACGTCATAAATAAGAAAACAAGTTAAATTTCTTCATAAAAATTCAAGCTCATCATTAATAAACAGCTGTTATTATTATGGTGAAGATAAACAATTTTTTACAACTTTTTTCAATTTTTGAACCACACAAAAAACTGGTGTAAGACACTTAAAATCACTCGCCAACATGATAATGAAATACAAACCTAGTTTTAATCATGTTTTAATTTAAAGTAAATTTATAGCAATTTATAGTAAAATCCAACTCAATAGATACTTCAAAAGCTGCTTATTGATTATAGGAAGGGACGGGATGCTCAGCGTAGACCTCTAAAACACCTCTGGCCAAGGAAATGTCTTGGAACGGGCCAATTTATAGAACTGTAATCACGACTACAAGCTTCAACGAGTAATCAAGTTTTTGCAATAATTTAGTATCAAAATAAATAAAATCTTTTGTCATTAGTCTCTCAACTGGTTTAATGCAGTTCTCCAAGTTGTTCTATATTGCGCAAGTCGTTTCATATTCTACATACCTGCAACACCCTACATCTTTTGTAATTTACTTTAAATATTCTAACCTTTGCCTCCCCTACAATTCACTTCCTCAATATTACCCTCCATTATTGATAGACCAATATCTGTATGTCTTAATATATGCCCCACTAGCCTATCCCTTCTTCTGGTAAGATGCTTACATATAGGCCTACTTCTTTTTTCATCCACTCGCCTAAGAACCTTTAAATTACTTGTTTTGTCCACCCACCTAATCTTCAAATTTTCCCTTAACACCATATTTCAAAAGTTTCTATCCTCTACTTTTCAACAGTCTCTATCACCCACGTTTCACTCCCGTATAATGATACACTCCAAACACAGTGTTTTAAAATTTTTCCTAAACTGTAAATCAATGTTTGTAGTCAGTAAGCTGTATTTCGTTTCAAAGGCTTTTCTAGCTTGAGCAATTCTACTTTTGATATCACTTATGCTTCTACCATCCTTTCAAAATATTTATTAATTGTTAAAATATTTTGTGTTAACAGATTCCAAATGTTCAATATTTTACGTCTGACTGTTTTACACATTACTGCTAATGCAGACGATTAAGGTTGATAGATGAAAACAAGTGATGGAAAAATTCCAGGCTTGACCGGAGATCGCATCGGTTGCACGATTTGTTATCATACTAAATTTCCAAATTTTTGATTGAAAATTTTATATTTAATATTGAATGATAAATTTTAATTATTTTTCACAATTTTTAGGGGAAAGTAAACCTAAAAATAAGTAATTAAAAGAAAATGAATTTTCTCTAAACAGTTTACATCGTTTTAGATCGTTATTTATTAACAATTTTAGTATTGTAGCCAAAGTAAAGTTTTTAAAACAGCAATAAATTTATTATGTGCATTAAAATGTTTTACGGAATGATAAAAAATATTAAAAGTCGCCCATCTGATATTAAATTTCATGAACAGAATGACAAAATACAAAAATCATAAACTGTTTCATACACTGTGAAAAAATCACTTTCTCTATGAAACAAGTCAGGAATCCGTCAAAGCTTTATTAATTGAATGAAAAACTAGTGAACTTCACGCCTCTGGTGATGGTAAAATTTGTTCAACTGAGATTTATTGCCGGAAATTGATTTAACACAAATAACAATAATTTACAAAGCGACTGCTTTTTCCCCAGTCTATCTAGTTCACCCTTTATAACCGATCGGAACAGCTTCTGTCTGTTATAAAAACGAAATATTATTTTGAAGCAAGTCTATTTATTCGGGTTGTAGACGATCCGTGTTACATTATTGACTAAATGGTAACCTGTCAATTTCTAAATTTCTCCCCTAAACATTTCTTCGTATTCACTTTCACTGCCTTTTTTCAGTTATCTTTATTCATTTGAAATTATTTTGTCACATCGTTTCATTTCAAAAATGTGTTTTTATTTTATGACGAAACACAATTACTGAAAGGAAATCGATTGGGTTTTAAATTAACAATCAGGCCTTCCAATTCAATTTTATGTAAATAATTTATTTTTAATCTATCGATCTGTGTGTAACCTACATTACCTTTATTACGATTTACATCGAAATTACAGAAAAATTCAATGAGTTTTAACAAATTTATCGTAATAATTTAAATTTTTGAAAATTCCTTCGTAAATCTCTCTGTTACTGAATAAATCGTTTTTTTATTAAATTACTTTTACTGATAACTTACAAAGATTATGTTTAATTATTTTTAACAAAATTATCGAATAAAAAATTCGTTACACTAAAAATTGATCTACAATAAACGTTTTCCAGACAAAACTCATCAGATAAATTTTTAGAGTTCCTTTGCACGTGAGTAATAGATGTAACTATACTAACATACCAAAGAAAACTCTGAAGTAGGAAATATAAATTTTCAATGAAAAATATCAACGTATGTTTCATGACCATCTAAATTACTTGGCTCTTAACCTTTTAAGCAATTTTAATTTTTATAAATTCAAACGATACAACGTACTTGATCTGCCATAAAAATTTGTGTAAGAATACTATAAAGTGAATGGGATTCTTTTATAAAAATTAACTTAATTTTCAAGTTATAAATTTAAGAAGAGGTTGTAATGTTAGTTTGGTAAAAAAATAAACGTCACAAAAATATTCCCAATTATCTTGAGAATCAAAACACAATGTTTAATATTGGTGTCACTATGTTATATATGAACGATTCATGTACATCGTCTAAACCTTAACTTATTAATTATGACTTATTGTTTATTACAGTTCAGAAAAAACCTGTACTCGTGTTAGATTGGTGTGAAATTTATTCATAATTTGTTTGCATTTTCTTTTTGTTCATTTGTGTTGCATTGTTCAGATACAAGACATAACAATCAAAAAAATATTCAATTTAAAAGCGGTTCTTTATTTACCAAACTAAGTTACTGCTTTCGTCAAACGAAATGGCAAATATAAATTTATTTTCTAACTCGGTGAAATATTTCAATAAAACAATACATTTGTACGAAGATCGTGAAAAAGTCAATGGAGTTTACACATAAATTGTTTTATGTATGAATCTATATTTGGAACTAAATTTGGTATATTATACAAATAAAGAATTGTGTAGCTAAACAAAAAAAATTTGGTGTAAAACAATCACACGTCTTTCTCTTGCTAATGTAAGTAATGAATAATAACCTATGTTTAACTATCAGTAAAAACAATATAAAATAAAAATAACTTAATTTTATTGATGAGTGAATTATGCTAAATGAAAATTAACTTTGTTAGACTTAAAAACACGAAAAATCACTAATTTACGCTAACCTAAGCTCTGTAGAAAAAATATTGGAAATAAAAGTTGTAGGTTTTTAAATTTGTTACAACTTTAATTAAATACACCTTTGCCCTAAAATTAATTTTACGGCCGCAATCTTAAAAAAAATTACTACGAGCACAACCCCCTCACGAATTTCAGCAGACATGGCTCTTACCCTATCTTATAGAGTACAAAAATTTTGTAAATGAAATTATTTTAAATAAAATTGTAAGAGTTGTTTTTAAAAAAAAATTAAAAATTTCATGAATAAACTAGGACTTCGGGTTGGCCGATTTTTATGAAAATGTTTAAGCCGGAGTACGTAACTTCAGTTCCCAGTTTCAACTTCGTACAATATTCCGTTCTTAAGTTATTTGTTAAGTTATTTAATGTAGGTGCAGGAGTTCCACAAGGTTCTATACTCTCACCACTACTGTATACAATTTACACTGCGGACTTACCATCTGATCCAAGAATAACGGTAGCAACATACGCTGACGATACTGCTATCTTGACTTCATCCTACGATTTAACGCAGGCCAGTACCAACTTACAACACTTTCTCAACACAATTGAAATTTGGCTGAAAAAGTGGAGATTAAAAATAAACACTAATAAGTCAGTACATATAAGATTCTCATTATGTAAAGGAGAAAGTCCTACGGTATTCCTCAACAACGAACCCATTCCACAAAAGAACACAGTAAAATACCTAGGCATCACGATGGACAGACGACTAACCTGGCAAACACACATCCACAATACACGACTGACTTTGGATAAAAAAGTAAAACAATTATACCACCTCATAGGACGCCATTCCCGATTACCGTTACGTTCAAAATTACTCATTTATAAATCATTCATTCGGCCAATTTGGACTTATGGAATTGAAATCTACGGAACAGCAAAGCCAAGTAATATCAGAAAACTACAGGCATTTCAATCAAAATTATTACGACTCATCACCAATGCTCCATTCTACATTAACAACAGAATACTACATGACGACCTCAAAATAACACACATAAAAGATATGGCATACAGCTGCTACAGAAGATTCTTCGGAAAACTTCAAAACCATCAAAATCCATACATCAAAAACTTATCATCTCGTACTCTTCCTGGAAATCCTCGCCGACGACTTCGCCGTTCATGGAATAGAGACCTGCTCTTATAAGACAATGACTCGTGGCACCTACAAAGATTAGCCACTGGGTCTAATCTTTGTTATTGTAAATTTTCCTATGTTAAAACCAGCTCATTTGCTTATTGTAAAATTTTACAGTTGCAAATAAATAATTAAAGAGAAAAAAAAAAAGTTATTTGTTCACATATACACTCGCGCGCACGGACAAGGGTCAATTGATGAAAACATTTTTTGGGTTCAAGGGACATGAAAACATGTATTTCCGGTGAAAACTCGAAAAATCGACATGAAAACAATACTTCCCTTTCTTAATTTTACATAGGGCAAAAGAAGGTAATAATGACATGAAATACTTGAACTGAAGTAGGCTTTTTTAAATCTGAGGATTGAATTGTCGTCTTACTTTGGGGTAAGGGCTAGATTGTAAAGGTTAACAAAATTTTGAATAATTCTTTTAAATAAAAAACCAATTAATTTTTGATATTAGGCTACTCATTGAAAATTTTAATTACTTATTCTGTAAGAAAGTGCCGCATCATAACACTAATCATCTAAAAATATGTTATTCCAGATAGGAAATTGTAATTCAGATAGGACTACTATAATTTTGAATTGTAAGCGATTTCTTTTGACCGAAGAAAATTTTTCATTAAATAAATACGAGCTAAAAGTTAGAAGCGGATAAAAAGTTCGATCGATAAAATTCCAAACAAATATAGAAAAATAAATAACACGGATAAAGAAAAGTAAAGTTTGAAATAAGGAAAACGAGAAAATATATAGCAGAAGATGCACGCTTGAATTGTCGTACAGTTAGTGGAACGTAGTTATGATTGTTCTTGTCAAAGAAATCATTTGGAAAGAGGCAAGTAAGCACAGAACTGTAACTAGTAAAAGGGTAGAGAAAGAGAGAGGTAGACAGAAAAGTGGAACACGGTACGGCGTTTCCCAGTGAGACAGTTTACCAAATGGTCCATCTTTCAAAAACTCTTCCGCTCCCGTCCCCTAACTACAAACATCCGACATCAACTATTATGGTTTCGAAGTCGGTAGAAAATACAACACAGGAAAGGGTACAATTCTACTGCATCATTTATGCTGTAATTCACCTGCGAAAAACTCCGGTGGGGAATATATTGCACCTCTATATAAGCTAATACGAGGTTTCGATCATATATTTTAAAGCTAGTTATTTTTATATGTACTTCATAAATCTACATATACGACCTAAAAAAATACCATTCACGTTTTCATATGGACACAATAACGCCTTTGTTTCAAATGTTCAACCTGAGAAACTAGAAACGTACCATTAGTTGCGAATATTTCTTATGCATATTTGGTAATTTCTAATAAAGAACTACTTGTAATACAATTTCGAAATGAACGCAAATTTTCAAAAAAAAAACCACAGTCCCAGGATATCAAAATGTTAAAGGAAAATATATTTTTTTGAATGCTTTGAAATATTAAACTGAAAAATGAACTGAATTAACAATCCTTAAAACTACCAATTTTCCTTATTAATATTCTAAAACTATTTTTTTCTAATATGTGTACGTTGCAATCTGTTCAATTCTGAACGATAAGCAACCCCATGACCCAATGAGATGAGGATGATGTGTATGACGTGTAAATGAGGTGTAGTCTTGTACAGACTCAGGCCGACCATTCCTGAGAGAGTATGGTTAATTGAACCCCAACCATCAAAGTACACCGGTAACCAATGTCTACCATTCAAATCCGTATAAAAGTAACTACCTTTACTAGGATTTGAACCAGGAACCTTCGTCTCCGAAAATCAGCTGTTAAACAGCTGATTTTGGCGACAACTTTACCTCTAGACCAACCCGGTGGGTTGAAAACTATAAAAGTAAAAATTTTTAGGATTTCATCTAGATTATCGGCTCACGTGGAAATATCACATAATAACAAACAAAAAGCAAATTGTGCTGACACTACATAAACTATACTGGTTGGTTGAAAAAATTCATCTCTCTCAAGCGAATCAAAATTATATTATATAAATCATTTTTTAAACCCATATGGACATACGGAATTCAATTGTAGGGTATACTCAGCACTTTAAATATAATCATAATGTAGCCTATTCCTAAAGTGTGTACGTTGTAAACTGTATTTAAGAACAATAAGCAATCCTCTGCCCATAACAGACAGGTGGAGTGTCAAATTATTTACACTCAATCTGTTCGTTGCAGGGCTAAAATAAATAGTTCTGTTTCTTATCACATGGTCAACCAATTAAATGACTGGACCATTTAAGGACAGAAGAGGTAGAGGTGCAAAAGATACTAATCAGAGTTATCTCCTCTGAAAGTAATGAATTTCATTATACAGCCAGACCCTGTGGTGAATGAAGTGAAGGTGTCATTTGCAGAGTGGAAAATATATCCTTTTCAGAGGGCCCGGCATGCTGATAAGCATACTTTTCCACTCAGTGAGGAAGGCAATGGTAAACCACCTCACTCCTCGTTTTACTTAGTAAAACCTCTACAGGTTCAAACCAGCTTTTTGGCTGATGACCTAAACAACAACAAGCAATCCTATGACCCAATGAGATAAGGATGATCGGTATGACGTTTAAATGAGGTGTAGTCTTGTACAGACCCAGGTTGACCATTCCTGAGAGTGTACGGTTAATTGAACCCCAACCATCAAAGTTCACCGATAACTATTGTCTAGTATTCAAATAAAACGTATCAAATTAACCACCTTTACTAGGATTTGAACCAGAATCCTTGTCTTCTGTTAAACAGCTGACTCGCGGCGACAAGTTTACCTCTAGACCAACCAAGTGGGTTTGTTCGAAAGTTTACAAAGAAAATTTTTGCATCCAGCTCTACAAATTGCATGGTGTATCAAAAACTGCTGAAGGGTCAATTGGTACTGACACTAATAGAACTGGCACCTCAAAAAAGCAATATTAAAATTTAGTTTTAAACACAAAGAAAGACTCAACCATCATCCAAATTTCCTCGCTTTAAAGCTGCTAAACAATACCGAGACGGTTTTATATGATTGAAAAGACACCGTGTATTAGAATTACGTTTTAACGAATATTGACTGTTATTGTTTTAAAATTTTTTCTTCCTGTACCAGGAAGTAATATTTTCATCTACGAATAAAATTATAAGCGTGTAATTGAACATTTATGATAGTTACTGATTGTTCAATTTAATATGAACAGATTGTATTATTGTGTTTAGATCATCATCAGCTGAAGCTGTTTGAACCTCCAGACGCTCTCTAAGTAAAACGAGGAGTGAGGTGGTTTACCATAGTATTATTACTTACTTGGAAGAAAAAAATATACGAAATTTTTAAACCAGGTAAATATTGGATTGTACTGGTTTTTATATAAAATTTTGTCATCAATTTTATTAAAACATAGTAACTAAAAGAGGAATGCTTTTAAACAAATTTTCACTTACGAAAATGTTATAGAAGTTTGTGTTCTTTATAAATAAAAATAAAAAAATTCTTATCGGTCACAAAAATAATTTTTCTACTCGAAAAGTTAACAGTTGATGTAAAGGTGAGATCTGAAAGTTAATTAAAAACAGAAGGAACATTATTATGTTATTTTTCTGAAGAAATCGAGGAAACCCAGTAAAATATTTCTTATTTTACACGATAGAAACATTTTGTTGCGTTATAAAAATATTTGCGACATAACTGACACATAATCACCTCAAATGAAGATACAGAGGACTGTTAAGAAAGTTACACTTAGATCCTCGGCTAAGAAGTGACAATAACAGATGAACTTGGTACACAGTATGTTTCAAGATAAATCAGATCACAATGAAGATTTTGAAAAACTCTGTGAACAGATTGTATTCAAATTGTCTGGTGAATTGGACTAAATCACAAATACCAAAAACCAAAAGACCTACGGGTAGACCTTTAAAAAGATGGAAAGAATGTGGATTATCAGTGTCATAATAGAAATTATTGACATATTGAATGATCCATAGTCCTATTTTGAAAAGGAAGTTGAAAGTAAAAATATTTATTAGTTTTCCCGCTTTTACTATTATTACGAAAGTGACAACTTATTAAAAAATATATCCTAGTAAACAAATATCAGAATATGTAATGTTTAAAAACTACAATTATTCTTTTTTTACTGAAAAAGAAAAACCATAAAAAACTGGAAACTACTTGAAGAAATCCAACACATTAAGTTTGTCACAATCTGAAAAATATTTCAATGTTTTACGATTGAGAGGACTGCAGAATACAACATTCCCACTTTATTAAATTTATATACTTGACAGTAACATCTCTTTTTTATATAAATAAATAGGAAAAATAACACTCACGTAAAATACTACATAAGAATGCTCGAACAAAAACTGTATAGAAAAAGAATACTGTAAAGAAATTCCA
The DNA here is from genome assembly GCA_035578175.1 of Catonia carolina. Taxonomy (NCBI): domain Eukaryota; kingdom Metazoa; phylum Arthropoda; class Insecta; order Hemiptera; family Achilidae; genus Catonia; species Catonia carolina. The sequence goes on from JAQMRL010000002.1 coordinate 126,548,080, forward strand.
AAAATATTTACAATTTGTTGAATCGACTTATTAATTTCTACTGATTTTTACAACATTTAGGTGTGGATCGAACATATATCATGCGTCGCATTTTTAACATTTTTGGAAAAACCCTCATCTAACACTTCATAACATTTCGTTTTCACCTCAGTAACGTTGCGTAAAGAAAAACACAAAAGGAATTCCAAATAAAAACATTAACTTTATTTTAATATAGTTTATATATTTTTAAAAAACCAGGAAAAATTTATAGGTTGTACAGAACTGCAGTTGTAATTTTTTAAAATAAATTTTAGAAAAAAATTTAATATATTTTAAAATCCACAATAAAAAAATTTAAGAAACGTAATTATTTCAGGCCAGATTTAGTGTGACAACAACCACTTAAAGAAAAAACAATTCTTCTTTTTTTGAGTAAAATTGAAATTTAATAAGCATCAAGCTTACTTGAAGTTTATCTAGTTTTATAATTAAATCATCTCTCCGAAAATCAGAAGAGAAGGTGATTTATAGATCTTGATTTGTTTTTCAGTACCTTTTAAAATCGTATTTGAGTTTTTATATAGCATAACCTTAAAAGCTATTTTGCTATTCAGATAAAGATACTTAGCTATTCAGGCTAGTGACGGGTATTTGAATAATTATCTTTCATTCGACTCTCGGCTATATTGAAAAATATCCGAATGAAGGTGAACAAATAAACTATTCACAAACCGCAGTTTACGTACTCCGAATAATTCAGTTGCCGAATAAAGTAAAATAGTTTCACTGTTTCCATTTATCAGCAGATGAATAATAAATAAACAATATGGTCGAGGCCTGTGAAATAAGAATAAAATGAATATGTTTAATGTGTTTCAAAACAGTCATTACATGGTTTGTTAAGTATATTTCTGTGGATGACGCCGGACGCAAATCAGTGTCTCTATTGGAGAATTAGAACAGGCGGGGTTTGGTTGTCAAAGAGAAACACAGTGGGGATGTGTTAATAAGAACGAATGAACTGAATTTACTTGAATAAGTTCGTATGTTCGGAATCCTGAATAGTATTATACTGTACCGACAACAGTCATGCAGCAGGTAGCTGCTAGGAAATTTATTCGGTTTTTTTTTTTAATGGAATATTTTCCGGAAAAATTTATCCGATTGTGAAGAATATCCCGTTACTAATTCATGATTTCCGGCCAATCCAATAAGTCAGCTGCTAAAAATTAGCTATTAATTATTAGGTTACACGAGCTGGGCAAATGACTTGTATGGTGACCAGCAGTTAGCTGTAACATGAACAATCTCTACTAAGAATCCCAGGTAAAAATCAGGACAAAAACCTACCATAACTTAGCGATCAAATCCAACAACCACTTAGTGGTTGGAAAAGAAAATATATAAACTCAAAAACTAACCTTAAAAGATCAAGGTTTTCTAACAACATGAACTAAGTTTTCTCTGATTTTTGTTTCGTATTGGTTTATCTTTACCATACCAGTAAATATAGAGCGTATATCAAAAACTCCAAAAGCGGATGGAGCACTTTAATTTTGTTTCCACCGAACAATATAGTGAAAATTGAAATTCATAGACTTTTCAACAATTTTATTTTTGTTAAATAAATTTTATGAAATTACGAGTATTAAAATTGGCTTCGGACTCCTCTTAGAGAGAATATATTTTCCACCTCTAGTTTCAAACAACGGCAATTTGAATAGAAAAGAAATATAGAATTTAATATTTTCTCCAATTTTATAAGGCTATCTCTGTATTCAGTCAGCAAAGGTAGAATTCAAAGCAACGTTCTCGGCTTCAGTTCTCGACAAAGATCAAAAGTAATTTTTTGTAAGATTAAAAAATCAATGAAATCTTTAATAACTTGAATGTTGATTCAACCTTAAAAATTTAATGATACAATTTCAAATCATGAATCTTTGCCTTTTTTGGTTTCAAATATATCCGTTGATATTTGCAATTAGCCAACGCAAAGCGTGAGTGTAATTACAAATCTCAATATATTTTTAATAACTTTATAAAATTAGATTACATTCGTATTTTATGTGAATAATATTTTTAATTCTTGTTATTTGGTACCTTATTAATTAAATACTTTCCATATTTATTCATAAACTAACTTGATACTTTAATAAAAATGTCTCTCATCTATTCACTAAAGTGGATTTATGTTTAATTAAAAAGTTCTAAATGAATATTTAGTACGGTTTACATTTTATTACGGCATTCATACGTATTAGTAGAGGGAAAGACAATTATTTAAAAAAGGGTATGAATTACGTGCATAATTTCAACGAAATTCAATTTTCTCCTTATAAATCAATTCTGTCATTATCTGCTATTTTTAATAGAAGTTCCATCGTCAGTGAATTAATATTTATTTTTGCTAATTCTTTTTATTTCTCTATAATACATTGCGTTGTAATAGAATAATAATGTTAAATATTGTCAATTTGTTTTTTCACTTTATTTTAGTAAATCTACAACTCTGTATATCTCTGCACAACCAGTCTGCAGCTTACAGTACATCATTTTCCCACTTTAGTCACAATCTCACTATCAAGACCCCCACGTTTGGATATCATGCACTGATGAAATTTATTTGTAAACTTACAGATTAAATTAGTTTAATACTTGTTTTACGTTTACTAGCATAGCCCGCGCGGCTTCGCACGCGAAAAATGTGTAGGGCCTAATCAATTTTTTTTAAATAAATAAAACAGAAATTGTGTAGCTGCTAGATCGACTGCATACTCCAAAACGCACGCACGCACACAATGTTTTGATAAATTCCCCCGTACTGTCTTCAACAATAATTTGTGTGCGCGCGCACAAACACACGCGCATACACACACGCTCTCTCCCTACCGCTCTCTCCCCCACTACCTCTCGTACTCTCCTCCGCTACCTCCTTTCTCACCATTTCCCTCCCCTCTACCCCTCCCCCACCTTCTATCATTCCCTCTCCCTCCCTTCCTCCCCTCCCCTCCCATCCCACTTCTCTCTCTCTCCCCTCTTTGACACACACACACACACTGAGTTTTTTGATAATTTCCCCCGTGTACGTCTCTCTCTCTCACTAGCAAACCCCTTCATCTATTTCAACAGTAATATATACTCACATGTACACAAATACATACATATTTATGAAAATCATCGTTAGGACCCATAGAATTATCTTTTTTTTTTATTTAAAAATAAAATGTTGTTGTGAAGATAAATACGAATATGATGTGAAAATTTCATGAAAATCCGTTCAGTAGTTTTGGAAATTAGCCTGCACAAAAAAACCCGCTTTGTCTATATAATATTAGAATAAGAAGAATAAGAAAGTCTGATGGCTTTTAAAATTTATCCGAAATCTTTGCTTCATTTTCTGCGGAGCCGATGATTGGTGTTACCTGGTATATGTAGATAGTTTAGAACGTGGATTGGTGGGTTTTTATTGTATTTTTATTTTTATTTGAATCGCTCGTATGTCGTGGAATTGTTTTTTTTTTTCATGTAAGGGATGTTAAGATCTGTGTGCAGTGTATGATTATGATTGGAAATACTCAAGAGAGCGTTAACTGTCCTCAGAAGTTTTGATTGAAGACGTTGCAGTTTCGCCAAAAATTAGAATTTAGACATGTCTATTTCATACAAAAATATTATGTTTTTCTTAATAAGTTATTCGTTCCCTTCTCATAAAACGGCCAAGTATTACAGTATAGTATACTACATAAAAGCTCAATTTATTAATCTTGTATTTACATTTAGTTCACATTGCTTACATTATTGCTTTCAGAATTAAATTCTCTACTATTTTCATTGGGAAAAATTATTTGTTTATTGATCATTTAACAAAGTTTTGGGTATCAAACGTAGAAGTCTGTGTTTTTCGACTACAATTTTTTGCATATTTCGTATTTTTACTCAAAAAATCCTAACACTATACCTTCCAGACTGGCTTTATTTGATTTTTTAGCTGATTTTTCATATAAATCCATCATATTCGTCGAAAAAATCGCCCCAAAAAAATTTAGAATCACTATATTTCACCAGGGAACTGAAATCGGGGCGAAATATTTCGCTATCTGTAACTCGCTAATGAAGCGTTTGCAAACATATTTATGTTTCTATGAACGGTTTTTCTCATCTTTAGCTCTAAAATTATGTGCTCGCCTCTCATTATGCGGTCTTGGGTTCGAATCCCATTCAGGCACGGCATATTTTCATACGTTACAAAAAAAATCATTTCAACCTTTAACCGTCTGCATTAGCAGTAATTGCAGAAGTCAGATGTTAAACCAAAAAAAAATCTACAATCATGTATTAAATTATTTTAGCATAATTTCGAATCACTCTGTATATAGATGACGGTAAATCACATTCACGAAAAAACTTTGCTCGAGAAGCAGAAGTGTCCTATGAGTAGTTTTATTAAAACTTAAGTTAAAAGTAAGATACGGGAGGGGTAAAGCCAAATATTTTTTGAATATTAAATCCTCGTTTTTTCAATATTTTAATAAATCAGAGTCTTTTTTTAAATTTGATGTATAATGTACATGAATATTCCAAATTTAATTCTTTTTTTAAAGTTACTACATATTGTATTGAAACAAACAGTTTCGCTCAATAACCAGTGAAAACAAAAAGTTGTAATGAAAGAAGTTATTCTAGTCAAAAAATACTTAGTAATTTAGAACAATATGAAAATTTTGATTCAGTAAATAAATAAATGTACTATTGTAAGAATTTTAAAAGAAATTGGGGCAGTTAGAAGAGGAAGAATCTGAAGTTCGACCATCATATGCAACAGGCTTTTACTACAAGTATCGTACCCATGTGTTTGTACTTTAATCTGCACTTAGCAGGAAATTTTTATTTTTGAAAATTATATTCCTTTTCTCAAAATCTATGAAAGCTTTTACACAAATTTTATTAAGTTTTAATTCTTTTACACTTTTACAAAATTATTGCACAATTTTTAATCCATCCGTTTGCTAATATTTTAGATATTATTATCTAAGAAAATAATTTCGATTCAAAACCATTTAAAAAACGTAACGTTTAAATCTTGTTTTTTCATAAATTAAAAAGTATTACAACACCGCTATGTTAAACTAATAAGAAGGCCTTAAATAATAACTCGTAAAAAGTTCAGCATCATAAGTTTAAATACATTCTAATAAAAAGGAACATGGAATTTTGTCAATTCATGCTACAGATAGGACGTCCCTTACAGCCCTAAGAACGTCAACAATTCATCTATTTATTCAATTACAGTTTTACATAAAAAATAATAATAATAAATTATCTTTATTAAATTCAACTTAAAAAAAATCCCTTTCATGAGACGACGCGTCTCATGGCTGGTGCCAAATTTTAAAAAAGCGTTTGGCCTACCTTTGATTTATGGCAAAAACCATTAGTGATTTCTATATCTACTCTTTAAAAGGAATCGAATGACACTATTTTTCCAAATTCCGACTTTGGGTCTTGACTTCCGGTTTTGGTCACTTCCATTCGAAAACGGAACTTCAAACCCAATCCAGGCCTACTAACTTTTTGTATAGATTACAAATCCATGTAGACTACGAATTTTTCAATGATATAAAAACATAATGAATTAAAAAAATACAATAAGAGAAGTAAATGAAAACTATACGTCCAAAACTTGATTTCTTTGAAGGCATCTGATTTCTTGACTGTTGTCTAACAAGTTAATTGCATATATGTTTTGATGGAGATTCAGACATTGTTAATAATTTGCATTTAACCTGTGGATTTCATCTGTAACTTGGGGTACAGCCACATATTCTTGTTGTGGCAATTTTTGAAATTGTCATCTATCATTTTCCTTTGTCCATCCGTCCATCACACTCAGAGGTCAGAAACTACAAAAGATAGCAGCAAAAGGTTTACGAATTCATAATCTACAAAAAAGTTAGTGGCCGTAAATTGGGTTTGCAGTTCCGGTTTCGATTAAAAGTAGTCCAAAACCGGAAGTCAAGAAATCAAAGTCAGAAACTACAAGAGATAGCAACAAACAGTTTTCGGATTCATAATCTACACAAAACGTCAGTAGCCATAAGTTGGGTTTGCAGTTTCGGTTTCAATTAAAAGTAGCCCAAAATCGGAAGTCAAGAAATCAAAGTCAGAAACTACAAAAGATAGCAACAAACGATTTTCGGATTCATAATCTACACAAAAAGTTAATAGGCCTGGATTGGGTTTGATGTTCCATATTTACTGGAAGTGGCCCGAAACCGGAAGTGAAGAAATTAAAGTGGAAATTCGGAAACAAAATTAGTGTCAATCGATTCCTCTTAAAGAGTAGATACAGAAATCACTAATGATTTTTGCCTTAAGTCAAAGGTAAGCCTTTTTAAAAATTGCCACCACCCATGAGACAATCGTCTCATGATAGAGTTTTTTTGTAATTGTGTTTACTAGAATAAATAAATAAAATATGTAGTAGCATGTTTAAATAAATAAATTTTTATCAAAAATATTCTTTAATGATGTATTAATACAATATATTAAACTATGTTGATAACATGATATTTCAGTAAAGTATTTAATCTATTGTTCTACGAACGACTGTGTTTAGCTGATACGCTTTTAAATATATTTGGTATAATATTTTGAGTACAACTTCATTAACTAGAGTTACAGTTAACGAGCAGTAAGATATATTCTTCTGCTCCCCTTCATCCATTCGGTGGAAAGCAGAACTAAATGACCCGCACCGAATTACATCACTTCGGTTGAGCGGTACTATGAGTGGAGGGGAAAAGGGTGACGAGACGTGGAAAACACTGGGGGAAAGGGTTACCGTTTAACAATTATCCTAACGATAAAAGTAGACTACATCATATCACAGAATTTCCGGTAAATTAAATTCCAGTTTTTGTTAAAGATATTTAAATTTGAAATTGCGTTAAAACCGTTTATTTAATTTTAAAATTTAAAGCTTTTCGTTTCAGTTTTAATAACTGTTATTAAAACAGTAATTGGTATTCTAAATAAATAACATTTATACCATTTAGATTGAACGTTACGTTAGAACGTATGCAAATTTTAATATATATTCGTTTATTGCTGTACTTTGCAAAACAATAATTTATAACAAACGAGAACGCTATAAAATAAATTCTGATAAATTTTAGTTTGATTTATGCAATTACAAATCCTGTAATACATGTTTTATTTTGTACACGTGTATTTTCAATTATTACGCTTGGATTATTCATTACGAATGTAATGAACAAATAAATGTACTGCAAATAACTGTAATTGTAACATTAGAGAGAGTTTCATAACTGAAATTTCATGGTAAAAATTTACACTCGTTATGAATATATAAATTGGAAACACTTATATTTGGTTAGACGTACAGGATCTCTATTTTAATGCATGATGAGATAGAGTATGGTACAGCAAAATATTTTAATATAAATTCTACTTTAGTATGCTAACAACAATATGACTAAAAAATTTATGTTTATTCTGGTTCAATTCACATCACTGATTTTCTTATAACCATTTATCATTTATCTTAAAATGTTACAACCCCAAGCTTCGAATATTTTAGTTAATAGAATCATTGGACAATAAGATCGAACAATAAGATGCACCGATTTCAGCAAATATGTGGAACTATCCACTGCACATTAAAAAATAGCACCAGCAATATCACGAGGGTGAGATTTTATAAAACATTAGCAGTGCCGACCCTACTCTATGGCAGTGAAATTTGCGTGCTACCAAAGCGAGAGGAGAGTAGATTGCAAGCATCTGAAATGAAATTTTTTTGACATACGTATGGGTGTAGTAGAGAAGATCGTTACAGGAATACCGAGATAAGGAAAGAACTCAACACCTTCTCTACAAACGGCAAGGTATCTCAGAACAGAATGCAGTGGTTACAGCATGTAAACAGAATGCGGGAGGATAGGATACCTAAGCAGACACTGGGCTATCAGCCGGAGGGCAGGAGAGAACGAGGACGACCGAGAAAGAGATGAGTAGATTTGAGAGGTTCGGAACAGGCAGAGATGCCTAATCCTTGAAAGGCAGAAGAAGAAGAAGAAGAATCATCGGAGAAAATTTATTTACAATTATCATTGTATTATTCCATTTGACAGGAATGAAAATGTCTACATTGTTTTGTTACTGACGACCAAATTGTTTTCCTCGCTGTACACATGGTCTTATAAATACATGGTCTTTCGAGGGTCAGGACAAAATATACAGACCGATAAGGGAGCCATTAGATTGGTGCACAACTAAAAATATCTATGCATACTTTTAACAATAGATTGTATACCAGACAATTCTATTTTGGAAAAGGTTGGCAGAGCTAGGGCCATCACCAGAATGTTACATCCTTTTTTGTGGTGGAATATCACACCTTCAGTGAGAAAGAAGAGAATGTTCTATTCCTTAGTTGGAAGCTCCTCTATTTATAGTTCACGGATTTTAACTCTCCAACAAGTTTTAAAAGTAGGATAACAGCTCTGGAAATGACTTTCTGGAGAAGAAGTTGCCAGTTGACTGTACTAGATCAAGTTAGGAGTGAAACATGTTAATGAGAGTGGACACAAAGTTTTTACTAATCGATAAATGTGAAGAAAGTCAACTCATCTGGTACAATCACTTGCAAAGAGTAGGAGAAAGTTGCCGCACAGGATTCGGCTATGGGTTCCAACTGGTTGTACCAAGCGAGAATGACCCAGAAGGAAGTGGGTAGATGATGTTATGAGAGCTATGGAGAACAGAGCTCTATAGTAAAAAGATGAGTTCAATAGAAGCGAATGGCATTTTGGGTGACGGTTAATGTCCTAGTGCTGTAGAATAGGTTCTATAATAATAAACAATGTATTTAAAAATTTCTACCCACATTTAACCGAATTCTACAAAGGTATCCTCTTATCTGTTAAGAAGTTTCAGAAATTGATGTTTTAAAATTTTCTAAAGGGACTGAAATGGGATTCCGTTCTCGTGTACCTGTACACTTATCCAAACTCATGTAACCTTTACAAGAAACTGAAAGTTTAACAATTTATGTAATGAATTTGAAACATACAAACTTTCTGCTTCAGGTGTCGGCGAAATAAAGTTTTTGCTAAGCTTACCTTAAAGCAAAAAGTTTAATTCTAAAATCACAAAGTCACTATCTTCATAACAAATTTTAATTACATCTAAATTAGGCCTAATTAGCTATGAAAATAAGTGTAGGGACTTGTAAATACTTGTATTTTGGAAAATTATAGGTACGTAATTTTAAACCGTAACGAAGAACTGAATCCCAAACAGTGGTTCAACAGCCTAATCTAATAAACTGACTGAGCCATCAGTGCGGATGAATATGATCTACATCAACAGGAAGCAACCTAAGGCGCAGAACAACTGAAAAATATATCTAATATAGGGTATTTCAAAAGGACGAAACTCGTTTATTTTGACATGAATGTAGTACAAATTAAATAATAAAACATTATCGTTTATGTATAACATTGCAATAAACCGCAATCTAAAAAAAACTATTTGTTTACGAGAAAACAGCCTCACCAAGTATTTCAGCAGAAATGGCGCCTACCTTATCTTGTAGAGAATAAAAATTTAGTAAATGAGGCGATTTTTAAAAAAATCGTATGAGCCGTTTTTGAGAAAATCGCAAAAAAGTGAAAAATTACACGAGTAAACTACTACTTCCAGTTGACCGATTTTGATGAAAATGTTCGTGTCTGGTCCGATAGTAATATCTAACTTACGTTTCAAGTTTCACGTTTGTACGATGTTCCGTTCTTGAGATATTCTGTTCACACACACACACACTCACACACACACACACACACACACACACACACAAACACACACACACACTAATCGCTAAAAACCTGTTTTTTGGGGGGTTCAGGAGGTCTGAAAACGTGTAGATCCGGTGGAAACTCGATTTCGAAAAACCGACATGAAAACAATACTTTCCTTCCTATATATTCATATAGGCAATAGAAAGTAAAAATGTAGAGTTAAAACCTTTATTCTCTATGAAAGATACTTCTAATGTTAAGTATGAATTTTAAAAAAAAATTTCAAAGTGAAAGTAAGTCACCATTCTTCAAAATTCAATCAAAAGTTATCCTTATTCCTCCTTATTCCAAAAGTAATAGAACGAAGTACTTATTCATTGACTTCTTTAATGTTTTAAAATACGTTATTGCTATAAGAGTAATAGATAAAATTATATAACCAATAGCAAGGTATAAACAATTCATATTTGTACAGTAAACGAGAAACAACTGTTCCTATTTTAGACTAATAAATTTCAACAAATTCGTAGAACTATTGGAAGTGGTAAAGTCGATAATGCCACAATACGGGACAACTTAAATCGAATAAAATTGGACGCTACACCAGGCCGACATACTTGTCACTTAGTAATATAGTTCACACTGGTCAAATGTTTCAATATTGTTCATCTTTAGATTCTATATCGATTTTCTGTCACTTAATACTACGGTTTTCACTATAATCATTTCACAAAAACTTATTTTTTTCCTTGGAATAATAAAATACGTTCAAAAGGAATAACGCCCACGCTTTGATGCTTTTATTTTTGCATACACAATTTTTCTATTTCAAATATTACACTTTTATTTCAAATGCCTCTTTTGACACTCGGCATTCTATATTGGTTCAGATGCAGAAATTAATCAAAGAATTACTCAAAAATTTTAATCTGCGTTTTGGTCACTATCCATTTAGTTGCCCATCGAAGTGTTTTGCCCTGTAGCGCTTCACGCTAAGAAAACAATTATCATTTTTATTTTTCCCAACTTCTTCAATGCATGTTCAATGTTTACTCCCAACAACTTTTCCCTTTTATAATAAAATTGAAATAAAATTGGTTTATTTCTCTTGACAACGTGGAGATCATAAGAGCTTTTCTAATACTTTCTTTTGCCCAATGTGAAATATAGGGAAGTAAAGTGTGTGTATGTGTGGGGGGGCGCTCTTACGGTAAAAATTTTGACTTTTTAAGATTAAGCCTTTAATTCATTTTACAACAAAAGTATCCATAAACAAAGTTGTAGAAATTGAAAACATCTAAAACTTTTATTTCAAACATTTTTTTAGAGCGCTTTGTTTAGGGTCAGTCAGTGTTTCTTCGTTTTGTATTGTTGATTTTGGTAAAAGAAATGGGTTTTTTAAGATTGCGACCTAAGTACACATTTCACGACACAAACATTAGACAAAACTAAAGTTATACAAAATTTAAAAAAAACCTACAATTTTTATTTCTAACAGTTTACCTAAGCACTTATTTTTGCATCAATTAGTAATTTTTCTGTATTTTCAAATCGAACAGAGGTAGATTATCATTCAACGTCATTCACTCATGATTAAAATTGGTTTGTGTTCTTAATTTTACACTGTTTACTCTTGATTAAACATAGGTTATATGTTTCATTGTTTACATCGGCAAGATAAAGTCGGCGAGTGTTTCACATCCGATTATTTTCTTCTAATAATTCTGATACCAGAACGTTTAAGGTTCACTGTGAAGCTACTACCATAAAACGTGATATTTTCTTGAAAGTTGAAATGTTCAAGCAACATTATACGTGAATTTATGAAAAAGTCACCCAATATCACCGACATTAACCGACACAAAAAACCATTGAGTTAGTTTCATGATGGTACGCATACGACAACCACGTTTAACACACAGTCATCTTTTATCTAAAATATAACCTCCAAAATGTTACTTTTGTAACTGTAATCTTTCGATTAGACACATCTACTGATAAAAATCAAGTATGAAACACTCACACGACTTTCTCTTGTCAATGAAAATAATGAACAATATAACCTAACATTAAAAATAAACAAAAACTAACCTCAAAAAACATAACCTAATTTTAAACGTGAGTGAATGATGCAAAATGAAAAGCAACCTTATTTTAACTTAATACGGAAAATCACTTTTTCACACTAAACTAGGCTCTATAGAGATAAACGCTTGAAATACAAAATTGTAAGGCTTTTAATTTCTTATAAATTTTATTACATATACTTTAGTCGTAAAATGCATACTAAGGCCGAAATCTGAAAAAATTCATTTTTTACAGATTTTCATGAAAAAAAAAACAGAAAATCACTAACAACCTAATATCGCTAAACTAACAATTATACAAAGAAATATTAGAAATAAAAGTTGTAGGCTTTTAAATTATATACACTTTTGCCCTAAAACGCATATTAAAGCAGTATTATTTAAAAAAACTTTTCTTTCTACACGAGCACAGCCTACCCAAAAATTTCAGCAGAAATTCCTTCCCTATTCATGTAGAGCATAAAAATGTAGTAAATGGGGTGATTTTTTTAAAAAAATCGTAGGAGCCCTTTTTGAGAAAATCGCAAAAAAGTGAAAAATTACACGAATATACTAATACCGGTTTACCAATTATGATGAAAATGTTCGTATCGGGTCCTCTATAGTACCTAACTTAAGTTAAAGGTTCAACATCGCACGATGTTTTGTTCTTGAGATATTTTGTTTACATACACGCACGCGCACAGACCAATCGCTAAAAATCATGTTTTTTGAGTTCATGGGGTCTGAATATGTGTATATCCGGTGAAAACTCGATTTCGAAAAATCGACATGTAAACAATACTTTCCTTCCTTAGATTCATATAGGTAGAGAAAGTAATAAGCAATGGTTAACAAATTTTTAGATCTGATTAGAAATTTCTTATTGATATCCTCAACTGACTAAATTAACCAACTTCTGCGTCTCAAACAATATTTTGATTTTTAAATAAATTAATTACTCCAAAGAACTCTAATAACTAATTTATTACGTCAATGAGCTCTTTAATAATGACAGTGTTTTTCTTTTGTTTTAATTTTTGTTGAATTTCGAGAAACTGTTATGCTCTAATTTCACTGGGTTCAGATAATTTAAAAATTGGGCTTTTCTATTTTGTTCTTCAATATGTTGTTTTTATGCATTAGTAATTTTTATAAAAAAAATAATTATAGTTTAATTTTTGTAATCATTAATACCCTTTGGTTTTGATGTGACTTTAAAGTTATACATAAACAACCGGCATTTTGAAACATCAATTTTTTTCGTCTTCTTCTTCTTCTTCTTACTATGAAGGATTAGGCATAAGCCTGTTCCGAACTCACAAACCATCCTGTACGTCTACCCAAACACGAGACACTCCAGCCCGTACATCTCGACTACTGCCATCTTCTTCGAGGTCTTCCCACCTGCCTTCTTCCAAATGGAACATATTCCGTCACTTTTAAAGGTATTCTCCCCTTTGGTATTCGTTCCAAATGTTGCCTCCATTGATTCCGGTACTTCTCTTTTTTCATTCAAGGTAAATATACCCAACTGGGATCTAATTTCCTAGTTATGTATTAGATCCAGCCTCGAGCAGCCCTTCACCCTTCTTAAAAACCTCATTTCAGCTGCTTGGATCCTACTTTCTTGGTGTTTTGTTTTAAAATATACATTATACATAATATAGGCTTACAATATATATATATATATATATATATATATATATATATATATATATATATTCGTTTATTTAAAAATATACATGCTTAAATGAACTACCATAAAAAGTAATTTTTAAACAACAGATTAAATTTTCTAGTAACATCCAGGTTGTAGATACTAAGAAGTTTTCTTGCTTTTAGACACCCGGTGTATAGTTTAACATGAAAGTATAGTGAACAATTTCAAGTAATGGAATTATATGGTACATTTGTTGCGTGCAGTAAACGTAATATAATAATACATATACACAGATCTACACGCAATTTTGACCTAAATCAAAGTTAGTTAAATACCAGTCAGGAAACTATTGTCGCATTATCTCCCCTTCAAATAGGAAAAACTTATAACTGAGACCGTATTTAATAGTAAATATATTACACAAGCTTACACTTTTGCTGTGTTCTGTATATTATATAGAATGAATTTATTCCACACAATTTTTTTTGTACTGAAAAAAATAAAATTACCTTGGTAAAAAGAATTCACAGAAAAACAATCGTATTATAAAACATTTAGATTGATATCGCCTTAGATCTATTATTAGTACATAATTTTTAGTTAATTCTGGGAATTTCTTTTGCAAAAATAATTACGTTAAATTGATTTTCCTTGATAAAATCTTATTCTTTTATAGAAATACAACGGTTTTATTCAGTGAGCATTGAATAAACGGTTGTTTTAAACTTTTATTTATTTTCGAAAGCAACTGGCTTCTGTGTCAAGAGGTTCCGGGTTTGACTTCCGATCAAGTCTGGAATTCTCTCGTCCCTGATTTTCATCTATCTTCGTCCACCATCTGCTGCATTAATGTTTACATTAGTTATGGGTGAAAAATCTTTAATTTATTTAAATTAATCAAAAATTTAAAGCGAATGTTTTGAGTATTTAGTAGAGATTCATTACCGACATTACACGCCGGCCGCATTGGCGTAGTTGGTAACGTGCTCGCCTCTCATCATGCGGTCTTGGGTTCGAATCCCATTCAGGCACGGCATATTTTCATACGTTACAAAAATCATTTCATCCTTCACCGTCTGCATTAGCAGTAATTGCAGAACAGTCGCACGTTAAACCAAAAAAAAACTGACATTACACAATAAATTATTAATTTATAAGAGCATTATTGCCCATAACAGGCGATACAGGGACAGTTTGTGTGTTAAATTATTCGATCTGCTAGTTCTGGGGCGACAAAAAAATAGTTCTATTTCTTATCACATGGTCAGCCAATTATTTGACTGAAGCATTTAAGAACAGAAGAGGTAGAGGTGTAAAATACACTAGTCAGAGTTATCTCCTCTGAGATTAATGAATTGCATTTTACAATCAGACCCTGTGGTGAATGAAGTGAAGGTGTCAATTCAAAAAGAAATCGAAACTTCTCTTCTTCTATGGGATTTTTTTTTTTAATTTTATACCGAAAATACAATAATCAAAACTATTTTCTAACAATTGGGTTTATTAATACAAAAAATTAGAAGTTAAAAATAATTTAGTTCAATTTAACAATGTGCGTAAATATAAAGAAGGCCTACAGTACAAAGAATGTGTACTGTCAAATGGCAGTGAGTAGTGTCAAACCATGTATTGTTACATCTGTCAAGTCTAGGTTGATCTGTCAATCTAGGGTTAAGTGGGAAAAACTGACTTACAATAAAGCAATCTCAGTCAGAAATATGATGGTTAAATTAAACTCGAGTCATTAATGAGAATGAAAATGGAAAGTTACCAAATAATTCTATTACTCTCGAGAAATTTTCAGACAATATTGTCGAGGAGTCATAATGATACCTCAGTAAAGCTGCAATTAAGGTGACAAACTATCAGAGGACACCCTCACAAAAGTTTTGACGGCTCACCAGGGAATTTTGATGGCACTTAAGCAAATCAATTACGGACAATAAATTTCAATTGTCTCTGTAGCTCTAACAAAATTATTAACTTTTGATTTTGAACGTGTACTCCCAAAAATATTCCTGATATTATAAGTATATAGAAAGGAAAGTATTGCATTTATACCGATTTTTCAAAATCAAATTTTCACCGGATATACACGTTTTCAGACCCCCTGAACCCAAAAAAAAACACGTTTTCACATCGTACCAACATGAAACTTGAAATTTAAGTTAGATACTACTAGAGGACTCGACACAGACATTTTCATCAAAATCAGTCAACCGAAAGTAGTAGTTTATTCGTGTAATTTTTCATTTTTTTGCGACTTTCTCAAAAACGGCTCCTACGATTTTTTAAAAACCGCCTTATTTACTTCATTTTTTATGCTCTACAAGATAGATTATACGCCATGTCTGCTGAAACTCTTAGGGAGGCTTTGCTTTCGTAGAAAAAAATGTTTTCTTTTAAGATTCTCATGATTAAAATAATGTTATGTTTTTTGTTTATTTTTAATGTTTTATTTACCAATGTTCGGATATATTGTTTATTATTTTCATTGACAAGAGAAAGTTGTTTGAGTGTTTCACACCAGATTTTTTTATTCACTTCATTTTAGATAAATTTAAAACAATATTCTTTACTGGAAACTATTTAAAAATAGTTACCAGACTGCCTCCTTGGTGGAAAAGTTTACCAGATCGCCTCCGTAGAAATTATTACCAATCAGATCCCCCGTTTCATAATCTAGAATAGTGGGCAATGTATGCTGATGCGACTTTAAATTAACTAGACTTTAAAAAATACCGACTGGACTTTAATAAAAAAAACGTTTCGAGTGAAAGTTATCGAAGACATTTTTTATGTCAAGCTAGCAAAGATTCAAAACACTTATTTTTGAAGTACCCTCTTCAACGATAAGAAAGTGGTTACGATGTAAGTAACCATAGTAAAGTTACCCCGTAAGGAATTTCACACAAAAAAAATGTAAGATTTCAGCAAAAGATTCTGAATGAATGTTTAAATGGATGGTAGGTTATGCTAATTATTTAAAACTTAAAATACCTTTTTATTTAGTGCTTGGACTTACACATACAAAACACAACCCCTGAGTAGGATAAAAAACAAATCAAAATAGCATGATAATTCTTGAAACAAATAAAATAGCCATGGACATTAATACTTTCAATTCTGGCTGGGTTTTTACTCCTAATGATCATGACTATTTTCTTTTTATTATTCTTATTTGTGTTATATTTCTTCTTTAACTATTATGCACTTAGGAATTCGGTTTGCGGCTATGAAATGTTGAAAACGTCAATCAAGTAATTATATTCTCAAAGGGTATGTTTAGGTAGTAATGAAGTGTTAAATTTTAAAGTGGTAACGGACACTTGTAATTTTTTTAAGAATTTGGATTAAGAATTTTGAGCTTTTGGAATGTTAAATTTCTGCAGCTGCATCAAAGAATAGGGTTTCGTAGAGCCATAAACTAGGTTTACATTATGAAACATTTTATAACGGGTGATTCAAAAAGAGCGCCGGTTTTTAAACGGCTGGTAAATTTTTGTTTATCGGTTGGCAACATTGTTAGACCTCATTTCTATTTCGGAGAACATTCCGATTGACGATTCAGTTGTAGTTTCTCTTGTTCGCAGTGTAGTACTCTCGCAGTCTGTGTCTAACCATGGAGAAGTTTACTATTGCGCAACGAGTGTTAATCGTCAAAACATTTTACCAGAGTGGAGAGAGTTATGCGGCTACTGTCAGGCGACTTCGCGGTACTCTAGGACGTAATGAAGCACCGAATGAATCAACAGTTCGCAGGCTCATGAAAAAGTTTTTTGAGACGGGTTCAATAGTCGACCTTAAAAGTTCTGGACGTCGTCGTTCTGGCCGAACTGAGCAGAACGTTGCGTTGGTTCGTGACAGTGTGGCTGTTAGCCCAGCAAAATCAATACGTCGCCGTTCTCAACAATTGGGTTTACGATGTTCTTCTGTAAGGAGAATTCTTCGGTATGATCTCCAGTATCACCCGTATAAAATTCAGTTGCTGCACGAGAAACAATGTTGTTGCTCCGTGAACGGTTCCAGGATCGCATCATTTCTCGTAATTCCGACCATCAATGGCCACCAAGGTCGTGTGACTTGACGCCTTGTGACTTTCATCTTTGGGGTCATCTGAAGTCATTGGTGTATGCCAAGAAACCCCGAAACATCAATGACTTGAAGGAGGAAATTCGACGGGTTATCGGGCAAATGGAAGTCGAAACTTGTCGTGCAGTAATATCCAATTTCATGGACAGAGTTGATGCTTGCCAGCGCAGTAGAGGAGGACACATGCATGACATCATTTTTCATACATGAAATCGGAAGGTAAGATGAACTTGTTGATGTATTTATTTTTAGTTTTCCAATAAAATAAATCTCTTAATTTGATATATCAAAACCGGCGCTCTGTTTGAGTCACCCTATATTTTTATGATTTAACATTAAAAACTACAGCTTTAATAAAAATTTGGATCTAAAGTACGATGAGATAAATATCATAACAATAGGTACTACATCAGCATAAGGGCTATTTTTCTGCTAGATGTTTCCACATGATTTCTTATAATACTGTATTCTTCATAGAAATAAAATGTCCAAAAAATAAATCTGGGATGCCAAGGAAAACAATACAAAACACAATGGAATACTTAATTCAGTATTACAAAAGTGAAATGTTTTTGTAAATATAAAATAGATGTAGGCTTGTTATCCTGCACTCCGTTTGGAGCGAGTAAAACTGGTAAAACGTTCTGCCAGAGATAGTAGGTAAGTCCCAGATTCTGAAGTGAACCATCCACTGGGTGAATTTGGATAGGTGGTAAACCTACTCTACTGAACTGGAGAGGAGAGCTCTACTGCTTAAAACCATAGTCATAAAATTGGACGAAGCAATTCACCCTATCTTTGTTCGGTTTTAGCCAACGCCTCAATAGCATGCAATCGAAAGTTTCTTCCTGAGTCCAACCACACTCCGAGGTACTTCAATCTCTTTCCAGGGACCACCTCGACATCACCTACCTTGAACTTAATAGGGCTGAGCTTCCGTCTTCCGGCCATTATCACTGCTTCCGTCTTTTCAGGGGCTAGCTGTAACTTCCTCCTACGAAGCCACTGGCTTATATCCTCCCATTGAAGAGTTAACTTTAACTATAAGTTCCATCTATAACTCCCTATCTTTGTTACTGTGAAGTAACTTTATCGTGCATGATAGAATGTCTCTTAAATATAACTACCTGCAGCGGTAACAATCCTCATGGATGAGAATCCACCGTCACTTGACGAAGCCCAACCTTGTGAAAGCCCTACGAATAATGTGATAATGATAATGAACACCGCATGGACCGAAGTGAGAAGGAGGGTCTACATTACAAGAATGCCGAGAGTGTGCGTCAGGAACAGAGCTTCCAGAAAGGACAATTGCTTTACACAATAAAAATTAAATAATGTATAGATTTCCGTATAAAAACCAGAAGAAAATTGACAATTTTTGTTGTTTAAAACTGTAAGATCAATTTAAAATAAAATCAAAAGATTTTTCGTTTTTCTAAAATAGTAAAATGTTTAGTTTTTACTCTTTTCTTCTTTTCTTAATGGAATAATCTCTTAATTCCCCTTTCTTTTCCTCTTTTAATGGAAGACTTTTCTAACGGCGGAAGAGGCGGAAGAGCCTAGAGCGGCATCTCGAAGGAACTGTTTTGCAGGCTCATATGCAGTGATGTTGCCATCCCACTAATGAGCTTAATCTGCGCAGCGCTCGTAACGCGGCCAGAGGATTTTCTTAACTAATGGCAAACCTCATGATGCCTCGGACGATGGACCGGGATTAAAGGATAATTTAATCAGAATACGAACAAAGAAAAAGAGATTAGGAGAAACAACAAGGTATCCCAGAACAGAATACAGTGGTTAGAGCATGTAAACAGAATGCGGGAGGATAGGATATTTAAGCAGACACTGGGCTATAAGCCGAAGGGCAGGAGAGAACGAGGACGCCCGAGAAAGAGATGGGCAGATTTGAGAGGTTCGGAACAGGCAGAGATGCCTAATCCTTGAAAGGCAGAAGAAGACTCTTTTCCCCTAGCACCCTACAAATTATACGTAATAAAATTATATTTAAAAATCTGACGTGAAACACTCACACAACTTTCTCTTGCCAATGCAAATAATAAACAATGAACCTAACATTAGTAATAAAACATTACAAATAAACAAAAAACTAACCTCAAAAAATCATAACTTTATCATGAGTGAAAGACGTTAAATGAAAATCAACCTCAGTTTGACTTAAAAATATGGAAAATCACTCTTTCACGCTAAACTAGGCTCTGTAGAGAAAAATGCTTTATATAAAAGTTGTAGATCTTTTAATTTTCTATAAATTTGGTTATATACACATATGTCCTAAAATGAGTACTAAGGCCGAAATGTTTAAAAAATCGATTTTTCACACGTTTTCGTGAGAAAAAAACAGAATATTGCTAATTACCGCTAAATTAAGCGTTATACAAAAAAATGTTTGAAATAAAAGTTGTGGACTTTAAGTTCTCTACAAATTTGATTATATAGGCCTACATTTTTGCGCTGAAATGCATAATAAAGCCGCAATCTTAAAAAACAATTCTTTTACGCAAAAACAGCCTCACCAAGAATTTCAGCAAACATGGCGCCTACCCTATCTTGTAGAGCATAAAAATGTAGTAAATCAGGCGATTTTAAAAAACATCGTAGGACCAGTTTTTGAGAAAATCGCAAAAAAGTGAAAAATTACACGAATAAACTACTACTTTCGGTTGACCGATTTTGATAAAAATGTTCGTGTCGGGTCCGATAGTGGTATGTAACTTAAGTTTCAAGTTTCAAGCTCGTACAATGTTCCGTTCTTGAGATATTTTGTATACACACATACACACACACACACAGAGACCAATCGCTAAAAACATGTTTTTTGGGTTGAGGGGGTCCGAAAACGTGTAGATCCGGTGAAAACTCGATTTAGAAAAATCAACATGAAAACAATACTTTCCTTCCTATACATTCATATAGGCAAGAGAAAGTAAAAATGTACTTCGAGAAACAAAATTTTTAAATAATAAAATTTGAATGATTTTTTTATATTTTATTTTCAATGATGTGTGTGTTAATAATTGTTTTCTGTATAAAGTTAATAAACATTATAAAAGACGATTGAAAACTTGAAAAGTTAAGCATAAGCCATATTTGATTCATTTGCACTTTTCATCAGGAGTCAGGAAACTCGACGCTCTAAGAATAATTAAAAACACGATAAATATGGCTGTACTGATGTATGTTGTTCGGAGGGCATCTTCTTCCAATTCTTCTGGAGATTTTGGTGGTACTATAGGAGGACCACCACCACCTCCCTTCGAAGCTCGAGGAGCCTCTTGTTTACTAGCTCGAGGCTCTTCAGGTGGATCTGACATCTTCACGAGGCGGGTCTTAAATAATAAATATTAGGATGTAGCCAACTTACTCATTTGATTATAATTACTGTTATAATTTTTTGAAGAAGATCATTAATTTATGGAAAGTTGCCCATAATTTTATCACGGATTACATGTGTTGTGTAATGTAGTGTTAAACGCCGCGGTGTAAATTAAAAATGTTAACTAAAGAATTAGGTCATTTTTAAATACATTAATTTTACTGTTTGCAATAGATTTCTATAGAAACTGAAATTATTTATAGTTTAATTTTTTTAAGATAATGTGACTAATCTACGCTAATTATCCTCTAAGTATTAGTCCTTCCTTTTTCTCTTTCGAACATTCCAATAGTTCTTCATCATTACAGAGTGTGCTACTCTTCTCTTCTCTGATCAAATGGTTCCTGTCTTCCTTCTATTGGTTTGCTTCTAGAATTCCTTAAAAGTGTTAATGACGTTTCTGTACTCTTGTTTGTCGTGTTATGTTTTGCTCTCTTAGGTCTTCGGTCAGACCTAAGTCTCCTTTGGGAGACTGCGGAGGGAGGAGACATATTGAAATCAGAGGGATCGCCCTCTCCAACAGTGAATCAATCCTGTCCCGATCTCAGTAGGTAAGGTAGGCACATTAATTTCCTGAGCTGGTGGTGAAAGAGATGAATGAAAGTGAGAGAGTGTTAGTGTTGGTCAGTGACAGCGAGAGGGGAATTAGGCTACGGTTCCCTTCCACGCCCCGCTGACATTATGTAAATTTTTTTTAACCCGACATTTCCCTTGAAATATTATATAAACAGTTCCGAGGGAAGTGGAGGGTTGTTTGCTGATGTTGGATCAAGTGGCCGAGCGGCGGGTTTTTGTTTGGTAAGGCGGTTGCGGCCTCCTTGAGGCTGGACAAGGACGCCTCAATTGAGTCCGACACTACTTCCCCCATAGTGAGGGAGTGAACGTGAGTTTTTCTCGCCACCTCGGAAAAAAATTCTTCGTTGATTTTTAAACCAGTCAATTCGCGTTTTCCTTTCCACCATTGATTCTGAAATCTTTTTGCCTGTACTTTCTGTTAATATTAACTTGATATGTCGGTAAAAGCAGAGTCTTCGCTTTCTGAATGAAGTAGTAGTTTCCTAAGGCTTCTGGAAGAGTTCTTCATTACAGCGCAGCTTGTAATCTTTTCTTTTTCTCTTAAGTACCGATATTTTGCTCATGATCTTTATTTCTTTTCGATCTGGTCAAACAGTCCTTTTTATTGTGCGGTATACGTATATATTGTTCGTATACGTATACGTAGACGTATTGAGTCACGTTACTCCACGGTCACGTAATTCAAGAGTCAGTCACGTAGTTCCAGAGCAGGTCACGTGATTCCTGAGTCGGTCACGTAATTCCAGAGAGACTCATGTTATTTCAAAGTAAGTTACATGATTTCAGATTCGGTCTCGTAATTCCACCTTCAGCGTAGGTAATTTCTACAGCGTAGAGACTTTAAGATTTGATAACCTCATTGTAATGTCTTCAGCTACACATTGCTTCTTTAAAGTTAATATTAAAGTATAATTTTAATATTAACTTTTTATATAAGTTTTGTACTCACATCCATTCGTATTACCACATTTATTCCAATAAACGAGGCGTCGGAAATTGAGATATCCAACGATAATTAAAAACCATGTGCCAGGATATGTAAAAAAAAATTGGTTCGCTAATTTTTTAAACTATTTACCAAAAAAAAAAAGTGGTAAGTGAGCTCACCTTTAACTTTGTGTTTTACCTATCATCATTTCCATGTCCCTTTCCGACATTAATTATACCATTTCTGCATTTCATTCTGTTCAGTTATGTGTTAGTTGGACGCAGGTTATAAAATTTTGGGGCCAAGTGAGAGAAGTGTCGCTAATACAACGCACTTGTCGCTTTATCTGGAAGAAGTAGGCGTTTGTTCCTTATGTCATAATTATGAGATTACTTTGGATGTTCGATTTACTCTTATCCAGCTTTCTCAAGACCTCTTTTACAAACAGTTGCCTGACATTCATTACTTGATATTATTAATAACTTTACACACTGTTATTAGTTAGCCTACCACTAAAACAGTTTATGAACTACAAATAAAATAGGCTACTATTAAAAACATTTGCAAGAATAAAATTTTCCGTTCTGTTAAAAAATTTTCAGTAGCCTAACTCAATTTTTTTAGTAAAAATTTGCAGTGCAAAAATATTTTTATAATTTGTAAGAAATCCAGCGGACAGAAAACTACCCCATGGTCTTACTTTTCGTCAATGAAAACCAGAAAATAAAAATTAAAACGTGATAAAGTAAAATATAATAAAATCGTCTGCTGGAATAAATTTTAAAAAAATGAAATTAATTAATTTCTTATACAATATATTTAACTGAACAGTAACGTTTAGAATCGTCAATCAAATAATAAGTAGAATTTGAAACTAAAATATCTGCGTAAAAGTTCCAATTGTTTCATATAAATCGGAAGATTTATTAAATAATTTTGATAAATTTCAAAATCCAATCGCCTAGGTCTGTAACAATAAAAAAAATTTAAATTTCACGATAATGACCGTACATAATTCATTTAATATTTCAGAGATGATAGTGAAAAGATTTTACGGTGAAATTCCCATGGAATTTTAAGTTCCAAGGTATTCCTTTGCAGGTTAAGCCGTTCACCCCTTCTTCAGTATTCCCCCTTTATCTAAACTTCCCTATTCACGTATTGGTTTATTCGGGCGTTAAGGAGCTCGTGCGTGCATGCAACGGTCTTACGAATTCGTCTGGCAAGCTGCAATCCCTGACAGAGTTCTACTAATAAAACAGAATTCAAATTTGACTCATGCATTCATAGTTATTCTCTTTGCTTTTATTTATAACCGCCATTACTCTTTTGAAATTTATTACTTTATTCACCTTGTAAATGTTTAAAAATATTATGAAACAATTTAAATTTTAAGTAGTTGTAAAATAAACTTAATAATTAAAAATTTAACGATCAAATTCTACGTCATTCAGCGAAACCGTTATCTTTTGTAACTTATTAAAAGATATTAGTGAATCATCAAATTTCAAATTAAATAATTCTTGGACCATTGCAAATCACAAACTTCAATTAGTTATTTTTATATTCGTCTCAACTTTCTGTACTGACCGATAGAAAGGCTAACAAAAATATATCATACATCTTTGAATTTTCGGAAGTGCCTTAATAAGGTTCTTGATTATTTTATAAGAGCATAAAACTTTACATCATTTCTAAACAAAAATACCTACACGTTACGGATCTTCTCCCAGCTTCTACTTGAATTTTAACAGATAACGAGGACATGTTGTAAATTATTATGAACGTAAAGTTTGTGTATACTGTGCAATTTTTAACGTTAAAAAACATTCAGCAGGGAACTCTTTTTAACTTCTTCTCACCCTTTATGAATAGGGTACGTAGAGAAGAATGTATATTGTTCTTTATATCGATTTTTCTAATCCGAGTTTTCATCGGATGTAGACATTTCAGGACCCCTGAAGCAAAAACACATGTTTCTAGCTATTGGTCTGGGTGTGTGTGTGTGTGCGTGCACGCGTGTCTGCGTAACCAAAATATCTCAAGAACGGAATATCGTACGAAGTAGAAACTTGGAACTCTCAGTAGGTACCACGCGGTACCCGACACGAACACTTTCATCAAAATCGGTCAACCGGAAGGAATAGTTTATTCGTGGAATTTTTAACTTTATTTGCAATTTTTCAGAACAGTTCCTACGATTTAAAAAAAAATCTCATTTACTATATGTTCTATGCTCTACAAGATAAGGTAGGCGGCATGTCTGCTGCAATTCTTGGGAAGGTTGTAAAAAAATGTATTTTTTACCTCTAGTGGTAATAATAATAGAATAAAAATATTAACTCTAAAAATTAGTAAATTTGTAAAGTTGTTGTAATACCAATAAGACAATAAGCAAAATCTCAGTTTTCTAAAAGAAAAACATAAAATTTAGAAAAAATTTAGTCATGATAAATGAGGAGATGCTTTCTAAGATCAAGAAGAATATCTGTAATATAATCGTTTAAAATATTCAAAATAAGCCATTATATGGATTTTTATATTAAAGTAGTTCTAATATCTCCTTATAATTGGTGATTCAAGCTAGATGAAGTCCATCATTTAACTTATTCAATTTTACTAGAAAATCAACTTAAAAAATTTACGTTCGATGTAATAGAATTTAATCTCTCTAATCGTGTTCTTAGATTAGAACACTTAAGTAAATAGTTAAATTACTTGAAATAACTTAACCAAGGTTAACCACTTGAAAAGCATCTCATTAAACGTAATCATATACCTTGTACCTTCATACCACATTCAGTATTTACGACACCTGTTGGTCTGATACCTACTTGTACAATGATTTCTCTATCAACTTATTTATTTATTTTTCAGCATACAGTGTAATTATCTATATACAATTTCTTTTAAATTTAAAAATAATTTTTATTAACTTATTTTAAAAATAGCAATAATATTATTACAAATGTAGAAATTAAGTAACGAGTTTACCTTCAAAACATAATTCTTTATTCAAGTTTTATCGCTGTTTGCTAAGTAATTTTATTTAAAACAAAAGTGTATTTTTTTATTAATAGCTTTATTACGTTTAGATAGAACCTAAACCAATGACACAGCAAACTCAGCAATTTCTTTAAAAAATTCATTTTTGTAATTTGTTGTTGTTTAGGTCATCAGCTGAAAGGCTGGTTGGAACCTCTAGAGGCTTAAATAAAACGAGGAATGCGGTGGTTTATTCTTGCCTTCCTCACTGAGTGGAAAAGTATGCTTATCAGCATGCTCTGGCCTCTGAAAATCATCTACTTTCCACCCAGCAAATGACATCTTTACTTCATTCAGCACAGGGTCTGGCTGTATAATAAAATTCATTACTCTCTGAGGAGATAACTCTGGCTAGTGTCTTTTACATCTCTACCACTTCTGCTCTTAAATTCTTCAGTCATATAGGGCTGACCAATGATAAGAAACAGAACTATTTTTGTAGCCCTGTAACCAGCAGATCGAGTGCAAACAATTTAACATTCTATCTGCTTGTTACGGACAATTTCGTAATTTATAATGACACATTTATAAATCCATATTTATACCATCACAATTATATTCAGGCTACATTTATTTTATTTTTATATTGTTGTATTCTTCGTACTATGTGGACTTATGGAACACAACTTTTCGGTTTGGTAAAAAATCGAATTAACGTCATTTCAATCCAAATTTCTCCGTTTAGCTACAAACCCTTTCCATGTGACACATGAAACCGTATAACCAGATTTAAACATTTCATCGGTTAATGAAATAGCAAAACTTACTAAAATAATTTTTATCAGAAATTAAAAAAACCGTGTCAACGTAAGACGTTATCCGCAAGACACTTTCCTGCAATACGACGCCTTCGTCGCCAGTGGATGAGAGACTTACTATAAATTTTAATTTTTATCTTTAAATGTAATATAATACGCTTTTATTAATATTGGACAATTTTTAATAAGATAGTCTATTTGTATAATACTAAAATTATATACCTTGGTTAAATTGACTTCTTAATCACGCTATTCGTGTGCTTTTGTTTTTATATGAATCGTCATATCTGGTGGTTACGTTTTTGTAGTATATTTCGAAATTATAAGAGTAAAGTAAAAAAAAATAATAACTCATGAAATAATTAAAAAATCATAAATTTTTCCCCATCAAATATGATTTTTAAGGTTTGATTTTTAGAACTGTTTTTAGAATTTTGTTCTCTAGGGGAACTTGTACAGAAAAACGTGTGTATTTAAAAAATTATTTTCTTTCTTTGTTGATTAAACTTCCACTGCTATTAACCTTAGAGATGTTTTAAATACGGTAATACTGAAATTAAATATCGAACAGCAGAACTTAAAAATATTAAATTTTTTATAACGGGAATATTGAATAACATAAATATTGAAATATTTTTATATAGAGTGGGACATTTCCTTTTGATACTAATTTTAAAATGGTTTAAGTTGGCCCAAATTACGTTCAAGTCTTATTCCTGAAATGAGTTGCTGAACACCCACTTTAATTTTAGAGGATCTCCTCGAAGGTCTACCTACATCCTTATTTCCCTCAGATCCGTAAATTATTTCTTCGAGGGGATTTCTTCGAAGTATTCGATGATCATGATCCCTCCATCTCCTTCTTTACTGACTAATTTTCGTCCTGGATATGACGATAAACTGACCCTTAAAACTTAAATGGTCTCATACCGTCTATTACGTCTCAAGAAGTAACAGATATAAATATTAATGGTTTTGAAATGAAGGTAAAAATGGCTGTGGGAACCTTGAAAGAAGTTCATTGACAAGTTGGTGACTACCAAAAGAAAATCAACGTACTTTTTATATCTTATTGGTCATGCCTCCGGAAAATTCTCTCTGGAAGAAGAAAGGTGACGGCGCGATGTTTCCGGCGCTTTGAAACTGGAAATTCCAAGTTAGTAATGGTAACCCACTCAGAATAGTCGTAATCCTACAGGATGCGGGTTGTACGGCATGATGATATCTTAATTATTGTAAAAATATTTTCCACCCAATCCACAATATATCTGCGGAAATAAACTTTTTTATCTAAAAATTAAATAAATATTTCAGATGACGAAATAATGGTTTTAACTCTATTATGTAACAATTTAAGTGAATTTTTTCCAAAAACTATCTCTCTAATTTCATTTGACCCAATCCTAAACATTTATAACTTGTCTACACTACTTTTACCCGTAAATAATGACAAATATAAAAATTATGTTCTTAATAAAATTATATTTCTGTCCTAGATTTAGGCCTACATAGTAAAAAATTATAAAATTTCAGTTTCTTTTATATTTTTCTTTAAAATTTACTTATCTAAAAATTGATATCCGTCTAGTTTAATTTTCTTTCATAGGAAGAAAATAAAAATTTATATTATTATCAAGCAACTGAAAAAAAACAAAAGAGCCATGTTGTAAGGAGATACATTCCGGGACGATTAAAGAAGTAATAATTATTTATTCATACGCTTTTTTGCAGCTTTAAGATTTTAAATTATCTTATAAAAACAAATACCATTTTTAACGTAGGATGTAGGTCAAAATGGCTTTTAATTCATTATCAGATCAAGTAAATAATAAATTATGTAAAAATTGTAAAATGTATTTAGTTGTTATTTTTATTATCTAACCTATTTCAAGGATAACAATATATTAATAATTAAATAATATTGACCTATATATGAAAGAATAAAATTCTGGGTTCATCCGGATTTGAATAATACAGTCGAAGTTCCTGTTGTGAAATGACAAGTAGCCGTTTTTAATTCTAGTTAATGTACTCGTACTTTTGTTATGTTATTTTCATAATTTTATAAAATGTCGTTGGAAAACAACTGAGTTCCTTTTTGTTAAATATTTATGCGGAAGTGTTCCAGTTTTTATGTTTATTTTGAAATGTTTTTAAACAAACATACATACATTAATATTTTGTTATAAATAGTATACTTTATATTTTAATAATATTTAATAAATTAATATGTATTCATACAGTAAACTCTCTGTATTCCGAATCCGGATTAACCGAAACCCGGGTTATTTGTAATCTGTAAAAAATGAATTTTTTAAAACTCCGGTCTTAGTATGCATTTAACGACATAAGTGTAGCCTACATAATCAAATTCAAAGAAAAAAATATCTACAACTTTTATTTGAAGCATTTTCTTTACAGAGCCTAGTTTAGTGTGAAAGAGTGATTTTCCGTATTATTAAGCCAAACTAAGGTTTTTTTCATTTTTCATCATGATTAAAATAAGGTTATGTTTTTTGAAGTTAGTTTTTTGTTTATATTATACGTTTTATTACCTTAGGTTATAAAACATAAAACAAGACAAGGGTTTGTTGTTCATTATTTACATTGGCAAGTGAAATTTGTGTGAGTTCACACCAGATTTTTATAATAAAAGACCTTATTCCATGTCATTTAGAAAACCCGGCTTATCCGTAATTTTAGGTTATCCGAAATCGGCTCGCCCCAATTATTTTGGATAAACGGGATTAAACTGTATTTCTCATACACTCATATTAATTGTATCATACTCATATTTAATAATATTTATTTATGTAGGAACCAAAATAATCTTCACCAAATTATGATTATAGTATATTTTTCTCATGTCCTGAAAGCTCAATTTTTTAACTTGGTCATGCGCGACTACAATAAGTAATTCCTACAGTATTCTGTCGTCTGTTACGTATTATTGTTCGTACAATATTACGAATTAGGCGTGGAACCTGATCTGTGAGGGGTACTCTACTATAAACAGTATTTTGTCAGTCTACAATACAATATATTTACCACAACTCCTAGAAGTTACAACATACGTATCTTCAAAAAGTATCAATACAACTTAGTTACACCTTTTATGCTTGGGCCCGAAACCTGTTCTTTAAGGCTATTACACTATAAACAGTATTTCGTCATATCTAAATTACTACATTTACCAAATTTTCGGAAGTAGTAACATAATATAACATAATATATATTTTGATAAGTACCAATACAACTTATCTTATTCGTTTTATGTTTTCACGTTAATAAACATCAGAAGAAACTCAAGTTTTTATTAAAAGAACTCACTCTACCATTTCAAACAATATAATATAGTCCCCCAATAAAAGACTCAATTTAGACTGTCGTCTGGTTTTTTCCCAAATCTACAATAAAACAACTACAAATGTTTCTACGATACTTTTTTATAGGCTATTATCTTCCCTGTCTATTATATTTCAGCTCCATTTCATAACGTGGAAATTACTCCATTTTCACGTTCTTGGTTTAACTGTAAATTGCACCACCTTCAACTTCCATCGGTGGGCAAATACTCTACTGTTAACTAAAAATTGATAAATAAAAATTGTTGGGCGCCAGCTCTGTCAGCAGAGCATGAGAAATAAATAAAAATACTATATTTCATGGTACTAAACTAATTTAATAAATAATAAATTCCTAACGAAATCACCTAACTACTAACAAAATTATCTTTAAAATACCTTTACCTATTTTAAAATACAGCCAACCTTTTTGCCGCGACGTTAATACAAATACAAGCACAGAACCTCCCTAAAAGTTCAGCAGACGTAGCACTTATGCTTTCTTGTAGAGCTTATAAATGTAGTAAATAAGGCGATTTTTTAAAATTTAGGAGCCGCTTTTGAGAAAATCGTAAAAAAGTGAAAAATCACACGAAAAAACTACTACTTCTGGTTGACCGATTTTAATGAAAATGTTCTTGTCGGGTTCCCTTGTGGTATCTAACTTGATTTTTAAGTTTCAAATTTGTACAATATTTCATTCTTGAGATATTTTGTTCAAACACACTCACACACACACAGACCATCCGCTAAAATCATGTTTTTTGGGTTCAGGGCGTCTGAAAATGTGTAGATTCGGTGAAAACTCGATTTCGAAAAATCGACATGAAAACAATACTTTCCTTCCTATATATTCATATATTGCCCATAACAGACAGGTGGAGTGTCAAATTGTTTACACTCAATCTGTTAGTTGCAGGGCTAAAATAAATAGTTCTGTTTCTTATCAGATGGTCAGCCAATTAAATAACTGAATCATTTAAGAACAGAAGAGGTAGAGGTGTAAAAGACACTAATCAAAGTTATCTCTCTGAAAGTAATGGATTTCATTATACAGCCAGACCCTGTGGTGAATGAAGTTAAAGTGTCATTTGCAGAGTGGAAAATGGTATATATGCTTTTCAGAGGGCCCGGCATGCTGATAAGTGTACTTTTCCACTCAGTGAGGAAGGCAATGGTAAACCACCTCACTCCTCGATTTACTTAGTAAAACCTCTACAGGTTCAAACCAGCCTTTTTGCTGATGACCTAAACAACATATTCATATAGGCAAGAGAAAGTAGTAATTCAGTATGTTTTTTTTTGTATTAAAACGTTTAGCGTTAAGAGAACCATGGACTCAGTACTACTTTACACAAAATAAAAAGTTCATGGATTTGGAAATCATTTACTGTAACTATTATTATAAGTTAATTTATATGGTTAATATAAAATTCCTTTCTGCCACGAACTCCCAAATAATATAACAAAATTATCGACAATATAAAGCTGCCAGTGACAGTAAGCTGACATTGTGAGTGCGTAACTACAAAAGGTATTATACCAACAAAATTTAATATACGTACACTTTTGCTAAAATAAGAAGAAGAAATTAATGGTCGGGAAAAGTTGTGTAAGAAACTCAGTTTCACAGTCAAGTAAATTTTACACCTGTGGATTTTGTTCATTCAGCATATTATTAGAACAAAAGGAAAAACTGTTCTACGCCTTTTTGTAATGTTAATAACATGTGACGACATAAAATAACCCGTATGTTATTTACAGATATAAAACCGAGCGAGAAATGAAAATCTTAAATCGTAGAACCCGTAAAATTTTAATCTTAACTATAAATCTATGAACGTACAATATTTTTATAACATCATATTATTTTAGACGTTCATTTTATGGTTACTTTTAAGATTATTTTCGTATTTCCTTGATTTGTTTTGGTTTCAACTCTTACTGAGTTTCTCATATATTAAATTTTTATATTTAATAAATATGTTATTAAATCAAAACTTCACTTAATTTAAATTAAGAATCCATATATAAGACAACTGACATAAATTAAGTTTTATTTTAATAATCGCAATTATAAACTGTAATGTTTATGTTTTTGTATATACAATATTGAATTAACTGTTTTGAACGTTCTCAAACATTCTAGAAGGCCACCTTAGCAACCTATAAATAGGTGTAAAAATCAAACGATGACGAGAAAACGATTGTACGAAAAATTGTACTGGAAAGTAAAATAAAATTTTGTTGTTCAGAGTTATGATATCTTATTATTTATGATAACGAATCGAACTTCTGCGAAGTTACAATCTCTTAAAACTTCTGTTATATTTAGTTCATTCTAAATTTACTCAAATTATTTATCAGAAGGTGTGATTTCACCACGCAAAAGCCATAAAATGGAAAAACTTCCCCGTATATGGAAAAACAAATAGACTGGCAGGCTATACAAAAATAACTTTTAAAAAAATTAGAGAATTTCCCTCCAAAATCATGTTACGTATTGATAAAAAGTGACTTATGTCACTTTTGATGTTGTTTAGGTCATTAGCCGAAGGCTGGTTTAAACCTCAAGAGGCTTTACTAAGGAAAACGAGAAGTGAGGTAATTAACCTACGCCTTCCTCACTGAATGGAAAAGTACGCATATCAGCATACCAGGCCCTCCGAAAAGCATCTACTTTCCATCTTGCAAATGACACCTTCACTTCATTCACCACAGGCTTTGAATGTATAATGAAATTCATTACTTTCAAAGGAGATAACTCTGAGTAGTGTCTTTTACATCTCTACCTTTTCTGTTCTTAAATTCTTCAGTCATATCGGACTGACCATGTGATAAGAAACTATTTTTTGTACGCCTGGAACTAGCAGATCGAGTGCAAATAATTTAACACTCCACTTGCCTTTTATGAGCAAATTAAGTCACATCAAAATTGATGGAATTATTTTTTTAACTTATTTTCTCTTACGCCAAGAATTACTAAACCAATTACCCAAAACATTTTACACTCGCCACGATGCCAAGAGTTCGGTAGATGAATCTCAAAATCCAGTTTTTACTAAAAACCGGAGGTTTTTAAAAAATTCAGTTTAAACCAACCGCGTCTTATAATTATAAATCGTAATATATCACAATACGTATTTCTAATGAAAATTTAATAAAAAAACAAATTCTAATTAACATCGTGAGACATCATTAAAATTAGTAGAAAAATGTACCAGCCACAAAAACGTATGTTTTTTGTCACAATACTTTTTCAATAACTGTAGATTAATAAATGAACTCATCCGGTCGTAAAGCATTTCATTATTGTTCCTTTCAAATAAAATAGGAATTTACCTTTATTACGAAATGATTAACACTCCGAAACTCGTTAAGCCATTTAAAGCTAATTACGTTTAATTATTTCACCCCTGACAAATAACATTCGATTGAATACGTTTTTTTTTTGGTAGAAATCAAAAGTAAACGTAATATATTTAGTATAAATCTATCGAAATATAACATGACAAAATATAAAATGTAACCGCAAAAACCGCAAAAGAATTTTTAATAAGTTCTTGATTATTTCTTTCAACCCTAAAATGAAAACAAACAGGAATTTATAAATTTTCTTTTCCCCATTGTGTGTCCCGAAACTTACATTTTATACCAATGAATTTGATGGACTTAGATTCTGAAGGGTTTGTGATACTCTAGAGAAGTTTCTTGTAAATGATTGGTTTCGGTACTTAATTCAGAGTAGTTTACCTCGAGGGTTAGACAAAAAAATACCGATTTTTACTTTCTCTTGCCTATATGAATATATAGGAAGGAAAGAATTGTTTTATGTCGATTTTTCGAAATCGAGTTTTCACCGGATCTACACGTTTTCAGACCACCAGAACCCAAAAAACATGTTTTTAGCGAATGGTCTGTGTGTGTGTGTGTGTGTGTGTCTGTGTGTGCGTGTGAACAGAATATCTCAAGAATAAAACATTGTACGAACTTAAAACTTAAAACTTAAGTTACATACCACTACCGGACCCGACACGAACATTTTCGTCAAAATCGGTCAACCGGAAGTAGTAGTTTATTAATTTCGTGTAATTTTTCACTTTTTTGCAATTTTCTCAAAATCGGGTCCTACGATTTTTGTTTAAAATCGCCTGGTTTACTAATTTTTTTATGTTCTACAAGATAGGGTAGGCGCTATGTTTGCTGAAATTCTCGGTGAAGCTGTTTTCACGTAAAAAAATTGGTTTTTTTAAGATTACGGCTTTAATATGCATTTTAGCGCAAACATTTATGGAATAAAAAATGTAGAAAATTTAAAATCCTACAACTTTTATTTCAAAAACTTTTTGTATGCTTAGTTTAGCGGTAATTAGCGATTTTCTGTTTTTTCTCACGAAAACGTGTAAAAAATCGATTTTTTTAAAGATTTTAGCCTTAGTATGCATTTTACGACAAAAGTGTATACAATTAAATTTGTAGGAAATTAAAAGCTCTACAACTTTTATTTAAAGCATTTTTCTACAGAGCCTAGTTTAACGTGAAAGAGTGATTTTTCATATTTTTAAGCCAAACTGAGGTCGATTTTCATTTTGCGTCTTTCACTCATGATTAAAATAAGGTTATGTTTTATGAGGTTAGTGTTTTTGTTTATTTCTAATGTTTTATTACTAATGTTAGGTTATATTGGTCATTATTTGCATTGGCAAGAGAAAGATGTGTGAGTGTTTCACACCAGATATTTTTTTATAGACCTACATGATAATTTCTGTACAAACTAGTTTGTGTACTTCATTTAGTCTTCAATATCAAGGTACCAGTAAAACCTTTGGAAAAAAATCCTGGACCCAAGGGTGTGTTCTCGTGGCGGTAGACTAGCTAATCACAGATGTGGAAAATATGTAAATAACTATATTATTTATAGAATACAAGATTATATATTTTTGTTTTATTTTATTCCTTAAACTTCTTGGTCATAAACGACTACAGCTGTTAAAACTTTTTTTTACAGCTGTATGTTAAAATTTTCTAGATCTTGACCAAGAATTACACTTGCGGATTTCCAGTTCATCGTTATCTAGCACCCTAAACTGTTGTTCCACAGAGGGAGGAAAACAATATTTTATGAAAGTTAAACATTAAGAATAAATCGATGAAAATTTATTCATTATTTTTTTTCATTTACATTCACACGTCTTTTATTTACTTACATTTCATTCATTTCTTTTATTTATTTACATTTACACGTTTTTTTTCATATTTCGCCTCATTTACACGTCATACATATGACGTGAGGATGATATTATCATCCTCATCTCATTGCCGGCTGCATTGGCGTAGTTGGTAACGTGCTCGCCTCTCATCATGCGGTCTTGGATTCGAATCCCATTTAGGCACGGCATATTTTCATACGTTACAAAAAAAAATCATTTCATCCTTCACCGTCTGCATTAGTAGTAATTGTAGAACAGTCGGACGTTAAACCAAAAAAAAAAAAATCCTAATCTCATTGGGTCATGGGGTTGCTTATTGTTCTGAATTGGACAGATTGCAACGTACACACAATAAGCATTAAAAACCTTACTTATTATTTTTATCTAATTAACCTTTTGGTTTCCACTAATCGACATTTACTAAGTATACGCTCACCTATAGGATAGTTTTAATTTTAATTTACAAAACTGTTTTGAGACCAATCTGGTTGTATGGTGTCCAGCTTTATGAAGTAGCGACAGAGAGTAACTTAAAGTCGATCTAGGCCTTTAAATCAAAATTCTTAAAACTTTCTTCTGGTGCTCCTTTTAATATAAGCAATGAAACCCTTCACAACGATTTCAAAATTCCGACAGTAAAGGAACTAACCGCGTTCTTCTATAATGTATAGAAAATTTCGCGTACGAATAGATAAACATCTTAAACAACTAGTCCGTGACCTAGCTACAAGGGAATTCCCGACTGTGTGACGTCTAAAGCGAAAATGGAGCAGTAATCTCTTGGTCTGAATAACGGACAACACCTGTAATCCTTAATGGAGAATGTACTACTAGGTACCTCTTCTCCAGAAAGTAAAATTCACCGCCCATCAAATTAAATATTACATACGGAAACTATGCAGCTCAAAGAACAGTACCATAATAAAAATTAAAAACAAAAAACTAAAAATTTTAATCATTACTTTCCGACATCTATGTTTCATTATCTTAAAATTATTTCCATAGTGTCTTGACTACGTCATTATACATTATTATTTGTATAACTGTAAATAGTACTAAACTATTAAACCATAAAATACAATATTAATCCTCCTACGATATAATAAAATATTAGAACCTATACAATATTTTCTCCTCCAAGCACAGGTTTAGATCTTTTGAGAGCGTTATATTTTATAAATAAATAAATAACTTTTAAACAGCCACCACTATTTTTAATAAATTTTCGTAAGAATAGATTGTTGTTTAGGTTATCATCCGAAAGGCTAGTTTGAACCTGTAGAGGCTTTACTAAGTAAAACTAGGATTGAGGTGGTTTACCATGACTTCCACACTGAGTGAAAAAGTACGCTTATCAGCATGCCGGGCCTTCTGAAAAGCTCATATTTTCCACTCTGCAAATGACACCTTCATTTCATCACCACAGGTTCTGGCTGTATAATGAAATTCATAACTTTCAGAGGAGATAACTCTGATTACAGTCTTTCACACCTCTACCTCTTCTGTTCTTAAATGATTTCATTGAATTGGCTGACCATATGATAAGAAACAGAACTATTTATTCTAGCCCTGCAATGAACAAAATAAGTGTACATAATTTGACACTCCACCTGTCTGTTATGGGCAGAACAATAGATAATAGAGTAGTAAAGAGGAAATTTTAGAAGTGTTTTGATAATTTTTAATAGGAGTACGTACTATTGAATGGGGGGGAGAGAAAATACCTATTTATTCATAAAATGAGATTATTTATTAATTTTAAAAAATTTTACCAAATAAAATGTAATAAGTGTGTATTATTATTATTATTATTATTATTATTAGGTATTATTATTCTACTTAATTATTCGCGTCTTCTGGAATAGGACGTTATTAGCAAGGAATAGAACTCAGGACCTCCCACTTTGTGGGTAAGCACTCTAACCACTAAGGCGGCCAAAAATTCATTTTATTAGAAACCACAAGATCAATCAATTATTAAAGTTATTTTGTTTTTTAATCATATAATTACTACTATAAATTTGTAATATAGTACTACGTTGAAAAGGTTATAAAATTTTGTATTTAGAAAAATTTATTAATCAAACCTGGTATTTTTGTAAGTGTACTTTAATATAATTGGAAAAGCGATTTATAACCTATTTTAATTTTAAACTTGTCAGATAATATGTTTAGATTTTGTTATCATACGTGTAGATCTAAATAAATTCAGAGACCTTTATTTACGAGATTTATTCATGAAAAATTTACTTAAATTATACTAAATATAACAATTTTAATATAAATTATTGCATTTTATTATGATTTATTGAATTCTTAACATTTATACTTACCATTTGTCAATACAAATTCTCAAGATGAACATTCTAACCTAACATCTTATACATCAATATACAATCTACCATATTTATAAATACAAAAACAATATAACAAAATACTTATATTTATTTACAAATACTTACATTTATTTTAAAATATTGTTTCATTTATAGAATAGTTTTTCAAGAGAGTGGTTTTGTTTTGGTAAAATGGTTAATTTATGTTACCCGCGTTCAGTTATACCATACAAGTAATGAAGAAAGATTTACTAAGTTTTAAAATAAAAATATATTTATCATAAATTATTTTCACATAAATCTCAAAGCGAGTTCTTGTGAATAATATAATAAAAACCGAAAATATGATGACTTCTGATTGATTTAACCAAATGGTTATCAGTGTAAGAAGTAGGTTAGGTTAGAATTCTTAATATAAATAAAATAAATAAAAGATTTATGTATATATGTACTTACAATTTTTGTTCGTTTCGGAAAAGACTTCACCAGTTATGAACATAAGCAGCATTAGTAATAAAAGTGGAGCTTTGAAAGAAAGCGGGGGACCAGGTCCCCTTGATTTTAGGGACATGGTACAGAAAAGATCAATCGACGGCCTTCATACCATTTCACTACACTTAATTAAATGTTCATCATCAAACGAAACCGGAACGCGGAATAAAATAGCGTGGTGCACAATGGTCCATCATGGATCTAAACAATTTCATGAAAGATACGAACACAACAACTAGTCAATAAGGCTCAACTCAGCCGGCAATGACTAGAGGAGCGTACCATATCGATCCTTATGATACCAACGACACCTAGCGGCCGTTCGCAAAAATTATAACACGCCTGCGCTATTTCACTAACTTTCTCCATCATTATCAGGTCCCCTCGTATAAAACTGAATGTTTAGAAATTACAATCTAAAACACGTACTAATTAACTATTAACAATTTCACAAACTCGTTACGTTCGTTATTTATTTAACTTTAACTTATTTAAAATAAAATTCGTGATGAACCGTAATATGTTTCACATTGAATTAATTATATTTTTCTTCTATTATTCACATATCTGTTTCAACAAAATACAACAGTAGTGCAAATGCTTTTGTATTATCAATAAATAAATTACAAACAATGTACACAGTACCAATCCTTCATCTGGTTGTATAGTCAGAGCCCCTTTTACTCATTCACTAATTTTCACCCACAATCGTACAACTCAGTTTTCACTCACTACCCTCATTCATTAATAAATACTTTTAATGTATCATGCACGTACAATGTCATTAAATTATACTTTTCTCATGTTTCTCATTCAATAACACTTTTAATTCATTGGTCAATAAAACTATAAATTACTTCTAATTAATTTTATTTCTATATCATATAACTGATCAAGCACATAGAGTTTTTACTTCTACATCTTAAATTTGTTTTTGTTTAGGTCATCAACCGGAAGACTGGTTTGAACCTTTAGAGGCTTTACTAATTAAAACGATTAGTGAGGTGGTTTAGTATTGCCTTCCTCACTGAATGGAAACGTATGCTTACCAGCATAGCACAGCCTCCGATAAGCATCTACTGTTCACCTTTCAAATGACACTTTCACTTTATTCACCACAAGGTCTGGCTGTATAATGAAATTCATTATTGTCAGAAGAGATAACTCCGACTAGTATCTTTTACGCCTTCAACTTTTTTGTTCTTAAATACTTCAGTCATATACTAATTGTAAAGTTGTGTTCTACGATATCAAAGCACTGCCAGTTATAAAAAAATTAAAAAGTAGAGTAAATTGTTGCAAATATTTAACTAAAAACTAGCAATTAGCTAAGCACGTTTTGGGGCCGCCTCCGTGGTGTCTTAGTTAGCGTGCTAGGTTTCAACCCGGAAAGTCCTCGTTTCGATTCCCTGGTATAGGAAAACAAATGCATAAACATTTTATTTGTTGTTGTTTAGGTCATAAGCCGAAGGGCTGGTTTGAACCTCTAGAGCCCTTACTAAGTAAAACTGGGTATGAGGTGGTTTTCACATGCCTTCCTCACTGAGTGGAAAAGTATGCTTATCAGTATGCTCAGTAGCCCCTATCAGTATCAGTATCAGTATCAGTATCAGTAGCCCCTATGAAAAGCATCTACTTTCCATCCTGCAAATGACACCTTCACTTCATTCACCACAGGATCTGGCTGTATAATGAAATTCATTACTCTCAGAGGAGATAACTCTGACTAGTGTCTTACGCCTGTTAAATAGATAATCTTTCCTATTCTTAAATACTTCAGTCATATAATTGGCTGGCCACGTGATACGAAAAAAAACTATTTTCTGTAGTTCTCGCACTAGAAGAATAAGTGCAAGTAATAAGTTTTGGGCAAATCTTAAATTTATTAATAAAAATTAAACCATATAAACATTTTTTATAAATGGTGTATATATGTATGGTGTATTTTATATGGTTCTTTTTTAGTTTATTTTAAGCCCCATCAACATCTTGGTTATTAGCGACTTCTTTGGGTTGAGGAACGGTGGATATGAACTTGTAATAATTTTCCAGACCTAGGCCGGGAATCGAACCCAGGACCTTCGCTTTGCAGAGTATCATGCTAATCACTGACACGGTGGCAACCATGGTGTTATATATGGTGTAGAATAGCTACATGTCAAAAACATTATTTTTACGTAAGCCTGTACTTTGCAGGTTTAACTTCTTTTATACACACACAATTTTTTTTTCGAATCATACCTTTTAAAAGTATTATTAGTGACAATTGCGTTAAAAATTTTGATTGCTTAAAAATTGGTTGTAACCAGAAGCTAGGTGGTATGGTTCCGTCGTTGGCGTATGGTTAAACAACCGGCTTCTACGCCGGGGTCCCGAGTTCGATTCCCGATCAGACCTGATATTTTTCATCCCTCTTCATCTATCATCCTTCTCACCGTTTGTATTAGCAGTAATTGCAAAATAGTACGACGTAATACAAAAAAAGATGCTAGCCGGTATTTGAACGCTGGATCTTCGACGTGGGAGTTCGAAATACATAAATTGATTAACCGAGGAAAACATTTTTTTTATGTATATTACGACTAATGGAGTATTTTTATAACCTTTGTAAATTACATTCGAAAAATTAATAAACTTACGTAGCCTAGTGTCTTTTTCAAAAAAATAAATTACTGACTAAATTTATACTCGTTTAATGGCAAATATTCTTCACTGGCTTAAGGCCAACTTGGTGTGTGATTGGCGAAACTCCAGAAAAAAAATAAAATATAACTTTTCCACTCAAAAGATTGCAATCTTCAAGAATCTTTATCGAATCCTTAGAAATACGTCCTGCAGATTTTATACAAAGTATTTTTCATGGAGTTTTATAAATTACTAGTATTTTCTCAGTTTGAAGCGTGATATTTCTGCCAGTGTTAATAAACTGATAGTTAGATAAAGAAAGTAATATTTATGAAAAAAAAAACGTAGTAAAATATTTACAAAATATATTTTAAATTTTAATTTTCAAGAT
The DNA here is from genome assembly GCA_035578175.1 of Catonia carolina. Taxonomy (NCBI): domain Eukaryota; kingdom Metazoa; phylum Arthropoda; class Insecta; order Hemiptera; family Achilidae; genus Catonia; species Catonia carolina. Next base: position 126,588,806 of record JAQMRL010000002.1, read on the forward strand.
TTTGAAGTTCTTGAAATAATGGAGCAATTTTTTAAAACTCTTTAATTTTCTATAGAAGAGGAGAATCCTTATTGAGACGCCTCCATAAATAAAAGCTTTCAAATTATCAGTAATAGTAAAATTTACGTAATAATGATATGTTTCCCGGCAAGTAATTTTCACCATAAACTAATAAATGTCTTTCCTTAAAATTTAGAATAGTGTCAGATCTTGAATTTTTAAATTAACTAAACAATTACTATTTAATTTGGTTAATATCCGTAGCTAGCCTACCACGCAGAGGTCCCGGGTTCGATTTTCTACCAAAGTCTGGAAATTTTCATAAGCTGAAACCTACCGTTACGTAACCCAGTGTAGTAGCTAATGACCGAGCAGTTAATACGACTTTAAATAAACTAAAAAAATTTGGTGAATAAAAATAGTCATAGGTCGTGTAGCATTACAAATGTACAAGGTGATAATAACCATGCGTTTATAACCTGACTGCTATTGATAATTATGTAAACATTTATGATTAAATACTTACATTTTGTAAATTATTAAACTTTCTAATTGCAATTAAAATCTTATTTATAAAATATTAAATCAAATAACTTAATAATCTCAGCTAATAATTAAAAATCAAGTGTTAATTTAGTGATGGAAGTTTTTATGTTTAAATGAATCAAAAGAGTATTTAAAAGTTACAAAAAACATTTTTATTCAAATTTTAAAATAAAGAAATATCTACGCAGTTCATCAAATAAGTTTAAAAGACGTATTTACAACAAAAAATTTATATTTTATTTGAAAGTATTAAAAATTATCAAACAAAAGGTAATGAATGCATATTTTATTTGGTGTGCTGTTGTCCGGGGCAGTTTGAAAAGAATGGTTGTATTTATGTGCTGTTTGATTTATGGAATATGTTAAGTAAATATAAAGTATAATTGTTTTATAATTCATAGTATAAAGTCACAGACAGACCTAAAAAAATATAAAGAAATATCTACACAGATCATCAAATAAGTTTAAAAGACGTATTTACAACACAAATTTATATTTTATTTGAAAGTTTTAAAAATTATCAAACAAAAGGTAATTAATATAAGTGAATGCATATTTGATTTGGTGTGCTATTGACCGGGGCAGTTTGAAGAGAATGGTTGTGTTTATGTGTGGTTTGATTTATGGAATGTGTTAAGTAAATATAAAGTATAATTGTTTTATAATTCATAGTATAAAGTCACAGACAGACCTATGAAATGAAATTGAAGTGAAAGAACATTAGTTAATTGAAACACGGCAAGAAATATATTAAATACCATTGGAACATTGAACGAAACTCTTAAGGCGAGCGACGGACTTCAGAAACGATACGAAGAGAATAAACCGGTAAACTATTAAATATTAATTCAATAATAGCCGACATACACTTTATAAAATGTATTTAATAATAATAATAACTACATAATATCTAAAATATTCTAAATTTCATTTTTTTAAAAAGCCAGTCAGATTTAATTAAAATTGTATTTAAAACGGATGTTCTTTTGTTTTGTTTTTATTTTGATTGTCATTTGTTTTTATGTGTCAAATAAGTTACAATTAAATATACTAAATGTTACATAGTGTTAAAATAAAAAGGATTTTATGAAAATCAAAAATATGATCAACGTGAAAACTTTAATATTCAATTACCGTAAATTCAATTGAAAATAGTATTTAAAGATACATAATAAATTTAAATTAAGTTAAACACCCATTCATGGTCTGTACTAATAGCTCAATAACATGTTACTGTAACCAAAAACAAGTTAATGTAACTAAGAATGTAGATGAAAAAAAGAAATTTTAAATGTTAGAATCACCGGATTAAAGTAAATTTATAAATTTCTCATATTTTAAGAAGAATGTAATTTAAAAATTCAGAAGATTGTCCTTAGAGTACCTAATCCTTAATTTCTTATTCTGAAAAATACATGATTACTATAGAGGAATTCCACGTAAAGAAATTATATTTTCATTTAAATATAAAATAAATAAATAATTTTTTTGTCATTGATAATAGCGCGAAGTACTGGTGCAATTTGTATAATAAAGTTGTGTATAATATTACCGTGCATACAATTAAACCCATCTCTATTTAAGTCTCAAGAGAAATGAAACCCATTTTTCTCTTTTGTCCACGGATCCTTATTTCAAACATATTCCGGAAAACCTCCTGAGAAAGTAAGGATGTAGCATCTTTTATCCCGAGAGATTTTCTCAAACGAGTTTAGACGATCTCTAAAGCAATATAAGATTACGATTAAATTCTAACCTAGAAAAATACTAAATAAATATATTCCATTTAATATTTTTAAAAACATATCAGCAATGCTTTGCCAATTATAATAGCCGACATATTAAGAGTAGATTGTTTACCTATAACATATTTTGTATTAAATTAGGCTACTTTAGATTTTTAACGAGTGAGTAATTACCATTTTATGAATAATATAATTTTTAAAATCTAAACATAAATATCAAAAAAATAAACATAAATATAGGAATCGTTTGAATAAACAAGATTTTCTACGTTTTTCTACAAGATGAAGTTTTAATATTCTTCAAAAATTGGTGAAGAGTTCAAAAAACCCGGGAAAAAATATTAATGTAATGATTTTTTTATGTTTTTATAGAATTTTTTTTAATATTTAGCTTTTTACTGCTTCTTTTACTTCGATTTATATTTTTTAAATAAACATTAAAAAAGTCTGTTGCGAAATACTCACACAACTTTCTCTTGCCAATGCAAATAATTAACAATATAACCTAACATTAGGTAAAACATTAGAAATAAACAAAAATCTAACCTCAAAAACATAACGTAATTTTAATCAAGAGTGAATGATGCAAAATGAAAATGAACCAAATTTAAAATACGGAAAATCACTCTTTCACGCTAAAGTAGGCTTTGTAGAGAAAAAATCTCTAAATAAAATTTGTAGATCTTTTAATTTCCTATAAGTTTGATAATGCACACTTTTGTCGTAAAATGCATACTATAACTGAAATCTTAAAAAAATCGATTTTTTACAGATTTTCAAAAAAAACCAGAAAATCACTAATTACCAGACTTGCCAATTTTGACCAGACCAACTTACCAGCAACGTTGCTAGAATGTCATTGGCTAATTATGAAGTGGGTAGGGAGCAATGCGTACGTTCAGTTCTCATCAGCCCTGAAAAATAGTATAGGCGTTACCGCTGACATAACCGTAATCATGGCAACCGCTCGCGCTGGAAAAGAAGCGGCAGCCACCCGTCTAACTCTTCACACGGGCATTTATTACGTATATTAAGGAAAGACTTCTGCCCATAACAGACAGGTGGAGTGTCTAATTATTTACACCCAATCTATTAGTTGCAGGGCTAAAATAAATAGTTCTGTTTCTTATCGCATGGTCAGCCAATTAAATGACTGAATCATTTAAAAACAGAAGAGGTAGAGGTGTAAAAGACACTAATCAGAGTTATCTCCTCTGAAAGTAATGAATTTCATTATACAGCCAGACCCTGTGATGAATGAAATGAAGATGTCATTTGCAGAGTGGAAAATATGTGCTTTTCAGAGAGCCCGGCATGCTGATAAGCGTACTTTTCCACTCAGTGAGGAAGGCAATGGTAAACCACCTCACTCCTCGTTTTACTTAGTAAAGCCTCTAGAGGTTCAAACCAGCTTTTCGGCTGATGACCTAAACAACAACAAAGAAAGACTATACTTTTTATCCCGCCAATGTTAAATTTGCTATTTTTAGGTACATTTTTCATAGGATTGGTAAAAGATAGGGAAATTAAACTTTACACACCATAGGTGTCGGGTTTCTTCTCGAAATACTGACATTTTTTTCAATTTAATCTTTGGACCATACCATTTTTTTTTTTAAATTACGAATAACATAACATTTTTACAAATTGTTTTCTACGTTTTTTGTGAATTACTACCTTTTGGAGAACGTGAGGAAGTAATAAAAATGTCGGTATATGTGGATATACAAGGTAATTAACTGGTAAAAATTTCACCCTGGTAGGTTTATTGGTTTCTGAGAGAAATGTACCTCGTGTTAAAAATTTTAATTTGCGGGAAAACGCAAGAAACAAGAAGGCAAAACAAAATGCTTCAAAAACAAAATGAACAAGTAAATTTTCCATCAACAACTGTTTAGAAAGCTGAACCAACAGCTGAGAATACAAAAAAACAGTGATGCAGATATTTTAAAAACTAAAATTCTCTTTGCAATAAAGCGAGCAGTATAAAATTGTGAGAAATATTCGTTCTTGGTAACGTGATTTTTTTAAGTAAACTTGATAAAAACTTTTTTTTCAAAATAAATATATTTTTGACGTAATTTAATGTTTTTCTGGTAGATCTAGGCCTAAACTATTGAAAAACAAAAAAAACCATAAATCGAAATTTTGAGTTAAAACCATCATGTCATCTCCCCTTTAACGGGCGGGTCGGGTGGTGGATAACCGGGAAAGATAGATTAAGAGGGAGTGTACAAAGAAAACTTATTTCCTACACGAGTTTTAGATTAGATAATCTTTATTTTCAAAGTAATAAACATTATAATATTAATTTTTAATGCACAATCTGTAGTATAACAAAAAATGCAACAGATTGCATGCAACTAACACTTGAAAAAATTAAAACCCAGTGGTGTAATTAACTAATTATAACATGAAAACATGGTAATATTGTTATTAATTATTCAAACTGAAGTAAATTTATATAAAAAACAAAAACCTAAAATGAGCTTCCTTAATGATCTCAAGATATATGAACACAAAACTTTTTGAAGATAATTTAAATTATTCATTCAATTTTTTCAATATTCACACTCAATCACGCCATTCATCTAAAAAACATTAATACACTTCATTATTCACAAATTAAAATCACACTATCAGAATCCTTCTGGCAGATCCAGTACGGTAGCACGTTTTAGTCTGTATACAGGGCCTACATCGTTGCTGTTATCAAACAGATTTAACACTAAATGATTAACGTGAATACAGGCGTTTGATATATTTACAACTAAAATTATGAATGACGTTAAAACTTGAAAATAAAACAATCCTGGCCGTAAAGTTCATATCCCTACTTTTGTACCTGCTGCTAAAAGAGACCTAAATTTTAAATAAGAAGTTGAAAAGAAAAAAGCTATCTCCTCACCCACATTCAATAGTAAAAACTTTCCGTTTCATAAATAATATTTTATGGTCGTCTCCGTAGGGTAATGGTTAGCGGTTTAGCCTATCACGCGGAGGTCCCGGGTTCGATTCCCGGCCATGTTCTTAAAGTTTTCACAAGTCAAATCGCACAATTCCAGTCACGTAATCCACCGTAGTCGCTAATAACCAAGGAGTTGATACGACTTTAAATAAAATATATATATTTTGTAATCGTTCACGTTTTAGAAAAACAGTCATGTCGTGACATATACTATACAACGGAATGAAAGATGAATGAATATACAACGGAGATGAATGAAAGTGAGAGAGTGAGTGTTGGTCGGTGACAGCGAGAGGGAATTTTGCTACGGTTCCCTTTCACGCCCCTCTGAAAGTATGTAAATTTTTTTTACCCGAAATTTCCCTTGTAGTATTATATAAACGGTTCTGAGGGAGGTGGAGGTTTGTTTGCTGATGTCGGATCAAGTAGCCAGGCGGCGGGTTTTTGGTTGGTAAGGTGGTTGCGGCCTCCTTGGGCCTTAACGAGGACGCCTCAATTAAGTCCAACACTACTTCCTCCATCGTGAGGGAGTGAATATGAGTTTTTCTCGCCGCCTCGGATATAAAATATATATATATATATATATATATATATATATACGACGGAATGACGGATAAGAGAGAGACAGATAATCGGGAGTTTATTGTAGTAAGTTTTAAGTTAAAATGTTTAATAATTTAAGATAGGTATGAATAAGAGCGAAGGAAGAATTCACAGACGGTATTTTATAGTAATTTGTATATCATGATGACTTAAATCTCAGTGGGCATTATTACAAATGCGAAAGATAAATCTGGGCGTTATTTAGAAGATTTTTCAAAGAAGACGTAGCTTATAAGAGGATAAAATAAGATAGAAAACATAACTTTACAACGGAGGATTTTACTGCAGTACTTTGCGATTTGCTTCCGACCGATAATGTCATCATATAGAAACTCTAAAGAACTGGTAATTTTTTCTCTCTTTTCCGCAGATAAGTCTGGTGAGTCATGATTGTTTGATCCAACCAGAGACGAGTAAGTACTGATCCCTTTCCTCATGAATATTCACTTGTGAATTTCTAAACCGTACAGATGAGCTGCTATCAAAACACTATGTTTGAAATTGTTTAACCGTGATCGATCCAGTCTTTACCCAGTTTTCAGTCAAAATTAGCTTCAACAAACACCACAAAAGAGATTAAACGTTCAAAGGAAACCTATCTATTATTCATTGTCTGATGGTGGTTTGTCAATTCTTCTTTTTTTATCCTGTTAATAATTTAGCTGATCTAAAATTTCTACTTAAATATAAAAGAAAAGTCTTTTAGATTGTGGTTTATTATTTATTTTTATATATTTATTTTATTCTGTTTTTTAATGAACCGTGCTTTTTTATATACTATTTTTATTGACGTAAATTTCTGAATTCCCTTTGAGAAGATTATTAAGGCAATTTTAACACAGTTGTTGCGTAAATATACGAATAAAAATAAAAATTTCAGTCCTTGGTCTTAATGATATTATATTGATTTTTCGGGGAAGGAAAATAAGAATAATTTTGATGTACATTCTTAGCACATGAGTTGTTTTTTAAAACTTGGAAACGACTGAAATCTTTGACGTAAAAAAATAGAATATTATAAAATAATAGTCGTTTGTTTTCAACTGATCAATATTTATGTTAAAAAATTCAATACAATTAAGATTCAGAAAAATTTCTTTAAGAAACAGATCAGATACTTAATCCTTTTTACTTCATTATTGTAGATCACACTTACCTATTAAACAAATTGAATTGTTACAACTACTTAATTCGGCTGACGTGGCTGCACAAAAAAAAATCAGATATAAGTTAAACACGATACCAAAACAAATACAAAACAAATTTTTACGTTTAATCACATATAGTTCCTACTACGCACAAAATTTTATAAAAATTGTGACCTCAATACAGATGCCGCCATTAAAACAATATATACACTAATTTTAATTCAAAATTATTTAATCCCCTATCACAACGGTTCCCAAAGTGGGGGGCGCGCCCCCCAAGGGAGGCGTGAAGACACGTCAAGGGGGGGCGCGGGACTTCGAGATAGCTTTACCCTCCATAACGGATCTTTTCAGTGTCAACATAGACTTCCTGCCCGAATTACTTAAAAAACAAGTTTTAGAAATAAAAAATGTTTCTGCTGCGAAAAACGATTTCGATAAAATTGACAAAACATCACTTTCGGTTAAGTCTTACCAAGTTTACCCCAGTATATAACTGCAAGCGGCAGTAATTGTAATTATCTTTATCAAGCACCTATCTGTGCGAAAAAGTGTTTTCAGCACTTGTTACAATAAAAACAAAGCATCGGTGCAATGTTGGTTTTATCAATGATTTACGTTGTGCACTTTCTAATAATCAACCTTTTTAAAAAAAAATGCAAGGTCATGCATCCACTGATTTATTTTGTCTCTTGTTAAGTATAAATTGCAACTTCTAATGCTACAAAAAATAAAAAAATAAATGTATGGTTATTCAATGTAATACGTGATTTTTCATTGCCCAATAAAATTGTGTAAGGGGGCGTGAGAAGTTTTCTTTTTGGCAAAAGGGGGCGTAAAAGATAGAAGTTTGGGAACCGCTGCCCTATCACAATATCGAAATGGAGGGAGCACGTAGAGAGAATGTCTGAGAGAAGGATCCCCTCAGTGTTTTTCAATACGTATAGACTGGTGGGGAAGAGAGCTGTTGGGAGGCCACGCAAAAGATGGAAATAATTCAATAGTTTGTCGCTGTTATGAGTCGGAACAGGCGGAAGCCTAATGCATGATTGGGAAATTTTTTTTAATCCCTAATGTGTGTACGTTGCAATCTGTTCAGTTTAGAACAATAAGCAACCCCATGTCCCAATGAGATGAGGATGATGTGTATGACGTGTAAATGAGGTGTAATCTTGTACAGACTCAGGCCGACAATTCCTGAGAGAGTATGGTTAATTGAACCCCAACCATCAAAGTGCACCGGTAACCATTGTCTAGTATTCAAATCCGTATAAAAGTAACTACCTTTACTAGGATTTGAACCTGGAAACTTTGTCTCTGAAAATCAGCTGTTAAACAGCTGACTCGCGGCAACGGCTTTACCTCTAGACTAACCCGGTGGGTCAGGAGGTTGTTTAATCGCACGAATCCAGAGGTACGAACATTATCACACTCACACCTATCGCTGAATCCGCAAAGGAGATTAAAGAGATTCTGGAATAGGTTTATAGTATAGAGCACCCAAACGGTTTGCTACTGGGTGATTTCCTCAACCAAGACAAAAACAGAACATTACACACATGCAATAACTACAGCAGCTTGTAATAAATTACAGTTGCAGTTATTTCAAAATAAAGACAAAAATATCTATATAATTTATGAGGAAATTAAAATAAAATATCTCCAGATGCTGAATAGTTGTGTTCTACGATATCAAAGCACAGCCAGTTATAAAAAAAAATATATAAAAATGGAGTAAATCGTTGCAAGTATTTAACTAAGAACTAACACGTTTTGGGGCCGCCTCCGTGGTGTCTTAGTTAACGTGCTAGAATGCAAACCGGAAAGTCCTCGTTTCGATTTCCTGCTAGGGGAAAACAAATGCATAAACATTTTATTTGTTGTTGTTTAGGTCATAAGCCGAAGGACTGGTTTGAACTTCTAAAGCCTTTACTAAATAAAACTAGGTTTAAGGTGGTTTATCATTGCCTTTTCCGAGTTGCTGCAGACAAGATGAAGATTGCCATGATGATCGCCAACATTCGTAACGGATAGGCACATCAAGAAGAAGATCATTGCCTTCCTGACTCAGTGGACACCTTCACTTCATTCACCACGGGAGCTGGCTGTATAATGAAATTCCTTATTCTCAGAGGAGAAAATTAATTAATTAATTCTGACTAGTGTCTTTTACACCTCTACCTTTTCTGTCCTTAAATGCTTGAGTCATATATTTGGTTAACCATGTGATAAGAAACAGAACTATTTTTATAGCCCTAGAACTAGCAGATCGAGTGCAAATAATTTAACACTCCACCTACCTGTAATGGGCAAACTTTTTATTGAAGGATATGGGTCTTTTCCGTTTTGTATACGCCACTATCAAATCCGAATTCCCTGAAGGGTTGCTCACGTGTTTATTTCTTCCACTCACAGCCTTACTGAATAATCAAACTGAGACAGACGCACGCACGCGTACACACGTCCTTCCCAGTCCCAGTATATAGTACTGTAGTACACGTTCTGTTGTTTTATTTCTTATTTAAATTGTTTTATTTTGAGTTTTTATTTTTTACTTTTTATTTGTTGTTGTTTAGGTCATCAGCCGAAAGGCTGGTTTGAACCTGTAGAGGTTTTACTAAGTAAATCGAGGAGTGAGGTGGTTTACCATTGCCTTCCTCACTGAGTGGAAAAGTAAACTTATCAGCATGCTGGGCCCTCTGAAAAGCACATATTTTCCACTCTGCAAATGACACCTTTACTTTATTCACCACAGGGTCTGGCTGTATAGTGAAATTCATTACTTTCAGAGGAGATAACTCTGATTAGTGTCTTTTACACCTCTACCTCTTCTGTTTTTAAATGATTCAGTCATTTAATTGGCTGACCATGTGATAAGAAACAGAACTATTTATTTTAGCCCTGCAACGAACAGATTGAGTGTAAACAATTTGACACTCACTTTTTATTTACAGTTTACTTTAACTTATTCTATTTATTTACATTAAATTATTATTATATTACTAGCACGTTATGGTTTTTAATTATTTAAATTGGGAAGAGAAATTCGTGTGAGTGTTTCACACAGACTTTTTTAATTGTCACATCTTCTGGGATTATGCAATAACCCCCTTTCCTAAAGGAATTAACTAACTACAAAATTCATATAGACTATGTAGACTTCGTAGTAATTAACTGTGAAATCGAGAGTGGAGTTGACCTTACGCAGGAATATTGCTAGTCAAGATTGGCGCACTAGACGCAGGAGTGGGAAAATTGTGTAACCCTTCAGGGAATTCGGATTTGATAGTGGAATACAGAAAACGGAAAAGACCTAAGGATATTTTTTTGCCAACGGATTGATGATGATTGAAGGTATTTTATTTTTTATATAAATTTACGTTATTGTCTTAATTTTCGACATAGACTTTCACATTTATTAAAAATCTGGTGTGAAACACTCACACAATTTTCTCTTGTCAATGCAAATAATTAACAATATAACCTAACACTAGTAATAAAACATTAGAAATAAACAAAAGCTAACCTCAAAAAACATAACCGTATTTTAATCATGAGTGAAAGACGCAAAATGAAAATCAACCCCAGTTTGGCTTAAAATACGGAAAATCACTCTTTCACGCTAAACTAAGCTCTGTAGAGAAAAATGCTAGTACTAATAAAATTTGTAGATCTTTTAATTTCCTATAAATTTGATTTTTACACTTTTGTCGTAAAATCCATACTAAGACCAAAATTTTTAAAAAATTGATTTTTCACACATTTTGGTGAGAAAAAAACAGAAAATCGCTAATTACCGCTAAACTAAGCGTTATACAAAAAAATGTTTGAAATAAAAGTTGTAGGATTTTAAACTCTCTACAACTTTTATTATACATATATTTTTGCGCTAAAATGCATATTAAAGCCGTAATCTTAGGAAAACAATTTTTTTACGTGAAAACAGCCTCACCAAGAATTTCAGCAAACATGACGCCTACCCTATCTTGTAGAGCATAAAAAGTGTAGTATTATTATTATTTAGCGTATGGCTTTTTAAGACATTTAAAAATCAGCATCATAATTGTTATATATTGGGATCAAATATGACCCTCTGTCTATAAGGATGGGAAATAACATTAATGATTGTTTGGGAAACAAATAGTCATAAAAAAACATGAAAAATATGTACATACAGTACGTAATTATAAAAACATGCTTTAGTCTATATACAGACATCCAGTCTGTCCAAGTAGGCTATTGATTCTGGAGTTGCCATCAGGAAATCCGCACTTGTCCCTCCTCTAAAGGCAGTTATTCTGCACTCTTTCACTATGTGATCAATAGTTTGTCTTTGACCACACTCACATAAAGGCGATGGTATTTTGCCCCATTTAAACAATAAATCAGCGCACCTACCGTGTTTTGTTCTTATTCTATTTAGAGCTGACCATTTTCTACGAGGTAGTCCAAAACCTGGTGGTTTTTGTGAAAACCATGGGATTTGTTCTTGCTGCTTTGATGCCCATTCTTGCTGCCATGCACTGGGTATGTTAAGTGCTTCCTCTTTGGCAGTAATTGCAGTTTTTGTAGGTGGCTTTCTTGATCGCAGACGAGTTTTATTTGCGTTTTCAATATCCTCATGAATTCTCAGGTCTTGATTGTCGACAATCTTATCATACTCTCTAATAAGGGCATTCTTGCGGCGCAGGTTTGGGGGTGGTATGTGGCTCAATACTGGAAGCCATTCGGTAGGTGTTGATCTGATAGCGCCAGTGATCATTCTCATGGTATTGTTGAGTTGGGCGTCTACTCTATGAGTGTGAGGGCTGTTTAGCCAGACAGGTGCACAGTATTCAGCAGCTGAGAACACAAGGCTCAGAGCTGTTGAGCGAAGAGTTGAGGCTGAAGCTCCCCAAGTTGTTCCACAGAGCTTTTGTATAATATTATTCCTTGCTTTCAATTTCTTTGCTATTCTTGATAGATGATGTTTGAAAGAAAGAGTTCTATCAAGTGTTATGCCTAGATATTTTGGGGTACTATTGTGAAGAAGCAATTTGTTCTCGAACTGGATTTTGAGCTCTCTCTTGGCAAGTTTGTTGTTAAAATGAAAGCAAGAAACCTCAGTCTTGCTAGCATTAGGCTGCAAGCGCCATTGTCGGAAATATCTACCCATTCTCTTCAAATCACGAGAAAGAACTTGTTCCGCCTCCCCAAACGATCCACACCTAGTTGCTAACACCCAATCATCAGCATAGCCAAACTTTTTGGATGTAGTCTTGGGCAAGTCTGCAATGTAGAGGCTGAAGAGGAGCGGGGCGAGCACCGATCCTTGGGGCAGACCATTTTTCAGTTTCCTCTGTGTGCTTTTGTTGGAACCCATGATGACTTGAAATGTTCTGTCATTCAGCATGTTATTTAAGAGACGAGATGTTATTTTGCATGGAATTACACGAAGAAACTTATAAATCATGCTCTCTCTCCACACTGTATCATAGGCTGCTGATAAGTCAATGAAAGCAGCGGAGGTTTTAAGCTTCACTTGAAATCCACTTTCAATGAATGTTGTCAATGAGAGGACCTGGTCACAGCAGCTCCGTTTTGGCCTAAAGCCAGCCTGTTCATGTGGTATCACATCAAGGACACTTTGGCAGATTCTATTGTGGATGAGCCGTTCCAGTAATTTGTAAATCACCGATAGCAATGCAATAGGTCTGTAACTTTTAGGTGAGTCTGCTGGTTTCCCAGGCTTGAGAATTGCTATTATTTTTGATTGCTTCAATTCCTTAGGTACATTGCCAGTTTACATTACATCTGTGAAAAATCTAGCCAGCCAAACCCTTGCATATTTTCCACAATTTATAAGGAATTCTGGGTTGATGTTATCAAATTCGGGTGCTTTACCAGATTTCATATCTCTAAGCGCAAGTCCAATTTCTTCTGCTCTGAAAGGTTGTGCATATTCCGTCACCACTGCATCATTTTTCATCTTTCTCAGTTCCTGCTTATCCTGGATTGAGTGTTCCTTATCTTTTGGTGCTCTAGATGTTGTCACTATGTGAGACGCTACAGCATTTGGGGTGACACCAGTTTTTTGTCTTTGAATCGGAGCTGCACTGCCCAATTTTCTTAGCAATGTCTACGCTTGACGGCTTGAGGTCTGGAAGTTCATACTCTCTACTGTTGTTGTCCATTTTTGTTGTCTAGCATCATAAGGCTTTGAAGAAGTTCGTCTGCCACCTCCTGATTGCCTGTTTCCCGAAAGCACCGATAGAGTTCCTCACTGTTTTGAGACCAGCCTGGAACATATTCCTCGCGAAATCCCCTAGGAATGTGTTTCTTAGCAGTGCTTGTTACTGCTCCAATAAACCTGTTATAATTCTTGCTGATTGGTGGTATCCAACCCAGGCATTTGTCCAAATCTCTTGAGAAGTGTTCACAGTTTGCTTTCTTGAAGTTCCACCTAGGTCGAGGTATGGATGTTACTAGCGGAATTTGGATGCCTGTTTCTATTATAACTGGTCTGTGTTGACTGTGAGGGAAGTCACAAAGAACCCTTCGGGTGACTGGTAGGGTTTGGCCTCTGTCATCAGTTGATGCGAAACATAAGTCTGGATTACATTGTAGTAAATAAGGCGATTTAAAAAAATAGTAGGACCAGTTTTTGAGAAAATAGCAAAAAAGTGAAAAATTACACGAATAAACTACTTACTACTTCCGGTTGACCGATTTTGATGAAAATGTTCGTGTCGGGTCCGGTAGTGGTATGTAACTAAAGTTTCAAGTTTCAAGTTCGTACGATGTTCCGTTCTTGAGATATTCTATTCGCACACACACAGACCAATCGCTAAAAACATGTTTTTTTGGTTCAGGTCTGAAAACGTGTAGATCCGGTGAAAACTGGATTTCTTAAAATCGAAATGAAAACAATACTTTCCTTCCTATATATATTCATACAGGCAAGAGAAAGTAAAAATAGGGGTGATTGCGTAAAAATGTTCATAATGAACGTTTAAAAATTAATTGCCCTAATATAGATAATGAGTGTAGGATCTGTGAATGTGTGGTCGGTGTTAATGAGGTTACGAGTCACGTGGCATAAAACGGTTGCTTAGCAACAAGAAAACCTGCAAGTGCAGCGGCGACGACGGCAGAGACTGCCGTCGCTACACTGAAACATCCCCTATTGTTCTAGCCCTTAATTAATTGCTAGGTTCAGTTCAGGTATAGCGGTAATGGTAAACTCTCTTCTTATTTTACGTGATAACTTCTAACAATTTCCTTTTTATTCTATTACTACTACTTCTTCTTCTTCATCATCATCATCATCATCCACTTCTATTGTCTTTCTTCAACGATTGTAGACCGTCACTGGAATGAGAAGGCAGAATTAAATTCAATAAGGTATTACTTATTTAAACAAACCTCTTCCTTCCATTATTTGTAGAATGTAAAACTTTGCAAAAATAATTTAATCAAATTATTCATCACCGACTCAAAAAAAAAAATACAGATTAGGTTATTTATAAAAACATTTTCAATAAACAAAACCCCCACACTCTTTAACATTTCAGTATTTTTATAAATTTAAAAGTAGTCTATTATTAGCAACTTCCTTAGTCTTATCCATTATGCTGTTACTTTATTCTCACCACTTTATCTATTATAAAAAGAAAGAATCTATTAGAGATCGTGAAAAATTGATTCACTGATTTTTATTTATTTATTTATACAATAATTTGTCTTCGGGTATACACCCATACAAATAGAGTTGCTACAAGACATTAAAATTTAAATTTCAATACATTAAAATTCCACAATTTAACACATAAGTATTCATAAAAATTAATTAATTTCAACATTAAGTTCATAAAAACAAAATTAAATCATATCAGTCCTGGATCGACAGTATTTCACTGATTTTTAACTATTTTCGTTTCACAACCCACATGGTCAGCCAATTAAATGACTGAATCATTTAAAAACAGAAGAGGTAGAGGTGTAAAAGACGCTAATCAGAGTTATCTCCTCTGGAAGTAATGAATTTTATTATACAGCCAGACCCTGTGGTGAATGAAGTGAAGGTATCATTTGCAGAGTGGAAAATATGTGCTTTCCAGAAGGACCCGGCATGCTGATAAGCATACTTTTCCACTCAGTGAGCAAGGCAATGGTAAACCACCTCACTCCTCGTTTTACTTAGAAAAACCTCTACAGGTTCAAACCAGCCTTTTGGCTGATGACCTAAACAACAACAAGCTCATTAAATGAGTACGTTTACGTGCATTACGTGCATATGAGTAGCTGATTTCACGTGAATTGTGTCCTAAGAATTTACACCTTCTTTTAAATCGTGTTTTTCGAAAAAAACATTTTCAGTAAGTACTACGACACATATTTTTCAAGAACTACTTCACGAACTTACTTCACCGGTTGGTCTCGATTTTTCAACAGACATTTTAAACACTATCTTATTATAATAACTACGTAGGCTACTATTTTAATTTTAAATATTTTTTATACTTTTTTACTTTCTCTTGCATATATGAATATATAGGAAGGAAAGTATTGTTTTCATGTCGATTTTTCGAAATCGAGTTTTCACCGGATCTATACGTTTTCAGACCCCCTGAACCCAAAAAACATGTTTTTAGCGATTGGTCTGTGTGTGTGTGTGTGTCTGTGTGTGTGTGTGCGTGCGTGCGTGCGTGTGTGTGTGTGTGTGTGTGTATACAAAATATCTCAAGAACAAAACATCGTACGAACTTGAAACTTGAAATTTAAGTTACATACCACTACCGGACCCTACACGAACATTTTCATCAAAATCGGTCAACCGGAAGTAGTAGTTTATTCGTGTAATTTTTCACTTTTTTGCGATTTTCTCAAAAACTGGTACGACGATTTTTTTTTAAATCGCCAGGTTTACTCAATTTTTTATTCTGTACAAGATAGGATAGGCGCCATGTTTGCTGAAATTTTGGTGAGGGTGTTTTCTCATAACAACGTTGTTTTTTTAAGATTACGGCTTTAATATGCATTTTAGCGCAAAAATTTATATAATAAAAATTGTAGAGAATTTAAAATCCTACAACTTTTATTTCAAACAATTTTTTATATAACGCTTAGTTTAGCAGTAATTAGCAATTTTCTGATTTTTTCTCACGAAAACGTGTGAAAAATCGATTTTTTTTAAGATTTCGGCCTTAGAATGCATTTTACGACAAAATAGCATATAATAAATTTTATAGAAAATAAAAAGATTTACAACTTTTATTTAAAGCATTTTTCACTACAGAGCCTATTTTAGCGTGAAAGAGTGATTTTCTGTATTTTTAAGCCTAACTGAGTTCAATTTTCATTTAGTGTGTTTCACTCATGATTAAAATAAGGTTATGTTTATTGAGGTTAGTTTTTGTTTATTTCTAATGTTTTATTACTAATGTTAGGTTATATTGTTAATCATTTTCATTGGCAAGAGAAAGTTGTGTGAGTGTTTCACACCAGATTTTTTATTTAGGCTACGAACTCTATTAGTATATAGGCTTAGCTATTAAGCTAAGCTGTAAAACACGATTTAAAAGGTGTAAATTCTTAGGACAAAATTCACGTGAAGCCAGCTACTCATATGCATGTAATGCACGTAAACGTACTCATTTAATGAGCTATATGGTCAATCATAATTGGTTTTATTATGAGTAGGCCTATTTTCCGTACATTTTTCGTAATAGGCCTGATGGTAATATTTAGTTATGTAACATGTTAGAATCTTTTTTTAGTTTTATTTTTTAAATTTGCATCAACAGCTTGGTCATTAGCGACTACTGTGGGTTTCAGAAATGTATCGATGGGTTTTAACGCGTTAAAATTTCCAGATCCTACCCGGAAATCAATCCCAGGACCTTCCCCTTTGTAATCTAGCGCACTAGTTACTACGCCACGGAGACGGCCTTGAATCATTTCTGTAAATTGTATTTTCCATTTCTGTGATTATGAATTTTCGTGTAGTATGTAGTATACAGTTATAAGTTTACCATACCTACACAACTCATTCCCGGGCAAAAGATTTTTTTGTTTTACGTCATATGTGAAAAATGAGGGTTGAAAAAATGCCTGGCCTGACCGGGAATCGAACCCGGGACCCTGACGTAGAAGCCAGTTGCGCTAACCACTACACCAACGGGCCGGCCACCGCGCAAAAGATAGATCCACAAGAGAATTATAAAATAATTTAGTTAAATTATATTTATGCCATTTTTTTCGAATAATAAATAAATTATTAAAATTTTTCTTGGGAATTCTGACCCATTTAAATACCAATATTTTTTTCAAAAATTTGAATTTTTATTATTATAGCTAAATTGCGTAGACCTACGGTTCAGAAAGAATAATAAGAGAAAAATGTGTTACAAATTTTATGATTTAATTTATTGTTCGACGCATAATTTAGTAGAAATTTTCAATTGTCTGCAATATGAAATCGTATTAAAATCATATTCTTGAAAATTTTTCTTAAGGTCCAATTTAGGGAAGAGTGAAAAACAGAAAAAGAAAAAGTATAACTTTTAAAAGTCTTTATAGACCCCAAAACTTTTTGTAAATATTGAATTTCAGATTGTAATGTAAAATTAAGTTTTAAATTTTTTTCCAAAACAAGAGAATTGCTCTCAGTTGCTGATTTTTTGTGCGAATGTGATTACCAGAATATATTCCATTTTTTATTACTTACTGAACTTAATCCGTACTATAACTTTTTTTCTCCGTGCTAGACAAACCAAGAATAATTAAATTTGGAAATATCTCATTACGTCCTAAATCACTTCCGAAGTTTATTTTATACTGTTAAATCCTGTTTTTATTCGTAAACATGTATTGTAGGCTATAAATCTTAGGAATTTTGTAACTTCTAAAATTAAATACAATACTTTTATTTCGTTGGTCCAGATTTAACTGGAAATTGAACCCAGGACTTTCGAATTGCCAATCGGGTACACCACAACAAGCCACCGAGGCGATAAAAATTAATACTATTTATTTTAAACATGATGATACATCCCATTAAGTACTTTACTGACAATAACGTTCTATGAAACAAATCTCATTAAAGAGTAATTGTAAAAAGATTTATTTAATACTTTCTCGTTCTCTAACGGATGATAAGCCATTAATTTATAAGGCTTCTTTTACTACAAGTGAAACTCATGTACTAACAAAATATTCAATAAACTTATTTCAGCCGAACATTAGTAAGTCGAACTGAACTGAAATTACTGTAATTGGTGGCAATTTTTTAAATGTAATTTATAATTTTGTTTTGTCCGTCCGTTACACCCAGAAACTACAAGAGTTGTCAGAAAATACAAGAGATAGCAACAAACGGTATCCGGATTCGTAATCTACACAAAAAGTTAGTGGGAATAAATTGGGTTTGAAGTTCCGGTTTCGACCGGAAGTGGCCAAAAACCAGAAATCAAAAATCAAAGTCAAAAATTACAAGAGATAGCAACAAACGGTTTTCGGATTCGTAATCTACACAAAAAGATAGTGGGCATAAATTTGGTTTAAAGTTCCGGTTTCCATCGGAAGTGGCCCAAAACCGGAAGTCAAAAAATCAAAGTCAGAAACTACAAGAGATAGGAACAAACGGTTTTCGGATTTGGGTTTGAAGTTTCGGTTTCGATGGGAGTTGGGCTAAAATCGGAAGTCAAGAAATCAAATTTGGAATTTGGAAACAAAAATAGTGTAATTCGATTCCTCTTAAAGAATAGATACTGATATCACTAAGTCAAAGATGTCATAAGTCAAAGATAAGCTTTTTAAAAATTGCCGCCAGCCATGAGACGCGTCTAATTTTAACATAATTGTATAAAATAATTAAATAATTTTTAATATTTTCTGATTATTTTAACATTTTATGATATCGAATCTCAGGAGAATTCTAAACTATTCAATTCTATTACAATTCAATTTTTAACTGTTACCTCGGTGCCCGCTTTAGCGGTGCCGCTACTTACAACGATTTATACTAACTATAATTAAGTAATAACGGATACATAATAAAATATACTCTCTAACTAATCGCTAATACAAATAAAAGTACTGTGCTCTGAGTAATCTCGTTACGGAAATTAAAAATATAATTTACTGGATTTAATAGATTTCAGATTTTTACTCAATTTTTATATTATTCGTTACTTACAAAACTCATTTATATCTATTTTTTGTTCAGAAGGAAGGATAAGAATTTCCTCGAAAGTAATCTAATAACTACTGTACCATAGTAACAGTTCTTGATTAATCTAGAATTGGTTGATAGAAAAGGTATTTTATTTTTAAAAATTTTGTATTGGATGGGGTGGGGTGTGTTGAACAAGGATAGTAGATTCCGATGAATAAAATGTTTTAAATGGGAATTCTCAGACATCGAAACTGTAGAGACGTTTATTTTTTCTTTTAATTCATTTTACTTTGTTCGAGAATAGCGGATAATTTCTTAGAAAGACCTCGTTTATTTGGAAAACTATAAAACCGTAGGTGTAAAAACATTTAGCGCCTTTAAAGTCGGTCAGTCAATACCTGATTTGTAAATGCAAAGTGTGTCAAGCCGTTCGAAATAGTGTCATTACGGGATCCGTTCTGAGTTACGTTATTAGTGCGTCCGGTTGGTGACAAGTAACAAGACGTGTTGTGAACAGCTAAATCAATTCTTTTTGATTTCTAAAGGACAGTTTTTTAATACTAGTCAGGTTTAGTTTAAGCGTACATTTTGTAATTAATATAATTAAAGTACATAATCTAATAAATTTTATTTGTTAGTAGGCTAAATTTTACATTCAATTATAACAGTATTGTTATAAGTTTAAAGTCTGTGTATTATTTATCATACCCAGATCCCGAATGAACCTAGGTTTAGGTGTTACATTTCCTTTACTATTGTCAGTTATAAATATTCTTGTACGTCTTTAGATGACGTAATATAGATAATTTTATAAGTTCTTAGACACAATTGCCTAGTAGTAACGTTGATATTAAGAAAATGTACGTTCTAGATTAATTTTTTTTTTAACTTCATTTAAATATATTTTATTACCGGTACTAATTGATTTATTAGTATTTGATAGGTCTATCTATATAACTTATGGAAATTTAATCTTTCACAGTTTATCTCTGTTTTTATATCCACACAAAATACAGCCCTTTATTAACTGGTTCGGGGATGATTTATCGTTAGGCCACTCGGTTTGTCCGCCCATCTACCTCCACTCTAAATTAGTGCCTACGATTTCTCTCAGTTGATTGGTTTTGGCTTTGGTGTGGTGGGATCTTGGGTCAGAGCGGGATAAATCATCCGATAAAATGAACTCTTGTCCAGAAATGCAAAGAGGAATTAAATTTTCTAAGATCGAAGAAGAGAACCATTTCAGAGACTAGGATCGGTATTTGAAAGAGGTTTTATTCGGAGGTATTAAGCTTGGAAAAGAATTTGAACATATTTCATTTCTGTATTTTATTTTAATATAAATTTTTCTAGATTGGTAAATTTAATAAAGTCGCGGTAAATTACAATAATTACAAAGTTTTCTTTGATATTTTACTTAATCAGTATTACTATGTTTTACTGAGCAGTTATCAGTAGTTTAGTTTTAAGTTTAGTAATGCACGAGGTGTGTCTATTAAGTAACGAGACTGACATTCTAAAAAATTTTATTTTTATTTTATACATAATCACTTATTGTCACCTTCAATATACACTCTTTCCCTATCCCTACAACGCTCCATGCGAATTTTCCATTGTTGGAAAAAGTGCTGGAAGTCATCTTCTGTCACCTCCTTCAGGACACGTGCCGCTCAAAAATGTTTGAAATTAAGCTCGCAAAAATGTTTGTACTGACACTTTGTACGTGATTGAAAATGTCCCAAATTTTTTGGAAACGATGATAACATGTGATGAAACGTGGGTTTTTACTTATGATCCGGAAACGAAGCGCCAATCCATGCACTGGAAGAGCCGAACTTCACCGAGAACCAAAAAAACTCAAATGAGCAAGTCAAAATTTAAAGCCATGAGGATTGTTTTTTTTATATATCTATGGGATTGTGTACCTTTACTGGGTTCCTGAAGGTCAAACAATTAATCAATATTACTACCTTGAGGTACTTTCTAAACTACGTCAAAGAGTAAGGAAAAAACGCCCCGAAATGTGGAAGGACAAATCATGGGTTCTCCACCAAGACAATGCGCCAGCTCATTCCGCGTTATCTTTCGAGAGGTTCCTAGCCAAGTACAGCATCTCATTGTTAGTACATCCACTTTGTTCACCAGATCTTGCACCATGTGACTTCTACCTGTTCCCTAGGGTGAAATCTGCATTAAAAGGGACAAGATTTGAGTCTGCAGAAGCTGTAAAAGAGAAAGCGGCACGTGTCCTAAAGGAGATGACAGAAGATGACTTCCAGCACTGTTTCCAACAATGGAAAATTCGCATGGAGCGTTGTAGGGATAGAGAAGGAATGTATATTGAAGTTGATAATAAGTGATTATGTATAAAATTAAAATTAAGTTTTTTACAACATCAGTCTCGTTATTTAACAGCTACACCTCGTATTACAAAAAAACTCTCTAATCTAAATATCTTTAATACAGATTTATCTCAATCTAGATTCAAAATGTACTGTACTGTATTATTTTCCTATAGACTGACATTTTAAACAACAATAAATGTAATTGTTGTAGACAGCGTAGTTTTGGAGAAAGGTATTAATGTACGTGCAGTAAAGATACAATTCAGTACATTAATACGTGCGCCTAATAAACGGTAGTTCGTATCGTACATATAAAGCCCAGTGTAGTGTTTTGACACACAATGCTTCAATACGTCAAACAAAGGCCTAGATGTGACAATTGACAAATTAATCTTCAGACATTTTTAATGCATTACCGGTATTTTTTGAAAGTGTATTATGAACTGAACTTCTGTAATGAACAGAATTGAAGCTTTTCAAATTATTCGCTATAAATAATAATAATAATGTCTAACTTTTTACTTTCTCTTGCCTATATGAATATATAGGAAGGAAAGTATTGTTTTCATGTCGATTTTTCGAAATCGAGTTTTCACCGGATCTATACGTTTTCAGACCCCCTGAACCCAAAAAACATGTTTTTAGCGATTGGTCTGTGTGTGTGTGTGTGTGTGTGTGTGTGTGTGTGTGTGTGTGTGTGTGTGTGTGTGTGTGTGTGTGTGTGTGTGTGTGTGTGTGTGTGTGTGTGTGTGTGTGTGTGTGTGTCTGTGTGTGCGTGTGTGTGTCTGTGTGTGAACAGAATATCTCAAGAACGGAACATCGTACGAACTTGAAACTTGAACCTTAAGTTACATACCACTACCGGACGCGACACGAACATTTTCATCAAAATCGGTCAACCGGAAGTAGTAGTTTATTCGTATAATTTTTCAGTTTTTTGCGATTTTCTCAAAAACTGGTCCTACGATTTTTTTTAAAATCGCCTATTTTACTCAATTTTTTATTCTCTACAAGATAGGGTAGGCGCCATGTTTGCTGAAATTCTCGGTGACGCTGTTTTCACGTAAAAACGTTGTTTTTTTAAGATTACGGCTTAAATATAAATTTTAGCGCAAAAACTTATATAATAAAAGTTGTAGAGAATTTAAAAACCTACAACTTCTGTCTCAAACATTTTTTTGTATAACGCTTAGTTTAGCGGTAATTTGCGATTTTCTGTTTTTTTCTCACGAAAACGTGAGAAAAATCGATTTTTTTAACATTTCGGTCTTAGTATGCATTTTACGACAAAAG
This sequence comes from Catonia carolina, assembly GCA_035578175.1. Classification (NCBI taxonomy): domain Eukaryota; kingdom Metazoa; phylum Arthropoda; class Insecta; order Hemiptera; family Achilidae; genus Catonia; species Catonia carolina. Next base: position 126,611,611 of record JAQMRL010000002.1, read on the forward strand.
TGTATATAATTAAATTTATAGAAAATTAAAAGATCTACAACTTTTGTTTAGAGCATTTTTCTCTACAGAGCCTAGTTTAGCGTGAAAGCGTGATTTTCCGTATTTTTAAGCCAAACTGAGTTCGATTGTCATTTTGCGTCATTCACTCATGATTAAAATAAGGTTATGTTTTTGAGGTTAGTTTTTGTTCATTTCTAATGTTTTAATACTAATGTTAGGTTTATTTTTAATTATTTGCATTGGCAAGAGAAAGTTGTGTGAGTGTTTCACACCAGATTTTTTATTTTTATTTTAAGCCGCATCAACAACTTAGTCATTAGCGACTACTGTGGGTTAGGGAACAATGGTGCGTTTGAAAGCGTAATAATTTCCACTTCGTAGCCAAGAATCGAGCCGGTACCAACCGATTTGTGGTCCATCACGCTGAAAACTACACCACGGAGGCGGTCCCTGTCTAACGTTTTGTATATTAAAATACTGTACAATGAATATCAATATCTTGTCATAAATTTTGAGTATCGAGTTTTTAATCCATGACTTTAAAATAATCATATTAATTCTGGAGCGCTGAAGTATTCAGCTTATCCGGACAACCTTAAGCCCCATTTATCTGTACGTATTAAATCTTACTCAGTATCAAGAATTTCGTATTTTCTTACTAATAAGGAAATTTATTTAAAAGTTAGATTTTCGGGCTCTAATACACACCTGGTGCCACCACGAAGCAAGAGACATAAACACTTTTTTTTTAATTAAATCATATTTTTCAACACTTAACTGGGGTGGTCTTAGATCTGTCATCCACTACATTTCAATGTAAAAGCCACGTTATGGAGAGTCCAAAATTTCAATACTGTTTAACAATTATTCACCATTTTAAAAAAAATTATTGATAGGCCTACGCTAGCTAACGGATGGTTGTACCAGACATATTTTTATCAAGATTGAATGTAAAGTTTCCGGTCCGGCCATCTCTGTGGAGCAGTTGTAAAACGCTAGCTTACACTGAACTTAAATCAGAATATCCTCCGGGTTTGACTTTTAGCTAGGATTTGGAAATTGTTAACTTTTAAACCTACTGATACTGTTCTTTAATTAACCCTAATAGTGAAGCCGTTGCTAATATTAATAAATAAAAGAGTTCCATATTTTTATGAATAGTGGTAAAGCTAAAACGTAGACTTCGAATAAAAAAGCAGTGAACTAGATTGAGGGTTTTGAAGTGAGGACGTGCCGCAGAATGTGTTGTATATCTTCGTTGGATATAATTAATAATGTACATTTGGTAGAAATTATCGAGAAGAATAAGAAGTTTTTGGAGACGGTTCAAGCCCGAAATGCAATATCTTGGCTATATTATGATAAATCACAAGTATCGGTTGTATTTAGTGCTACAAGAAAACGTGGAAAGGCATCCTCCACTTGGCCGAAGATGTTTTTCTTCGATTAAGAATCTAAGAGACTGCTTCAGTTTGTCGTTTGTCCAGTTTTATTTTGAAGAGCAGAATGAACACGAACACTCTTCTTCAAAACATTCACTTTTGAAAAAGAAGAAGGGGTAGAAACAGAAAATAAATTGGATTTATTTTATGCAGCTTCGGTTGATGGAAGTAGATTTATGTATGGCATAACTGCAACATAACAAACCAATAGATTTGAATCTTCTTTGCCGTAGATTAGTGATGAAAATTTACTGTAGATTACAAACCTTTCCATTTGATGTAGGCTATTAACGAATAAGTTACTAAAATCAATCTGGAAACGATTTAAAAAAATCTTTATAAGATTAAAAATCTTAAAATAACTAAACATCTACAGTATATCTGAAATAAATTTTCCTAGACGGACACACGAGGATTCATTTTTATGTTCAGATCGTCAAAGTTATTGGAATTTTAGAATGTGCGAATCAATATTGAACGCATTTAATAGAAACAAAGGGGTTCAATTTGCTTTACTCGAAATCATTGTTTTCTGTACGAATAATATTAACCTACATTCTAATTACAAAGGAGTAATTAATAATAAAAATTTAATTAGAGAATATGTGTGTGGTCTCATACATGATCTTTTGCTTCATAATTTTTCTCTTTAATTAATATTAAAAATGTTGTAATACTGTAACGTTAATCCATTTTGTTTTATTATGAAATATGCGCATTAGAAATGTAAATTAAAAATTAATTTTGTTACTTTAATGGTTAAAACCTTTTTTCTGTGAAGATTACCCTGAAATAGGTTTTCCTATTCATAAAGTATATTACACCAATAGTATTTCCATACGTTGCAAAATAATAGAATTTATAATAGTATTATTATAATTTCATTACATAAAAACGTAATCTTTATTAATTTCACGTTTTAAAAAAGTAAAATTATTTTAAAGTTTCCCCCCCCCCCAACAGGATCGAGGTGAAAACACTCCCAAAACATATTGTAACACTTATCGCTAAGTTCCTAGGTGTTTGTGCAATTTGTAGCATTTATATATTATCCTATCCATAATTTGGCTATTTTTCAAGATACCAGAATGATTGAATTCATATGAATTGATCTTGTATATCATTTACCTTAAATTATAACATTTTCTTAAAATTAAAAAAATCTGGTGTGAAACAATCACACAACTTTCTCTTGCCAATGCAAATAATTAACAATAAACCTAACATTAGTATTAAAACATTATAATTGAACAAAAACTAACCTCAAAAACATAACCTTATTTTAATCATGAGTGAATGACGCAAAATGACAATCGAACTCAGTTTGGCTTAAAAATACGGAAAATCACGCTTTCACGCTAAACTAGGCTCTGTAGAGAAAAATGCTCTAAACAAAAGTTGTAGATCTTTTAATTTTCTATAAATTTAATTATATACACTTTTGTCGTAAAATGCATACTAAGACCGAAATGTTAAAAAAATCGATTTTTCTCACGTTTTCGTGAGAAAAAAAACAGAAAATCGCAAATTACCGCTAAACTAAGCGTTATACAAAAAAATATTTGAAACAGAAGTTGTAGGTTTTTAAATTCTCTACAACTTTTATTATATAAGTTTTTGCGCTAAAATTTATATTAAAGCCGTAATCTTAAAAAAACAACGTTTTTACGTGAAAACAGCGTCACCGAGAATTTCAGCAAACATGGCGCCTACCCTATCTTGTAGAGAATAAAAAATTGAGTAAAATAGGCGATTTTAAAAAAAATCGTAGGACCAGTTTTTGAGAAAATCGCAAAAAACTGAAAAATTATACGAATAAACTACTACTTCCGGTTGACCGATTTTGATGAAAATGTTCGTGTCGCGTCCGGTAGTGGTATGTAACTTAAGTTTCAAGTTTCAAGTTCGTAGGATGTTCCGTTCTTGAGATATTCTGTTCACACACAGACACACACACAGACCAATCGCTAAAAACATGTTTTTTGGGTTCAGGGGGTCTGAAAACGTATAGATCCGGTGAAAACTCGATTTCGAAAAATCGACATGAAAACAATACTTTCCTTCCTATATATTCATATAGGCAAGAGAAAGTAAAAATACAATGAATAAAACTTTCTACTTGCATACTTTTTTGTTTGTAGAAAATTTCCTTTTTAGATAAAAAAAATCAAACCAAAAAATTGAGTTACCCAACTTCACTTATATCACTTCGATTTAATTATGTACAAAGTCACCAAAAATCATTCATGTGTTGTAAAAAAAATAATAAAAATACTAGCCATGGCCTCCTTAATCAACATAAGTTTTTTTAATCAATTACACTTATGATACATAAGGCAGTGTAAGTAGCAAGACGTGTAAATTTTTACTGTGCTAATTATTTAAAGTTTTTTTTTCTGTTAGTGAGTTTCTACTAGAAAATGTGATTATGTAAGTCAATGACTATCTAATTTATCAAATATGATTTAATTTTGTTTTATTTGTTTTGTTAAATTATTTAATTTTGTGTTTGCAATTTATAACCTATTGTTGACGATTTATCTATCTGATCAAAAAAGTTCAGGAACAGCTGATTGCTTGCGATCAGCTGATTGCTTGTGAGCTGCAACCATGTCAGCTGTGAAAGACGCTGTTATAGCAGATGACAATTCAATTGTACAAATGGCGGGCGGTATCAAGCGTCCTTCTTCTTCTCCTCCCTCGAGCAGAGACCCACGGAAACAGTCGCGGAAAATAGAATTGAATTTATATAACAGCTGTGATTCTGTTGAAGAAGAAAATATATCGCAATGGCACACTATACCTGTTTTACGTACTAAACGAACGCCCAGGTTAACAAATGATATGTTATGTGAGGTGGAACTTAAAAATAAGTTCAGTAATCTACAAATGGAAGGGATTGAAGATCAGTTGGCATCAAAAAAATCTGTGAAACCTCCGCCGATTATGTTATACGGTATCACAGATATTGTGAAACTAACAGAGTTGTTTGAATCTGAGGTTTCAAAAAATGATTATTCAATTAAAGTCATTAACGGTAAGCAATTGCGAATTATGTCTCAGCAAATAGAAATTTATAAGACACTTATAGATATAATCCGAAAGGAAAATTTAATAGGACACACTTTCACAAGAAAGGATGAGAAAGCGTACAGAGTTGTGCTCAAAAACTTGCACTATTCTACTCCTGTTGAGATTATAAAAGAGGAGATAGAAAAATGTGGACATACAATAAAAGGTAGTATTATTAATGTTCGCCATTATAAGACTAAATTACCACTTCCAATGTTTTTTGTCAATCTAGAACCAAGAGACAATAATAAAGAAATTTTTGACATTAAATATATTTCTAATTGTGTGGTTAAATTCGAACCTCCGCGTAAAAATAATTCCATAGTTCAGTGCATGCGCTGTCAACAGTATGGGCATACTAAAAATAATTGTATGCGTCCGTACAGATGTGTGAAATGTGCTCAAGCGCACAATACGAGCGATTGTCCAAAAACTGACAAGTCTCCACCAACATGTGCTCTTTGCTTAGAGGAACATCCTGCTAATTACAAAGGTTGCCGTGTATATAAGGAAATTTTAGCGCGTAAGTCTAAGGGGAAACGTAATAACAAAGATCATCAACGTGTAGTGGAAGAAATGCCTGAAAATGTTTACTTCAAGCCCAATGCCTTACCTAATGTAGGTCGTTTACCTCAACGTCGATCTGTGTCGGAAGATCAAAATCATACTTACGCCGAGGTATTGAAAAATAATACTAGCTCTTCTGAAGAGCGGCTACAAAAATTATCGCAGCAGATAGAAATATTGGTTCAACAAATGGGGACTTTAATGGGCCTTTTGTCGACAGTCATTAATAAACTATGTAAATGATTAGTCTGCGAATAGGGCTTTGGAATATAAATGGCTTGTCTCATCGCAGCCAGGAAGTTCAAACTTTTATTAATATGAATAATCTTGATATTGTTTTAATATCTGAGACACATTTTACTGATAAAAATTATTTTAAAATGTCTGGTTTTTCATTTTATGAAACTCAACATCCAGATGGAACTGCGCACGGCGGAACAGCTATAATTATTAAGAATACATTAAAACATTGTGTAATGCCGGATTATAAGACTCCTCATATTCAGGCAACATCCATTCAAATTCAAGATTGGCACGGTGACTTAATGGTATCATCGGTCTATTGTCCACCCCGGCATCGTATTAATAAAGACATGTTTCATGATTACTTTCAAACATTAGGCTGTCGTTTTCTTTCAGGAGGCGATTGGAATTCTAAAAATGTAAATTGGGGTTGCCGTCTCACTACCCCACGAGGTAGAGCTTTGAAACTTTGTACAGATGCTAATAATTTAAATATATTTTCAACAGGACAACCGACATATTGGCCCACGGCGGTTAATAAAATTCCGGACTTATTAGATTTTTTCGTCAGTAAAAACTTGTCAAAATTTTATGTAGATGTTGAACCTTGTTTCGATAGTTCATCTGATCACTCGCCAGTGATAGCAACAATCAGCACTCATGTAATAAAGAAACAAAAACCTCCTAGTCTTTATAACAACAGGACCGATTGGGATGCATTTCGCCAATGTATTGACGAGGTTATTTATTTAAATGTGCCGCTTAAATGTGGAGATGACATTGATAGTGCCACGGAATACTTTAATATTCTGGTTCAGAGAGCAGCTCGGAAAGCAACTCCTATAGTTAGTGCTTCTGTACCTGAGGGTTACAACTATCCCCGAGAGGTAAAAAACAAGATCCTGGAGAAACGGAGACTTCGCCGCGTTTGGCAGGCCAGCAGGAATCCAATAGACAAGACTGCATTAAATAGGGCATCCCGTGATCTAAAATTTCTGCTTCTTAAAATTAAAAATGACACTTTCAAAGACCATCTTGAAAATTTGTCTAATTCTGACAGGGATGGGTACTCTCTCTGGAAAGCTACAAAGTACTTAAACCGACCTGTTCTTACTATTCCGGCTGTCAGGGATGCCAATGGTGGCTGGGCGAAAAATAATAAACAAAAAGCAGAATTATTTGCACAACACCTTTTTTTAGTTTTTAAGCCTCATCCAGGAGTGCAAAACGCCGACGATCAAGACATTTTGGAATTTCTAAACTCACCTCTTCCGATGAGCCTGCCTATTAAACCTTTTACGATACAAGAAATCAAAAATATCATCTATAGCCTTAATATTAAGAAAGCTCCTGGATATGATTTAATTACTGCAAAAATTCTTCAGCAGCTTCCAAATAAAGCTTTGATATTTCTTGCTTCATTGTTCAATGGAATTTTGCGAACCACCCATTATCCGTCCCAGTGGAAGTACTCTCAGATCATAATGATTCTAAAACCTGGAAAACCAGCTAGTAATGTTACATCTTATAGACCTATTAGCCTGTTGCCGGTCCTTTCTAAAGTGTTTGAAAAATTATTTTTAACGAGATTGAAACCTCTTTTAACCGAATTCAATCTGATACCAGATCATCAGTTTGGTTTTCAAACTGGCCATTCTACAACTGAATAGGTTCATAGGATTGTTCATGCGATCACTGTATGTTTAGAAAATAAAGAATATTGTTCTGCAGCATTTTTGGACGTCATGCAAGCATTTGATAAGGTGTGGCATTGTGGTCTGTTATATAAATTAAAAATGTTTTTACCACAACCCTTTTATCTGCTACTAAAATCATACTTAGAACATCGGGTTTTTCAAGTTAAATTTCAAGAGGAGCTTTCATCTTTTTACAACATTGAATCTGGAGTGCCTCAGGGTTCAGTTCTTGGACCAGTACTATACGATTTGTTTACTGCCGATGTACCCGAATCCGAAGGTGTAATTACAGCTACTTTTGCGGATGATACAGCGATTCTGGCTTGTTGTGAAGACCCGCATACAACTTCGGATAAACTCCAGAACCAATTAAACGATATTTTGTTGTGGCTTCAGAAGTGGCGGATAAAAGTGAATACAACGAAGTCTAGTCATGTCACATTCAGCATGAACCAGAGAGTTTGTCCTCCAGTGCGACTGGATGAAATATTGCCTCAAGAAAGTGATGTTAAATATTTAGGTTTACACCTAGACAAAAGATTAACATGGAAGAAACACATTACGATGAAACGCAAAGAATTAGATGTGAAATTTAATAAACTGTATTGGTTGCTAGGCAGAAAGTCATCTCTCTCATTGGAAAACAAAATAGCAGTGTACAAAGCTATGCTCAGCCCTGTCTGGAAATACGGCCTTCAACTATGGGGGACTGCTAGTAACAGTAATATAAATATTATTCAAAGGTTTCAGAATAAAGTATTAAGAAATTTGATAAATGCTCCTTGGTATGCAAGAAACACTGAAGTGCACGAGTATTTAAACATTCCATTTGTTAAAGAAGAAATAAGAAGGCTCAGCGAAAAATATCACGTAAAATTGTCATCGCATATAAATCATTTGGCTTTGAATTTACTAGACAATAGTGAAACCACCAGACGTTTGAAACGGCATCATGTTTTGGATCTCCGTGACAGATTATAAAGAGACAAAAACTAAATAAAGAAAATAACACACTAAAATAATTAAACAAAAAATTAAAAAATAATTTACATAAATAACTAACAGGTTAAATGTTTTATGACTCTTAAAAACAATTAATTAAGAATGGAAAAAATAGTTAAATTGTATACAATGTATTTTTAGTTGCTTTGTTTTATGGAAGGGCTTTAATGGAAGCCCTCTCCTTCATGTTATTTTGTATTATGTTATTCACTTATAGTAACTTCTTACTGATTGTGTATAGTAATTATTTATTAAAAAAAAAAAAAAAAAAAAAAAAAAAAAAAAAAATTACACTTATAATAATCAATATGTATTTTTCTACATAGGCGTATCTTACTGATATTTTTCAGAAGTTGTTAATAAAAGTCGAGCGAAAAATAAAAATTCTATAAATGTTTTAGTCAACGTACTAATAAAAGGACACAGGCATTTTTGATTGAACTTTTGACATCCTAATATTAGGACGCTGGCATTCTTTAGTCAAAATCTTGACGTCCTAATGTTAGAACACTGGCACTGTAAGGGTTAACAAAAGGTAAACACATTATATTTGAATAAAGGACACATTATAATGCCTTAACAAAAGAGCTAAGCTAATTATCTAAATAGATACCCCGACTCTTTCCAGGTAGCCGTCCCAAAAATAGGCCTACATTAACCGTTTTTGTACACAATATGTCTAACCATTTCTTAGAACTAACACGTTTTAACGGGATCGGGCCTTTCACCCCACATTACCGAATTCCCCACAAAAAGGGTCAGTAATCACTTCTTTGTGCCTTGGCATGTATTGACAGAGCTTCTTTTGTGTAACAACTATTATTATTTATATTAAGGCTTTTAAATCTCAATCCTTCTAGAGGATTCTGAAACCAATACTTTCTTTTTAGAAATTGTTAAAATATTCTGTTCCTTATAGAAAAAAAAATCTCGTGTGCAACACTTACACGACTTTCTCTTGCCAATGCCAATAATGAACAATATAACCTAATATTAGTAAAAATAAAATATTAGAAAAAAAAAGAACTAACTAACCTCAAAAAACATAACCTAATTTTAATCGTGAGTGAATGATGCAAATGAAACCCAACCTTACTTTGGCTTAATAATACAGAAAATCACTCTTTCACGCTAAACTAGGCTCTGTAGAGAAAAATGCTCGAAATAAAAGTTGTAGATCTTTTAATTTTCTATAAGTTTGATTATATGCATTTTTGTTGTGAAATGGATACTATGGCCAAAACTTTACATTAACTCGTGTGAATTTAACTGGACAATAATTTTGATTGATGTATTCAATTTATTTTAACAACAAATTTCACAATTACATTAACACGTTAGTTTTATCAACATGTTCTAATATAACCTAAGTACAGTATTAGTTTATATTATTTGGAGATGGAATAGAAGACTTCTGCACAGAACAGAAATATAAGACTGATCAAGCATTTGCTTGGAGTGACCAAGGAAAACGGTTCAAAAACCTTGACAAGAACATCCAAACAATTTACTAAAACTAATTACTTACAAATCAATTCTTAATATAGTTTTCAGTGTTCATAATAACAAATCACCTTTTTAATTGTCCATGAAGAGTTTACATTTACGTTGACAAAATAACAAACCAGAAAATAAATGATTTATTAATAGTAATGTTTTCCTAGTCAAGGTTTTTAGACAGTTTCCATTGACTATTGCAAGTGAATGCCTGGTCAGCCCCCTTTTTGCCTGCTGTGCAGTAGCATTACCCTCCAAATTCCTATTCCAAAATTTGACATGTCATATATATTTTTTAATTTTTTAATCCATAGTATATGTACTTTGCAATCAGTTTAATTAAGAACAATCATGTGATCCAGTAAGCTGAGGATGGTTTGTATGACGTGAAAATGAGATGTAGTCCATGAGATGAGATGTAGACTTAGGCCAAGGAAGGAAGGTTAAGTGATAGTTAAAGAATAGTATAAGAATAGCATGATAGTATAGTTAACTATTCCTGAGAAAGTGTAGTTACGTGAATCTCAACCTTCAAAGTACACTGAAAACCACTATCTAGTATTTGAATTAGGTAGTATTAAAGAAACTAACTATTTTTATTAGGATTTGAACCATTGTCAAATAAGGAATATTATTAAGTATTTGTATTAAAAAAACCTTTAAAAATTGAACATAGTTTGATACATTTTTTTGAATATAAATTAGAAAAGTTTGACCATAAATTTATATTTAAAAAGTAATAATAAGAAAAACTTTAGATGTTACAAAAAATTTAAAAGATAGGACTTAAGTTGCTTTTTTATTCCATAAGAAGGGAATTACTTCATTACCACAAACACATTCAATGAATATGTACACAAAATGCATTCACCAGATAATAGAAGATTTGGTGAAATGTAGGTATTTGTGCAAATTAAATTTTGGCTTAAGCTGTAATTTTCACTCTTTATAGAATTAGGAAAAACCCTAATATTAAATAAACTAAATACAAGACATGACACCCCATTAGATGAAATTTCTGAACAAAAAGAACTTTTTTGTGAAATTTCACTTTGTTATAGCAAAACATGAAAGTGGTAACTAAGCCAAACAAAGTGAATGTAAATACAGATCATTACCGTGAAATAAGATTTCAAAGATCCCACCTCCTCCTCCTATACCACTTCACAACTACCCCTCCCCCAATCCCTTTTACATTCATGAATAGAAAAGCCATTTGGTCATTTGCCTAAAGTGACATACTGTACGCAACCTATTTGCTTGAAGAGACAAACACGAAATTTCCATATCAAAGGGAACAGATCCATTGTTGTAGACTTCATCAAATACACTACACTACATTAATAGACCTATTTCAATACATTACTAAGGTATCAACATACAGGGTGAGTCAAAATTCTGACAAAAAACCTAACTTAAGAACTTTTGCAGGGATTTAAAAACTTCAGGTTGTTTTATGAAGCTGTACCTTATTTAAAAGTAATTGGGAAGAAGAATGATTTAAAAATTTTATTAGAATAAGTAATTACAAACCAACATTTTTATTTTGATAAAAGCATTTTCTTTATAAGTGAGAACTGAAAATGGTGAACGATGAATGTGCCAAAAAATTAGTTTTTATTCATAAATAATGTGAATGAGCCATGCTTTGTAACACGGCATAATTTTTAAGTGCCAGAAAAATATAGTTTAGTTACAAAACTGAACAACAGATTTTGCTAGTGGTGTAACAACCAACTAGTGACTAAGAGAATGATGAAAGTGCCACTGTTGAATCCAAAGCCATGATAGTTTTATTTTAGTTATTTGCTGGCATCAAAGAATTTCTTGTAGAATATGGTTATAAAAACCAATAATAAAAATAATAATATTCCATAGTAGGATATGTAGAATATTATAATATGAAACGTCCTATGTAGGATTATCAACTGCCGTATTATTTAAAATTTGAAATATATATTTCTAAACCACCAGAATACAGTAACAGCAAACACTTACCAATGTTTAGAGCACTTTCATGTATCTTGTATCCATCTTCAGTAGATTTAAACAGTAACATTTAAAACTTCCTACTGAATGGCAGATAAGGCCTTATTTGCCATGGTAGGAGTAGGAAATTTTAAATGTTGATGTAAAAAAATATTTTAAATTTTAATTTACTGAAGATGTATACAAGATTTTTTTTTGCATCCAGGAGACTCCAAAAGGGAGTATATGACATGTCAAGATAAAACTGTTAAACAAAAAGTTTATCACAATGATAAATTCATCACTTGCCACCAAAAATTTGTTTCTGCTACTGCTTACTTCAGTAGGCTTGTCATGAACCCCATTGTATCAAATATCACACAAAATTAAAAAGTCAAACACAATGATAAATTCATCACTTACCAATAATTTTTTCCGCTAACTTTTGCTTAACTCAGTAGGCTTGTCATGAACCCCTTTGTATCAAATAGTACACAATATTTGTTTAATTAGAAGTTAAATACTTTTTAACCAAAAACTATTTAGAAAGGAATTCGTGCACACTGTAAAATGTTTCATCAATCAAATATTGTTTTAGCGTTTTTTAAAAATGACTTAAATTGTCACAACTTTTTAAACCTTGTGACAATTTTATTGATGTATTTTCTACCTGCATAAGTTGGTTTTTGTTCAAACAATTTAATGTTGTGATTAGCAACATAATAATATATTCTGTTTCTTGTGTAGTGGTTGTAAACATCTAAATTCTGTAAAAAGGTATTTTGCTTTACGTACATTATCACTTCAAAAATGTACAAAGAAGGAACTGTGAGCAATAGCAGCTCTTTAAATAGTGATCTGCATGAGGTAAGGTGGTTGACTCCCATCATACACCTGACAGCTTTTTTCTGTATTTTAAAAACTTTTTCCATGTTACACTGTGATGAATTACCCCATACACGAAATAGATACACGAAAGCGCTCAAAACATTGGTAAGTGTTTACTATTACTGTATTCTGGTGGTTTAGAAATATATATTTCAAATATGTAGAATATATGTAAAAATCTTTTGTTTGAGTAAATGATGAATGTGCCACAAAACATTATGGAACGGAGAATACTGAAAATGCCCAAATTCTTGTTTAATTTTCTCAATTACCCATAACTTCTGTTTTTGGCTCATTCATCGTTCACCATTTTCAGTCCTCAATTATTTCAATTCAAGTTTCGAATGTCAATAATCTTAAAAACAAAATTTTTACTTTTCTAAAAATATGTTTTTTAAATTAAGGAATTTCTCTAAGAATTCTTCATCATTCTAATGGTAAAATGTATTTTCTTCGCATTCATTTTCTGAAAATACAATAAACTAAAGAACTTAAGAGAGACTGTATTTTTCTTCTTCAATTCTTCTTCTTTAGTTGCCACCTCCTCCATGAAGGTTTGCATCATCTTGGCAACTTCGACTTTAAACACTGCAACTCTACAAACCAGTGAACCTGTACCTGAACCATGTTCTAAAGTTATTCTGCCAAGATACGCACTTTCTACCTCAACCTCTTTTCCCAATAATTTTCTCCAAAATTATTAAGTTGTACTTCTCCCCTCTAATCGTATGACCCAAGTATTACTATTTCGTACTTTTATGGATCTTACAACCACATTTTTATTCTTATTGACCACATTTTGAATACCTCATATCTGTCAGCAAATAATGAAGGTAGAGTTCCTCTTTAAAGAATAAATGTCTCTGGTGTAGTAAAATACATGTGAGGACAAAGAAGTTAGTGGGTAAATGTATTAGACCCACAACTACAAATGGTGCTAATAGCTGGCAGCCGGCCGCATTGGCGAAGTTGGTAATGTGCTCGCCTCTCATCATGCGGTCTTGGGTTCGAATCCCATTCAGGCACGGCATTTTTTCATACGTTACAAAAATCATTTCATCATTCACCGTCTGCATTAGCAGTAATTGCAGAACAGACGGACGTTAAACAAAAAAAAAAAATAATAGCTGGCAAATAAGCTCCAGGAATAAACGAAGGTTGGAACTTTTAGAGGTGAACTGATTATGAAAGTTATGTAGGATCTCCAAGATGAAGTATGTGAGGAATGAAGACATTAGGCAACAAACTGGAGCTGAGGACATGTGTCAGACAGAATGGACAGCAGGCATCTGATATGAAATGGGTGTATGCAAAGATTGGCAATGAATAGATGACCCCAATGAGCATTCCTTGTCCACCCACAAAACAGGAAGAGAAGTCATTTCTCCAGAACAGGAATACAGGAAATCCAAGATGCTGAGGCAGCAAGGAATCTCAGGAAGGGCAACTAGGAAGACAAGAAGAGATGGGCAGTAAAATGTAGGAAGTGGAGAAATCTGTAAGACTCCCATAAAAAATGAGAAAATAGCATAATTTTTAAAATAACACATTCAAAAGTTGGTAAGATTTATCAATTGTAGTTTTTTTACACCTACAATGATATATTATAATACCTACAGATGAATTAAATTTTTATTTTGCTTACCACTCAGTTTTTACTTCCTTGTTTTGTTTAAAATTTAAATAATTACATAACAAAGTTATGTTACATAATTACATTACAAAGTTAGCCTACCAACTAACTGTACTCAATTGTTTATACAAACTAAATTGTAAATCATCAGGAAGCATAAATAAATAAATCAATCAAATATGCTATATAGTAATTGATTAATTAAACAACAACTTTTTACATTAATCACTTAGAATAACTGATTTTATGTTGTAACAGTACACTTAACATTACAGTATCTTGAAATATGTAGCTGTATGCAAACTATTAAATTATTTCTTGATAACAGCTTTTATTGCTTGATAACAGTTTCTATAATTTAAAAATTGGCAATCTGCCATTATTATTTTTTTCAGTGCATTCTAACTTCTAACAATAGTGATGAACATGATTTATTGTGATGGTAGCTCTAAAACAGAATTCGGATGGTTATTGGCTGATGTACCTGAAACCAAAGTATTCAATGTTTTTGAAAATTCATCAAATAATGAATTCAATATTACTGAAACTGTTAAGGAGGACTCATGGAATTACAAGTAAGTTAATTTCTTATACATTGTTATTTATTATTATTATTAAAGAAACAAATATATTATTGAATAATTTGTTTAATCCAGGTAAATAATAATTTTTACTCAAGGCCTCAATGACACTATTAAGTAACAAGGAAAAAATGTATGCACTTTTTGTGTGTTAAATTCTTACAAATGATTGTATATTTTTTGTATTTATTTTCTGACCCAATTTTTTAGAATTATGGAACTTTGATGTATTCTTCTTCTTCTTCAGGTGCCTTCTCCATTATGAAGGTTGGCTATCATCATGGTCAGTCGTACCTTGTCCACTGCTGCTCTAAAAAGGTCATGTGATGAGCAGTTAAATACTTCTCTCAGGTTTCTTAACCAGGATATTCGTCTGCGTTCCACCGAGCGTTTACCAACGAGTTTCCCTTGAATTATGAGATGCAGAATCTCGTATTTAGGCCCCCTCATGATGCATTACAATACCATAATTTAAATGTGTCAGAATGTTGATACTTTTATTAGGAAACCAAAATTTGTTTAGTTTGAGACTACAGGCTATCAGTATGTTCAAATAATCCTTAACTGACAATTTTATATTTCATTTTATCTCATTTAAAAGTCTAGGGTAAATCAAAATATCAGTATCTACATTACATCTCCAACAAGTAATGAAAAAAAAACATAAAATAATTCCATAATATCAATTGCAGTCAATGAAAATCAAACCCCTATCAAAAATTCAAAAATTCCTGCTCAGTAATGTATGCCTTTTTAACTATAATAGGTGTTATAGGTAAGAATATAACTCCCTTTAAAATCTTTTCTCATAAACAACTTTATGGAATATAGAACGTTAGTTTCGATCTAACAAACAATTGAAGTGCTTGGTGGATGAAGGTGTTATGTAACAAAAATGTAGTTTTGAGAAAAATGTGATCAAGGTCTTGGGCTCCAATTTCTTTGTGAATTGTCTGAGTTTTTTTAAATTTTGGAAAATACATATTACCCACTCATGGAAATTTATATTAAGCACATAAAAGTTTTTAAAACTTTACTTTTAAATAAATTACTCTTCAATATAATTTTTCTTGAAATTATCTTACGCTTATAACACCTTCATCCTTAAAAAATCTGTATTGTACACTGCATCCTCTGAGAATGGATGAATGGCAATCTCAATAATTCAAGACAATTTTTATGTCTAAAATTGTAGGGCATTCTGGTGGAAAAGGTGGCAAGTGATCATAACACCTTTATCCATTGCAAAACATAAAACTAAGCAGTACATAACCTCTTTATCCACTAGTATCACCTTAAACTGTAGAGGTAAAGTACAACTTCTACCTGACTTAAATATGCACTAAACCCACCTTCATCAATCACAAACAGTCAGAATTTTTAAAAATGTAACACCTTCATCCACTCAGCGCTTCAATTATATTTTTTCACAAAAATATTTTTGTTTAATTTTTAATTAAAACTCACAGAAATTTGACAGTATGGTCATTAGCATCTACTGTAGGTTATAAAATGGTGGGACCAGGAAATGTTTAGTTAATTTTTATTTTTTTAGTTTGAGGCTTTTGGATTTCTTTATAGTTAAATAATCTGGTTACAACTACAATTTTGGTTATTGAACAGTGATGATGGGTTTCAATGTACTAAAGTTTCAAGCGATTCTTGAACCCAAAATCTCCTGCTTTACAGTCTAGCATTATAACCACTGATCCATATAATGGTAGTCAATTTTAAAAATTTGTTTTTAAAACAATTCAAGATAGGTTTTATTTATTAAAAAATGTAAATACCCCATTATCTTCTTCTTAACGTGTCCTCTCTGACCGGAGGTTGGCAATCATGATGGCTGTTCGGATTTTGGACACCGCAACTCTGAACAGCTCCTTTGAGGTACATACAATGAAACCAGTCACAAAGATTCTTCAACTAAGAAATTCTTTTTCTTCCCACGTCCCTCTTCCCCTGAATCTTGCTTGTATTATCAAGCGAAGTTCAAGTCGATGGATTTAAACATCCCTGAAATAAATTTTTTTATGGTAAAACACACAGATTGGTGAATATCCAGCAAACTAAACATTTCCAGACGAGTGTTCTTGAAATATTTTTTGACACTATCTTATATACTCCTAAAGACCACTGAAATAGAGCCACTAATCCATTAAACACTCATATTGTTAAGTACAGAAAGGCAATTCATACCAATCGTAACTACCATGACACCATATCTGCACTTGCTCTACAAAACTCCATTTTAAAACCAAGGAATTGTACGTAGTTTAATGTCAAAATTTATTTTAACCTGAATGCTGTAAATAATTCTTTACCTTCATTTTTGTTCTAACAATGTTTCAGGAATCCATCAAATATATTCCAGTTACAGTGTTCAAAAACTCCTAGTCCTCGCAAGAAACGTCAATTCATGAACCCGCTAATACTAGCTAATACTTGGCCAAGCCCTCGCCTTAGTCACACAATTGAATCTGATGATAATGAAGAACTGGATGAACCAAAATTTCACTTTTTCAAAATTGCAACTCAGTTGGATAACAAAATAGAAGATATGTCATGTCAAACAATTGGAATGCAAAATCATACAAAAACATTAAAGCGTGCTTATGAGGTAATATAATCACACTATAAACAATAAAATTATTAGCAAAATTTTAATTACATTCTATTTTTTTCATATAATGGTAATTTGATAAAATAATACAAATTGAACAAACATTTATTTTTTATGCTCTTTATCTCCTGGATTCCATTTCTCTAATTAGGCAGATATACCGTAATTAGTATGGTTTCTTAACTTTATTGATAATTTTTATTAATACATCATTTCTTTTAAGTGAATATTTTCAATATTTCTGCTTTTTTAAAGTCACATCAACAGTTTGGTCATTAGAAAATATAGTGAGTTGGAACTGGGACAATGCTTTTGACTTAGTGTACTATGGACACTTCGAACTGGCACAACTCCCGCTCCACATGTACACACAGTTACGCATAAAGTATATCCATAACCTATTCTTTCAACAAGGTCTACAAATTTTAACGTACACAAATGTCTACTACCTTATTTCAATGCACAACATACAAATAATTATTTCATTTTAAAATAAGTATTTAATTTCTCGCAGTAAAAATTTTATTTGCTAATAAATTACAAGAACTAAACTGCAAAAACTCATTAAACTATACTCTACAGACGCACGCAGCTAATAAATAAATTTGTCTGAATGTACAATAATGAACAGAAAATTGTATATGAAAACAAATTAGTCACATCATTATGTCTGACAGATTATTAATAACAACAGTGAAAGCAAAGCATAGTGACCGTGCATGAGTCGCACATTACAGTAGCGATTGTACACTTTTGTTGGTGTACCGTCGTTGCATGGCGAGGGGTGAAGAGTGGAGTAGATAAACACCGAAGCTGCTGGTGCCAATTTGAATTGTTCAAGTATAATGATTTCAAAACTCTAGCTGGGAATCGGACCCGGGACCTACTACTTTGTTGACTAGTTTGATAACTACTATGCTTTGGAGATGACCAGTGTCATATTAAAATGAGCTGTTTATAGTTACATTGTTCTTTATCATGTCATCCATTTGGACTATTGTTTAATAGGGATGTAAAAATCCATAATCTTTGACTGGATTAGTGAGGTACACTAGAGGTTTTGAAACCAAACTGATGGACTGCCGCACAGTAAGACAATGATAGGCATTTCTTACTCATGGAATATTTTCTCTGGGTAGACCATCTTTTATGATAATCTGGTATGTAGGAATGAGGAGAAGGGAAGTATCCTCTTATAATATCCTTAAATAAAATATATTACTGATAGGATTTATTCAGTTTTTGAGAAAATTAACCTGAAAGCCAGGTTTAAGAGCCACAGTGACAAAGAAACAGAAAGGACAGCCTCATCCTTTCTTTACAATCAATCAATCAATCACTGGGTTGAAATTAAAAATTGTTGTAGTATACATTTAGAGATTAATAGAGGAATTTTTACTCTCATAACTAAAACTTTAATTTTCTGATTTTCTTTTATGTAGAAATATTATATTAATAACTAGCAAATAATCATATTTTATCTCTATTGTCAAAATTTAGAAAATCTTATACAGTCGAACGTCTATAACTCGAATCCTCAAAGGATGAGGAAAACAATTCGAGTTACAGAAATTTTGAGTTATGGAAAAATAAAAACAAAGCAATTATTACAACCAAAAAAAAACAGAAAATTCCACCTAGGCTAATACAGTAACCTACAAGATGTGGAATATGTAAGCCTACTGCACATGCTTAATTTTGTAATACAGTACTGTACGTTCCATTTAGTTTAGCTACTGGCTAAGCTAAATAGTCGGCCGCATTGGCGCAGTTGGTAACGTGCTCGCCTCTCATCATGCGGTCTTGGGTTCGAATCCCATTCAGGCACGGCATATTTTCATACGTTACAAAAAAATCATTTCATCTGTCACCGTCTGCATTAGCAGTAATTTGCAGAACAGTCGGACGTTAAACCAAAAAAAAAAAAAAAATAGCTACTGGCTGCAGTGTTAAGTACTGAACATATTGTACACAGTATTCCAAAATTACGTAGTGCATGGTGAATACAGTACATTGTACTGACAGACTATGGTTCTATTTTTCTGTGGTCGACCAAAGATTTATCAATTCAAAGAAATTTATTGTTTTGGTTTATGCCTGTTAGGCTTATACAAAGGCAACCAGATTACTTAGAACTTTTATTCCCTTTTATAGTCAAATATATCCTCTTATAATGAAAGAAGCAGCACTGTCCCTTCATTTTTCAAAATACCAAAACCACTTTTTTGAGAAATAAATACAAATTTTGTCAAAAGAAACAAAATAATTAGTTCGACTTAGAATAATGGCAGAATTTGAATTATAGATAACTTTTTACATGGTAAATACATGGGAAGGGTAAAGGGGACTGAAATTCAATTCGAGATACAGAAAATTCGAATTATAAACGTTTAAGTTATAGAAGTTCGACTGTATGTGAGTGGTACGCTATAAACATTTTCCAGACCAGTCAGGAATCTACACTGGAATCCTACTTAAGTAGACGAGTCTTATAGACTGAAACACAAAGCCAAACTATTGTGCAATTTAGTTTTAGTAACAATCCCTATAAATTTTCATATAAAGAAACTTTACAATTGCCTAATTTCATTATTATTATATTTTTCATATATCAAAAAATTGAACAGTAATATTAACGGTTAACTTTTGAACAGGAGCTTGAAAATACTACAACTCAACTGCTAACAGAAGTACGGAGTATGATAACTGAACTAAAAAATCTAAGAAACCTTGAAGAATTACTCAGTCTACTAGAAGGCGACACAGATGGCATTTCACTTCGAAAATGGCCATTTTTATTAGCTAATGCATCTCCTTTTCATGAAATGAATCTCATAGTGTGATAACAACAGTATTACAATTAAATTTTATTTAAAACCAATTTTTATCATTTATTTAGAAAATTGTTAATCCTTGTTATTTTTTAACCTTTGTAATACAATTGACCCCCATAAAGTTACTGGAAAAATGGCTGGAGATGATACTGGATATTAAATATTCAGACAAACTAAAGCAAGTGACAAAATCCATAGAATACAACATAATTGCAGAAAATGTCCTTTATACTGACCAAAATAAGCTCGAAACTTACAGAAAAATATGATCGTCATACAGTACAGTAAGTACAACTGCGTGCTTTAAGAAATAAACTATAATAACCTCTAATTCTAGCTCTAAATGTTTTTTCAACTTCATAAATGATACAGATTATGCCTCCTAGCCTGTTCCACTTTTAGACTGACATTTCTTAAAGAAGTTGGGATGTCCATCTTTTCCAAGGTCATCCAACATCACACTAAATGCAAAGCAGTATAGTTTGTACCTTGATGAGCTAAAGACAGAGCATAGCATTTTTCTTTCTTTTTTTTGTTTGTTTAACGTCCAACTGTTCTGCAATAACTGCTAATGAAGACGGTGAAGGATGAAATGATTTTTTGAAAATATGCCGTGCCTGAATGGGATTCGAACCCAAGACCACATGATGAGAGGCGAGCACGTTACGCCAACGCGGCCGGCGTAGTTGAGCATAGCAGCCTAGAACACAACACAGAGCCAACTGACTTTTGACGACCATATTCTGTGTTGCCATGTTGTGTTGTCGCTGTACCACAGTTCATATTACTAAAAGTTTTTGATTCAATCTTCTTGAACAGTCAAGATTTTATTTAGATTTAATTTTTGAAATATTTTTCTTTGTAAGTTAAAGAATTAAAACAGCAAACCGAGACCAAGATTTTAGTGCAAGTTTCATGTCAAGCTTAAGGGAATCCCAACCTATTTCTGAAGTATAACAAAGCGAAATGGCAACCTCTCACCTGACCTTGGTTGTTATTGGTTAGATCTCATTTGCAGTCTTTAGTTTGAGTGGGTATAGATGTACACTGGCACCCAGCTTGATCTGGTATCTATGATTTCAAAGATTTCAGAGATGGTCTTTGTAACCACTCATCCACAAAGTTTAAAATATTCTAATTTAACGGCTGAGTGCAGTATTAGTTCTGCACTACTTTACGCAATAATTTTCTTTTGTACCGGAAAGAATCATATCAAATTAGAGGTCACCCAAATCTGTTAACCAGATCATCCTACCTAATGAAACTCTATGCTAGTACATAATTATAAAAAGCAGTAGTGTAATGTACCATTAAATGCTGCATTTTTAGATATAATCACTTGAGTCACGAGTTTGCCCTTATTTGCAACGAGGGGTAAAGGGGGAAAAGCATCAGTGCACATGCGCTACTGCTTTAATTTCAGTACGATAAACATAACAACTTATACTATACCTAGAGCATATACAGTATATCGCGGAATCTTTTATAGGTTAACTGTACGAATATAACTTTTGTTACCCTAAACACAAATGTTGGTTTCTCGAAAACGTGGTTGAACTATTCACAGTGCTGAACGCAATGTAATAAAATGTTGTGAAGTTGAAGCTAAACAAAATTGGCTATCCGTGCCTCTTTACAAAAGCTGTGAGCGAGCGGCTAACTACTGTAATGTTTCTCTTTCCACAATTCGAAAAATAAAGAAGGAAATTAAGGACGCGAAGAAGCTATTCTTTAACAGTTTTGTTGACACCTGGTAAAAAAAGAAAACGGTTAGGTAGACACTAGAGAGACTGATAATGAAAACGCTGATGACAGTAATAGTAAAGAAAGCGATTCATTTGTTATTACAGTAAATCAAACATTTCTAGTCATGTAATTAAGCTATAGGCAATATTACAGGTCATATTTATTTTTTATAAGGTTTATGAAGAAAACATTTTCTCGGAATAAACCACAGCTAAAAAAATATATGTAGAAACTGTACAGAAGTGAAATGTACGAGTAGTGTCTCGCTGTTGAGGTTGGCAGCAATGCAAATATTTCACTTCCCTTCCTCACAGCCCATCCATACGGAAAAGGCAATCTCGTGACTTCAGTATCTATATGAGACATTTAAGGGCCATCCCAGATTACCTAGACCCCTTGAATACCTATTACTAGTGCTGAAACACATGAAATACCTAAAAAGTAAATGATTAAATTAATTAAAAAAAGGTAGGATGATTGCGTAAATAAAAACAAATAAAAATATATATTTAGAAAAGTACAAAATTTTATTTTCCATTACAAAGTGTTTAATACAGTTCTTATTTCTATTAACATTTTTATTTTATTTAATACTATTTCAAGTTCGTAAGATTTATTTTACAGTTGCATCATTTTTTAAACAACCATTATTATAATTTAAATAATCACTAACAATGCGTTTCATCTATTGATATCTACTACATAATACTACTTGTTACACAATATCACAAAGTTACTTATACTCCAATTAAGGATCAAATAGTAAGATCATTCAATTTATACAAATGGTTACATTGAAAAATTGTTGCTCTGTATTGAATAACATTAAAAAGATTATAACATTGCAAAGATATTACATTAAATAAAGGTTGTATGTTTTTGAAATAACTTAATAAAAAATTACTTATTCAATTTATATCTTATCATAATATTTTATTATTAAATTCATATTCACATATTTTACATATTCATTACGACTTAATGCAGTCAAACCTCCGTATAACAAACTTATATTTAATGAACAAACTTATATTTATAACAAACTTATATTTAACTGGCTACTATGCTGGGGTCCCGGGTTCAATTCTCAATCAGGTCTGGCATTTTTTTCATCTGTAAATCACCACATATCATTACCTACGCACAATCCCAAGGCTTATGTAGGCATCATCACTCAATAAAAAAAAATGAAAAATTATAATGTAAAACTTTTTTTTTACTGGACCATGATATTTTAATAAAAGACAGTATAAAGCTACTTTAACATTAACAATTTTGTCGACAAACTGACAACTTATTCAGAATAGTAGAATTGGGAAATGTTAACTGAATCTCATCTTTTACTTGTTGTCAGATTAGTAAGCAAATCTTAATATTAAACACACATTCATTTTTGGAAAATGACAAAATTAACACAATAGAGATGAATGGATACTGGAATAGCATTGGCCAACAACTATGACATTTCAACTATTAAAAGTTGTTAACCTTGAATACAGTGTTGCCAACTGACAGGTAAGGAGACATGAAATTTACCTATGGGTTACTTCTGCCTTCTTAATGATACAGTTGTGTCCTTTTTGAAACACATGTGACTATAACTAAATAATCATTAATATGATGTTAAAACAATGAGATATTATTGCTAGGAAATTTAATTTTTACATAAAAGAAGTTTTATAATACGACTTCTTAACTACTGGTACTCACTAGAATTTCTATATCAGCCAATATTTTTGATCTGTGAGGTAGAAGAGAGCTTCATCAAGAAGTTACACAACATTCATGAATTTTCTGAGTAATTTGGTGAAGAAATTCTAGAAATTGTAACTACATACTTCAACTCAGAAGTGGATTTACACATTGGAGGGTTAATCGCAATGTGTTTGTTAGGGGCCTCGTCTCTCGTTGGACTTTTATAAGAATCCTTAGAGATAAATTTTAATGATACGCAATGAGTACCACACTTCCAAAGAAAACCAATGAAATTTTGTGATGACTATTAAATTTTTAATTCTAAAATTAAATTACAATAAACATGCAAACCAACACACTCTAGGCGAGTTAGGGGAAGGGTACAGGAGAAGTCCTCTGAATCGTACGGTCATTTAACTGTGTACTGCAAACAATACACCAAAATGTTGCTAGCGCTAACAATCTTTTCCTCGTGGAAGTCATTGTAGATTCCATATATGTAAATAATAAATATAATATGTAATAATAATAATTATACATAATACAAGTATTCATGTAATTCCAATCAATACCTTCATACCAAAATCACATTGTCTTACGGATACTATTAATTTCATTTCCGACTAAATGAAATAATAAATTCTGTACCACAGAGGTAAAAAATGTTAACTCCAATTTTGGAAAAATTGGGTTAAAACTGCCTTTAAAATCAAAAATAAAGGCTCTAATGCTGCAATTTTGTAGTTGATGTAGAAGATTTTTTGTAAAATCATTATTGAATGTGTTTTACTGATAGTCAAGTAAATTTTGCTTGAATTTTTGTTGTATCTGATGTTTATTTATCTGTTACTAAACAGTACTGAGTAGATTTTGAATTTTTTTCAAACGTTGTGTATGAAACGCTGCTTCTTTATAAAAGTAGTGTTAGCACTAGATATTTCACTAATTTTTTTTTTAATCACGTTATATTGGCGTTAACACTAATGTAGAACGTAAAACAGTGACAAAACACAGAAATCGGTTAACATTTTAGGTTCTGTTTAGGTGGGAAGGAGTATAGAAGCCAACAAAAGTTATGAAATAATAAATCTGTAGATAAGAAGCATTTTTTGTAAAAACTGGGCGTAAATTTCAAGTTTCTAACACCTACTGTAATTTTGATACACTAATGAAACGAGAACATTGCTACTTTTTGGCTCTTCTGAAAAATCACCAAATGGAGTTAACACCTTTTACTTCTTAGGTACAGAATTATTATTAAATTTAATGGTATGAAATAAGTTTTAAAAACACTCATAACTTCGTGTTTATAATTAAACATTAATAAACCCCCACATTTTAAAGTATATTAGACAAATTAATTACAGGAAGAAAGCTTGTATGTAAATGTAAACAGTATTATAGAAGGTTTTTTGTTTTTGTTTTTTGAGGACTGTATAAACAAACAGACGTTCCTTAAAGTGCACATGATATCATGCACATAACAATAACAAAGCAAGCATCCAATCATAGCGAATAAATTTTTTGTATTTTTGTTACATTACATTCGAAATTACATTATTAATTTAAACTATTAAATTAATTAAATTTATTTTTCAATTAAACTCACATTTTTGTAGTAAAATTACAGTATATAATAGTATGTATACATACTAATGCTAACTGAAATATATATTTCTAACCACCAGAATACAGTAACATAGCGCTTTTGTGTATCTTGTACACATCTTCAGTAAATTAAAATTTTTCTACATCAAAATTTAAAACTTCCTACTTCTACCATGGTAGATAAGGAATAGTCGATTTTTATATTTAAAACAGCCTTGCCAACTTAATCAGTTGATTGTCATATTCAATCTGTGTGTTCATTAATTTTTCCCCAGTTATTGTATTTATAAATATAATATTTTTCCAAAATTTCAATTTCATTTGTCTTATGTTACCGTATTCTGGTGGTTAGAAATATATATTTCAATTTTAAATGACACGGGTGATTAAAATCCTACATCGGATGTTTGATAAAATAATACTAATGCTAACATACGTAAATTAATTATTTTAATTTTTTATTATTCGCAAGTTTGTTAAGCTTCATTGATAATACTTCTTTACACACATTACCTTTATAAACTTTATTGTACTGCACTATACGTTTAATATAAAGTTGTAATTCAATGATATACTTATTTTATAGTAGTATGATATACTTTTTTTATTATGCAGTATAATTAGTTACAAAAAAATATTTGCTATTTTTTTTAACGGAGTAGCTATCGAACTTATTTGGTAGTAGGTACCAGTACAGGCCTACTAGTTACTTCAGTAATAGTATTCAGTGTGCGAGCGCCTGGATATGTATGTATACGCCATAGTCCAGTGGACTTCTCTTAACTCACCTACAGTACATTCACCATACAATTCTATAACCATACCAAAATTTACAAATAATATACTATTCTACACAGATTCTGTCCCTACAAAGCAAATAATATTATAAATTGGTAACTTATTCATTACAATGACCTCTACCGAAGAATTCAAGCATTGGCTCCAACCCACCAAAGTTTAATACAGTTTTCTCGTTTGGAACTTAAAGAAATATGATCAAAAGTACTATCCGAGACACCTATTATTTCATCATCGCAAATCATTACACAATCATCTCCATTTTCATCATTTATTTCAGGATAATGTCTTTGACCAGATGAAGTTGCTAGAAATGGATAATGCTGATTAATACTGAAAAAACAAAATGAACAATAATAACTTTTATTACATCTCAGTTAACTATTTTAAAATAAATCAAAGTTTATAACAATGTAAAATAAAATACATGTCTACTTTTGAAAAATCAATAATTTAATATAAGGAAATGGTAAGGAATGTACCATATAAAAGGTACAAACAGCCTTAACAATAACCAACTATGGTAAATCTCAATTACCACAAGTTCTAAGATAATATTAAAACCAAACTAACATCCAAAAATAAATCTTTATAATGCATCCTGCAGTTTTAAATATTTCTATTTCATATAATGAATTAATACAATAATTTCACTAACCTTCTTTTTAAACTGCGTCACCTTTATTTCAATTTTCACTTACACGTGTTTCGGTGGATCCACCATCATCAGAGTAAATAACATATAATTGAAACTAAAAACATTATTTATTAAAAATCTATAGAAGATGATACATCTTCAGTCACTTGTATAAAAGTTTTATACAAGTTTTACACAGTTAAGTTTTTATACAGTTTTATACAAGTGACTGAAGATGTATCATATTCTATAGATTTTTCTATAGATCTATAGAAGATGATACATCTTCAGTCACTTGTATAAAAGTTTTATACAAGTTTTACACAGTTAAGTTTTTATACAGTTTTATACAAGTGACTGAAGATGTATCATCTTCTATAGATTTTTAATAAATAATGTTTTTAGTTTCAATTATATGTTATTTACTCTGATGATGGTGGATCCACCGAAACACGTGTAAGTGAAAATTGAAATAAAGGTGACGCAGTTTAAAAAGAAGGTTAGTGAAATTATTGTATTAATTCATTATATGAAATACAAACTAACATCTGTGAAGAGAAAACCCACAATATTTATAATAAGGTATATTAGTGTAGAGATTCAATAAAGGTTATGAAGGCCTCCACTTACCCCGTCCAGCCATCCCAAAAACTCATGAAAGGAACTAACAGTGAAGCAGACGACCTACTTGAGTTGAAAAAGTGCAGCAACAGATAGAAATCCTTGATAACACTGCACTTACCAATCGGAACGTAAATCATAGGGGACGTCAAAAGAAAAACACTTAAATAATTACATATAGGCAAGTAAACTAGTGCAGGGATTGGCAATGATACCACACCTACAGAATGGAAAGATAACTAGGAGAAACAATATAAACACTAAAAACAAGAAAAACCACCAAGTAATAACGCTGGCAGGGTACTCAGTTCACGTACCAACTTCTCATAACTGTCCCAACTGAATCAACCAATCCCAACATAACAAAATATTTCTTTTAAATGTTGATATATTCCTATTGAATATATTAACCCCACAACCAATACAACATTCATATTGCAAATGCATCTCGCCAGGGGAGGTACCGAGTAGGTTAAAATATAACCTTAATGTAAAAGTTGTAAATACAGCCAATTATCAACCAGGGGTAGTAGTACATTAGAACAGCATATGTTTTCCCATCTGCCTTTGCTCTGATACAATGCCTCACTTTTATCCACCAATGATTGACCAATCCGGAGTAGATCTTAACTAGTTGGGACTTATCGCACAACTGGCAAAGCCACCATTTCACCATTTCGAGAGACTTATAAAAATCACTTCCATATTTCACCAGATACTACTCGAGAGCCTATAAAATATTACATACCAACAGGAAAGCATATACAACATTACATACCAAC
Source organism: Catonia carolina (assembly GCA_035578175.1). Lineage (NCBI taxonomy): Eukaryota > Metazoa > Arthropoda > Insecta > Hemiptera > Achilidae > Catonia > Catonia carolina. Next base: position 126,639,545 of record JAQMRL010000002.1, read on the forward strand.
AGGATACAGATGCTTACAATAAGATGCACAGATTTCAGCAAATATGCGGATCTATCCACCGCACATTAAAAAATAGCATCAGCAAAAACACGAGGATGAGATTTTATACAACATTAGCAGTGCCGACTTTACTCTATGGCAGTGAAACTTGGGTACTATCAAAGTGAGGGAAGAGTAGATTGCAAGCATCTGAAATGAAATTTCTTCGACATACATATGGGTGTAGTAGAGAAGATCGTTACAGGAATACCGAGATAAGGAAAGAACTCGACATCTTCTCTATAAACAGCAAGGTATCCCAGAACGGAATGCAGTGGTTAGAGCATGTAAACAGAATGCGGGAGGATAGGATACCTAAGCAGACACTGGGCTATAAGCCGGAGGACAGGAGAGAACGAGGACGCCCGAGAAAGAGATGGGCAGATTTGAGAGGTTCGGAACAGGCAGAGATGCCTAATCCTTGAAAGGCAGAGGAAGAAGACTACTTGAGAGGCACAGAATAAAATGACAACTGACTGCATATGTGGCAATATCTAAGCTTAGCTGATGTGGACAACACAAGTACTATGATTCAATGGAAACTGTACCACAAATGGAGGTGAATTTATAATAGCTGGTGTATTTAAAAATAACATCTGATAAAATGTACAGCACAAAGAAAAGATGTTAGGCCTAAAAATTTCCCTTTACAAGTAAGCTTTGGTTATGTTATTTTTATATCAGTGCATCCAGTGGAAATGCTGACAAATATCAAAACTAAAATCCCTTGAAAGGAGATTTCCAGGAAGAACTAATAATGCTAAAATATAAGACTGATCATAATAATGACATAGATAATTCAGAGGAACAGACCAACTGACTGGTACTCAGAATGTACTAGTTTTTAATTTCAAGCACTGGAAGAAAAACAAATCTAAAATTTCTTAAATCAACATTTAATATTACAATGACAACAGTTTTGTAAAGTTTGATAACTGAAACTTGTAAAAAATTTTAAAATCCTGATTTCTAATTAGTTATTTACTTTCATTTTATCTGCTTAACTTTTAAATACCTCCAGTAAGTGTGGGTGTGCCAAATTTGGAGAAATTTTTTTTTATTTCTCTTCACAACCCACAATTGGGTGGATTAAACACAGAATACATCCTACCCACATCATTTTCCTTTTAATGTAGATAATAGTCACTTTACACCTAATCCAAAGAAATAAATTTTAGATTTTAGAAAAATGTGTTGTAGTATAATACTAACCTAACACCATTTGTGCAATCATTATGAGCTTCGATTTTAAAATCAGGTTTAATAGGTTCTTCATCACTCATATTTTTTATAGAATCCAAATTCCACGCACTAATAGTACCATCTGTATTTCCTGGAAAAAAATATTCTTTTAGTAACTTGATAAACATTATAAATTGTGTAACAATGTTCATCCGGCAAGTCAATAAGCAACAGAAATTAAAGTAGTATATCCTCAAGGATTATCATCATTATACAATACGGATTAGGCCTACTGGCCTGTTCCAGCTTCAAACTTAGAAATCTGATATGACATGAAGAAGTTGGTATGTCCATCACTTTCAAGGATGTCCAATATCATGTTGTCCGGTTATTTTTAAATAGTTGATATCACACCTGGCACACAAAGTTCATGCCTAATATCTTCATTTCATTTATGGTCCAGCAAATGATAACTCGCTGAACGTCTGAATAATCACTTCTCAGCAGCCTCTATTCTTGATAACTGCTGAGCAGTCAGGGTCCAATACTCTGAATCATACAGTAGAATAGCCAGAACCAGGGTGTGATAAAAATTTTCAACTGTCTCCTTACAAACTTTACCAACTACAGTTTTCCTCAAAGTGTATATTAGCCTTTGAAACTTCTCCAATTTGATTTCCGCATCTCTTGATTGCACATTAAATACATCACAACCCAAGTAAACAAAGGAATGCACCTGTTGTAAGGTCTTGTCGTTCAGAACTACTTAGCTTCTGAGATTATCAGTACCGTTGAATCCATCACCTTTGTCTTCTCCAAAGAAATCAGGAAGTTATATTGATCAGCAGTTAAATTAACTTTAGTTTAACTTTGATCAATATAAGTTCCTGATTTCTATATAATAACCTTTAAAAATCATCCTGACTCCACAAACATCATCAGTGAAAGCTAAAATGAGTTGAACTCAAAAAAGCCTTTTGTGTCTTCTCAAAGATAAATCACAAAAAAACATTCAGTTTAATTCACCTTTATAACCACTCTATGCAGATTAATTCAGAGCATTCATAGATAAATTTTTGATTAGCAAACAAATAATACATTCCATGTATTACAATGAACAAAATTGAAACGCTCTTAAAAGGCGGACACCATGGAAGGCATACATGATAAAAAAATCACAAAATCCTACATCAATAAAACATCATTAACTGCCTACATGGTTATAGCATTACACTGCAAAGCAGAAAGTCTTGATTTCAATTTAGAGTTAGGGTCTAGAAATCATTACATTACTAAAACCCACTGAACCCATACTATAGTTGTTAATAACCAAAGTAGTTGTGCCTTCAAATAAATTTTTAAAAAAATTAGATAACTCATTTAACAAAAATTTATATAGTAGTTACTTCTTATTGCGATCACATATGGATACTGGATTTTAATGGAACAATTGCCTGCAATCAGTAGAGTTGCAAAGGATTGACATTTAATAAATAAGACAGTTCTCCATAACTTATATTCAAATTAAAAAATACTGTTACAACTCACTATAGTAAAGTAAAATTGTAAACTTTAATTTAATTAATTCACATATATTTATTTAATAAAATTATTTGACAAAAAAACTAACCTTTAAAAAAACGACAACAATGAAAATAATGAGTTCATGAAAATAAGTTATTAAACATTTAAAACCCAATTCACATAATTTATCAACAATAAAATAAAATAAACAATTTCTCTTAACAAACTAATCATTAAATACAATGTCTCATGACAAAATAAAAAAACTTCACCGTAACGAAGAATCCAGTACAATTTAGACCACTAAAACACCAGCCATTCAAACCGCAGTGTCACTCCAACAATGAAACGCTTCGTTTTTATATTTAATCGGTCACCTGTTGATGAACAGCTGATTTTATGTTCCACCTAATGTATCGTTTTTGTAATTAATCAGTCAGCTGTTTATGAACAGCTGATTTCATTTTCCACCACTTCATTATATAAAACAATACATTACAGCATTCAAAAACAACTTATCGAATATAACAGCAAAAAAGGGAAATATAACTACTCTAATAAAAAAAGAAAAATCAGGTAAGCCAAAAATTATAGTCTATTACACTTTTGCTTAATTACAAGACATGAAAATTATTTTATATTTTCTCCTAATTGGCTGATTTGTCATTATAATACTGTGATAAGACCTGTGTGTCTGTACATAAGCGAGTGCCTTAGAAAGACCAGGAAGGCTGGTCTAAGAGAAGCAGAGAAATTTGAGAGAAAGATCCTTCACAAGATAATGGATCCGAAGATAGTAGACTGACAATATAGGTTATGAGGACAAGAAGGACAAGGAAAATGAATGATTAGAAAAAAAAGACTAGTATTTTACGGACACCTATATAGAATGGATGACAAACAGCTGAAAAAACAAATTTTTAAGACAACAATAGACCTAAGTTGTCAGATAAATGGTTCTAAAAAGGCAGAAAGAAAAGAATATTGAGAAAAATGGAATGAACCAAACCAAATTCAGACAACTAATAATGGACTTAAAGGGCTTTCATGAAGAGCAAGAAAAGAACACCGGTCAGACAAAAGAAAGAAGAAAAGCCTTTAGTGAATGAATGCTGAGAATGTGGGCTGCAAAAAGAGCTTCCAGAAACCTCTAAGTCAACTCACGTGTCTAAAATTGAACCTGTATGGAAAAAAGTTGTTGGTTGATTTATTTAACACCTCCAAATCACATAAAATATGTAGCAGCTGTATTTCTCCAACGCCTCAACTCTACAGTAAAGCCACATGTTCTAAGAATTCTTTTATAGATAGTCATTGATTACAGTTTCATCTTCCTGCTGAAATACATAAGGCTCTAATTGTGCTTTTATACTCTAATAGTGTACTACTAAAAATAGTCACCAATGTAAATCATTTAAATTTCTTTAAATTATTGCTCCAACTTAATAATAAACAGTGAAATTAAAAATTGTGATCTTAATTGAGAAAATTTTAACATAATATTTTAAATGGACACTGTACTTTTTGATTTTTTCTTATCAGATTAACCAGTAAACATTACACTTACAGCGACGACTGAATTTACAAAACAATCAAAAGAAAACCATATTATTTGAATTAAAATTTCTAGAATGATAACAATAACACATAATGTAAATTGTATACCTGAGACAATGTGTTTTCCATCAGGTGTTATATCAAAATAAATACGTTGATTTGTAGTAACTGTGCGATCCAGTGAAAATAAAACTTTACCAGGCTGGCGTAAATCCCAACAAATTATTTCTGGGTCATTTCTAGAACCACTAAATAGGCGAGGGCCATCTGGAGAAAATATCATGTGTGTTAACCCACCATTATGCCCTCTAAGCGTACATAAAACAGTATTAATTTCTCGACTGAACAATGCTGAAACAAAAAAAAAATTTATTACGATTAACAACTAAATAATTACTAGAACTTGACATGAAAGAAGCCCGTAATAAAATCACCAGTCTTCAATACATAGGTTTTACGAAGTAATTTACAATAATTACACAGGTTTACAAACAATTGGTTTATGAATATCGTTAAAAAAACAGAAATCATGGCCATGAAATCATTTTGCTTCGACAAAATTAAAATAAACAATAAGGAAAAAATTCCTTTCACAATTTAAACAAACTACCTAAGAGTAATCATCCTAAACCATTTAAAAATGAAAACATCACTTGGCAAACAGAACAACAAAGATGAAAAAAGCGCATGGATTGACCTGGACAACTTATAACAAAAAAACGCTGATTTATAAACAAATATTTACAATGAATCAATGAATGCATCCTGCAGCCAACAATCTATTGTAAAAATCTTTTAATACTTTTATGTTACCACTCGTTTCTACCTTTTTACTACATAATTTTATTTTTTATTGATATATTTTGGTGTATCCACGATCATCAGAGTACAAAAATTTAAAAAAAAGAAACAACCTGTTAAAATCTGTAGATTTTGTATCTTAAGTCATTTGAATTGTTTTTAAATATAAGACTGAAGATTTTAAATGACAAATACAGATTTTAATACTTTAGTCTTAGTTATTTTTTAATTGTGTCTTGTAATGTTAGTGAATATACTGAAATATGTCAGTAAAAAATAAAATTATGTAATAAAAAGGTAAAAACGAGTGGTACAGGAGTTGTAACAGTCAGTAAAAAAATAAAATATTTTACAGTAAAAAATGCTTATTTATAAACACCAACAATTTATCATTACAAAACAGTCACACTTCCAGAGGCAACACCTTGTGAAACACTCTTTCAAATAAAAAATCAATTCAGTAATGAGTACAATGAAGAAAAAAATATCCGACTTCTTGTACAGGATTTTAATAAAATTAGTGATTCGAAGTCTCAAAAAGAACGTCAACAGAAAATTGGTTATAAAAGCAAGATCTAAAAGAAAGTGGACTGGTGTCACAGAAGCTAAAAAAAAAACTAAAACCAGAATATATAATATTAACTTACCAATAACTTTCTGATATGTACCGACAGCAACAAGTGAAGTCCAGTCAGGGTTCACTGCTATAGCTGACACATGCCCTAGTTTCAGATCTAAAAAATATAAATACATTTCAAATATGAACACTGATGTTAAAAATAATAAAATAAATAATCATCATGTATTCAACTGAGTAGAACAACTCAATAAAAAACTAACCCCAAATAAAGATAATTGAAAAAGCACATTTTACGGATAATGAACTGGACACCAACGTGAACTCCTATCAACTCTTCCCATAGTTAAGTCCTCCACCACTTACATTAACATAAAATAACATACAGATATAATTATTTAATAGAAAATCTGGTGTGAAACACTCACACAACTTTCTCTTGCCAATGCAAATAATGACCAATATAACCTAAAATTAGTAATAAAACATTAGAAATAAACAAAAAACTAACCTCAATAAACATACCCTAATTTTAATCATGAGTGAAAGAGGCAAAATGAAAATCAACCTCAGTTTGGCCTAAAAATACGGAAAATCACTCTTTCACGCTAAACTAGGCTCTGAAGAGAAAAATGCTCTTCATAAAAGTTGTAGATATTTTAATTTCCTATAAATTTCATTATATACACTTTTGTCGTAAATTGCACACTTAGGCCGAAATTTTAAAAAAATCGATTTTTCACACATTTTCATGAGAACAAAAGAAGAAAATCGCTAATTACCACTAAACTAAGCATTATACAAAAAAATGTTTGAAATAAAAGTTGTAGGATTTTAAACTCTACAACTTTTATTATACCTGTATAAATTTTTGCGCTAAAATGCATATTAAAGCCGTAATCTTAAAAAAAAAATTTTTTTTACGTGAAAACAGCCTCACCAAAAATTTCAGCAAACATGGCGCCTACCCTATCTTGTAAAGCATAAAAAATTTAGTAAACCAGGCGATTTTAAAAAAAATCGTAGGACCAGTTTTTGAGAAAATCGCAAAAAAGTGAAAAATTACACGAATAAACTACTATGTACTTCCAATTGACCGATTCTGATGAAAATGTTCACGTTGGTCCGGTAGTGGTATGTAACTTAACTTTCAAGTTTCAAGTTTATACGATGTTTCAGTCTTGAGATATTCTGTTGACACACACACACACAGACCAATCACTAAAAACATGTTTCTTTGGGTTCAGAGTGTAGATCTGGTAAAAACTTGATTTCAAAAAATCGACATGAAAACAATACTTTCCTTCCTATATATTCATATAGGCAAGAGAAAGTAAAAATCCAATGTTGTGCAAGGTAAACCAAATCTAAAAATATTTTACATTTTTTTAATAATTATTGACAAAAATTTGGAAACAAAACAGTTAAATCTTTATTCCATGACAAATCTGTCTAAATAAATTATTTATTAATGTATTATCACTTTGCAGACAAAAACATAAGTTTTTGAAAAAAATACTATCACATTATTATAATTTATAAATTTAATGATACATACTATTCTAATTTTTCAATACGGATGAACAGTCAAATCAATATGAGTAAAAGGAATTGTAATATATGCAGTAAACATGTACAAAGAGAGTAATAAACCAACCTCTAAAGTCAAAAGACAATGGTCTGGCTCCAGGAACTGCTATATCAAATACATCAACTTTATTGTTGAATCCGCAAAACAGTTTTTCGCCTCTTGTATCAGCACATAAAGAAAGAGGACTCATGATCTCATCTGCACTAAACACAAAATAATTAATTAATAAACAAGCCAATTATTTTAAAATTAATGAAAAAAATCAATGACCAGACCAGTAAACCCTCGTTTTTATTGGAAAATCTTGGCACAAAATAAAAAAAAAATGTTGCTCTTCTCAGAGAGCTAAGGAAGATGTACAAACAAGAAAAATTACATAAATATTTAATCCAATTTTAATCTAATTATCAATCTCAGACAAACCAACTATTTTCTAAAAAAAAAATAAAACTTGCTTCATTTTTTGTGGAGGTTTTACAGATTTCTTGACTTCCCAAGTCCTACAGCCCATTGCTTCCTGCCTTCCTAATCACCTTCTCTGTAATTCCTTGCTGCCATAAAATCTTGGATTACCTGTATGTACGTTTTCCAAAGGCTACCACTTCTCCTACTCTTTTCTGGAAAGAAAAGGAATGCTTGCCTGGGACCATCTATTCGCTGCCATTTGTTGGACAAAGCAACTACACCATACTAACTGTCAGGTCTCTACTCTAACTACAATGGTATCGCAAGAACCGGTCCATTGTCTTAGATCTTTATTTCTCATGTGCACTCTGGAGACCCTGCACATTGCACAACCAGCTGAACTCTTAACGCCTCCAACTCTCAATTATTCCTGAAACTTATTTAGCATCAGACGTAGTAATGAAGTACCAAACAGATGTACCCACCAACTTCTTTACCCTTATCTGTATTTTACCAGATCAGATTCCTGATTCATTCAGTCCCTGATATCCTGCTAATCCATTTCCTCAGATGAAAGACTGACCTCCGGTATTTGTACTGGTTATAATAACCAACCTTGCCATTCTTTAACATTTTTAAATTTCTAGATTTTTTTACTTAAATGAGAAACTATCTCTCTCTTATCCAAACTGAAGTACCATAAATGAAAGATCAACCTCATCATTCTCAATTCGAACCTAATCATCCACAGACAGAAGGGCACATAAGATTTCCGTCTGACTACATATAACAAAGAGATAGCACTAGTTTTAAACAATTGGGGACTCGAAACAATCAGTTGACTCGATTTCCCTGCTTTACAGCACACTGGTAATTACTACACAAAAACTAAATTTTATAAAAAATACTTACTAGTTAACAGTTTTGTAAGTTGCTCGTAACTGACTCGTGTATGCATCCCACAAATGAACAGGTTCATCAGCTGCTGAACTGAAAAAGCTGGAAATTGAAAAAATATTTTACTTTAAAAGAATGCTATCATGAATTTATATAATAAATTTCACTAATCTTTTTAAACTGCATCAATTTTTATATTTACTTACACTTGTGTATAAAATAGATTGAGGTAATAAGGATTGTAAAAAAAAATTTATATTTGTATGCCTAGTCGTAATTTTCAAATAAGGTATAATGAACACAAAAAAGCACTGAAATGTGACTACATTATATCTAACTATACCGATCATATAAAAGAGGAAAAACATAAATTTGGTGAAATAGATGAACATTTTAATATAATAGAACAATGTAACAAATAAAATAAAAATAAAATTAAAAAATATGAGATGTTCCATACTTATAAATATTTAAAAGAGCAAAACAGGACATTTTGAACGAACAGGTCAAATTTAGAAATGATATTTTGTGACTGCTGCTGCTGCTATCTACAGTAAATATGAGAAAAGATAAATTAGAGGAAATTAATGTTAAATCAGTTTTATGCAAGTGACTGAAGATGTATAATCTTCTATAGATTTTAAATAAATAAGAAATTTTTTTAGTTTCAATTATGTTATTTACTCTTATGATGGTGGATCCACCGAAACACGTGTAAGTAAAGATAAAAGTTGACACAGTTTAAAAAGAAGGTTAGTGAAATTTATTATATAAATTCATTATATAAAATAGAATTGTTTTCAAACTGCAGGATGTATTATAAAGATTTATTTTTAAAATAAATAATGTATTAACAAATAGAAACATAAAATTAAATAAAAGGCAGAATGACTGAATCCAGTACACACCAACTGTAAAAACAATTAAATTTCAGATATAAACCTGTTTAATTAAAGAACTAAAAGAACTAATTATCATTACATAAATTAGAAGCTTTATACTGAATTAAAATTATTCATGCTCAGTGCAGTTTTAAAAACTGCAATGTAAGGAAACTTACCAACATGATTCCGGGCTCCATGAATTCATCAGTGGATACCAACAATAGTCATAAACACGGCCACCTTCACCAACTTGAAGAGTACTTTTTAAATCAGGAAGTAATTTATTTTTCGGACATACTTTCTGTGCAAACAATTCTTGAGGTAAATCAAAAATTCTTAATTTCTTATCTTCACTATTTGTAAGGATACAAGACCCATCTGGTGACCTAAAAGTCATAAGTATGTGTTACAAACAAGATATTACTAATTGAGCATTCATAACAAAAACCAAAAACCTTAACTTTCTCATCGGTTTCTTTTCTTCAGGTAAATGAAACAAATAGGGCGGCTAATGGAAAACTTAGAAAAATGTAGTCAACTGCCAATCTGTTTAAAAGCAAAGTTTTCAACCAGTAAGTCCAGCTGATTATGCATATGATGCTGAAATATTCACTTTGACCTCACAATTGCTAGGAAACTTACTTAATGAAAAATGGAAAGAACAATGCTCGGCATGTCATTACAAGATCATAATGAGAATCTACGTAAAGAAAAAAGGAACCACTGATCTTGATACACAGATTGCACTGCTAAAATGGAATTTGGAAGGCAAGTCGCCCAAATGATGGATGGGAGATGGACAAAGAGACTGCTTGAAGGGAGACCAAGATCAGTCAAGTGACACAGAGCTTGAGCTCCCACATGTTGGACCGAAAGTGTGTGAATTGCAATAAGGATAGCCTATATCCAGCATTGGACAAAATGGACTGACTGAAAATAACTATGATGACAGAAACATTTTACTTACAGCTGAAGTTTTAACCTTTTATTTTGTTTTTATAAGAATTACATATGGATAACTAAACAGCTGTTCCAACTAAAATAATAACTTTAACTAATAACTAAACCAATAACTTTAACTAATAACTAAACTAATCCCGGGTTCGATTCCCGGTCAGGTCTGGCATTTTTTTCATCTGTAAATCACCACATATCATTACCTACGCACAAGCCCAAGGCTTATGTAGGCATCATCCTCAATAAAAAAAAAAAAAACTGACGAGATTTTATGATACATAAATATACTCGGTTCATCGTAAGGAAGATATGTCAAGTAAACAAATACTGACATCACCGAGCATATGCATTATTTAAAAATGTGTACACGATGATTAAAAAGTAACAACAAAATACTTTTAAAAGTACTTTTATACACGAAACTGTTAGGCCTACATCATATCATGCCTGATGTTTTAAGTACTGATCAATAAATTATAAAAAGTGTGTACTTTATTTCCATTCTTTTTCATAAACAAATGTGGTTACAAGTTATGTGTATTACCTCTGATCTGTATGACGAAACAAGAGAACTTTAAAAGTCAACATTTTTATTTTAATGATTAGTCATCTTAATATTAGTTCAGTCACTCGTTATTTCACAATTGAATTTGACAAATACTAATCCAAGCCCTTAAATCTCTCTCCACATTTTTGACAAAGAACAAGTAATCGTTATATTCTACCAGTTCACTTTTGACATCATATTGTCTCGCATCGTTCTTATGAGCATTGTAATTTATTTTCAATTACAAATTTAGTGTTACAGTATTTTGTTTGTTTTTTCCATTTCTATTTATCGTTTTAATTCTGCATATGGTTAAAAGCACGTGTCTGTTATCATTATCATGTTTTTATTAAAAGTTTTGCATTTTTTTCTGAGTCACCGCTTTATCAGCTGGTACGATAACCGCTATTTGTTTACTCGACATATCTTTCTTACGATGAACCGAGTATACCTTAGTTACCATGGACGCATAGGTCACGGTTAAAGCAAACCAGGTACTACAAAGGTTCCAAAAAATCTGTCTAAGGATCCCAGATCTGCACTTAGAATAGGTGCAAAATATGAGAAAAAAATTGTTTTTTTTAAACTTATTATTTTTCTAACAGGTAATTTTCTTTTGTAACTATATAATTCACAAAATTTCAATTTAATCACAACTATGGGTAGGCACTCCTGTCCTCCCAACACCTGTAAGCAGTTAGAGGTACTTACCTCCTGAAATGGGACCTGAAAATTAAAAACTAAAAATACTAAGTGAAACATAAATAATGTATGTTCACTCTTCAGTGTAAAGTATCATTTAATGTTTTTAACCCAGCTCCTGTTTTTTAATAAATTTACAATTATACAACAATAACTAATAGATTACCAGTGAAAAAATCAATCATTACCATTTACATCCTTTCAGGAAACAATCCTGGCCATTCTTGTATTTGAATTCTTTACAGGCTCTTGATATCTGAGACACATTGGATTTTTCAAATAAGTATTCTACACAAGTCTTGCTTTTAACGTTAAGCTCGTCTTCATTAGGTCTACTATCCTTAAAACTGCTATTACTCATTTTATTTGAAACACTCAAGTCATTTTGTTCATTAACTTTTTCAACCTCTTTGTTAGCATCTAAAGTCTCTACTGCTTCTGCTATCATACACATTTGAGACAAAACTTCATCCCCAGTAGACTGGGAAGATTCACACACTTCCATCACTTCTGTAAATAATAAAATTACATAAACCAATTCATTCTTACAAAATAATACATAAGCAGTTACAACAATAGTCACCTAGAATAATTAATTGCTATAAAAACCATTTTTACAATATCAGAAGATTTGTTATGCTCACCAAAATACTAAGACACAGTCTGGTCTGATTTTACTTCAAATTTTTAAATGTGCAGGCTACTTATTTTGGTATACATACAGTTTTACTTCATGTTTTCACAAAGTTAAATTCTCAAAAAATCTTATATATTTAATTCATCATTTAACAAAACAATTGTTAAGCCAAACTCAAAACCAATGACCATTAAAACTTTTATTTTCTCTGTACCTACCTATGTAAAAAAATATGCCTGAATTTGTTTAATTTTCTCATTGCTAATAATGTAAGTCTACTACACACTTGTGCCCTAAATATTTTTGTAAAACAAGAAAGCAGTAAATGAGGGCAGAAATTTTAGGCGCCAATCAAAAGTGAAGCATTTCTAGGAATGTTTACAGCCACTTTCCAGCTTGTACAAGAAATCACCTGTTGTTTGACACATCAAACTAATTCCACTGATCAAACTCTTCATCACAAAATCAGAATAAAATTAGCACTTGAACGTCTATCAGCTTTTTCACCGCACACTTTCACTGTCAAGATTAAATGATAAAAAATTACTAATGGCAGCCTATCATGGCCTCATTCTGTCTCATATCCGTTATGGTATTTTAGTATGGGGTAATTCTAGCATGGGTAATATGAATAGGGTTTTTAAAATTCAAAAGAAAGCTATTAGATGTATGGTGGGAGCTAACCAGCTAACCTCATCCAGGCCACTATTTAAGGAGCTTAAATTGCTTACAGTTCCCTGTCTTTACATTTTTGAGGTGATTATGTATGTTAGGCAAAATAATTTTATGCAGAATTTCAATGTTCACAATCATAGCACGAGAAACAGGAATGATTATTATGTGGCTAATCACTCCACAAAATTGTTTGAACAAAAACCTACTTATGCAGGGAGAAAATTCGGTACCGAAAATTCATAAATAAATTACCCCAATCTTTAAAGTGTTGTGAGGATTTGAATTCCTTTAAAAAAAATCTAAAAAATTACTTGATCGGTGAAACTTTTTATAGTGTACAAGAATTTCTTTCTTGATAGTAGTGATACATAGTGTGTTTCTTATTATGTATTTCAGGTGTTATATCTGACGACATGTCCTATACTCCTCCTGGAGTCCCCAGGGCGCAAAAAAAAAAAATACCGGGGCTGCTCCTCAAGGAAAATAACAAAGTTGTTAACCATTATTACACAAGCTTATCATTAACGATCAAGTTAACTTCAGGCCGGCTAAGCAATGTTGCGAGAAAAAAATATGATTCACAATGACAATCCCCAGTGTCTGAAAGAAATTTCCGGAAATTTTATGGATTTATAGAATCGTACCTACAAAATTTCAGTTTTATCATTTGAAAATAATTAAATTTTTTAAAACTAATAACAAGCTTATAAACTAAAATTACCTATAGGTTATGTTTATATCACAAACACAAACGCCACACGGTTGTCATCGACTTGTAAACATAGCCATGCAATGAGCATAAGAGTCATAATATTGAGGCCAGAATTTACTAAATTTACATATCAGGGGAAACTTATTAAGTGGTAGAATATCAGATATTATAATTAATAGTCGCAATATTGCAGCGTCATTGGCTTGCAGAAACTCTAATCCAGTAAATTTTTAAACTATATGATCAACTATATAATTATTGTCGTATTTAATACGAGCACGTCTTTGAGTATTCTATAGAATACCTAAAGGAGCACGAACTTAAAATTCATAAATCCATCATTAATATAATAATAATTGGTTAGTGAATTTTTCAACGGATAAAAAAAATAGAAAATCATATAAATATTTCCGTACTGAACTACACTAGGAAGGGAAATTTGTTCGCAGGCCAATTATTTTTTTACCTCTGCTTCACAACTGAAATGTGCACTGTAGCATTGTTTACCGGCGGGAAGTGTGTTGTTATGGAGAATTGTAGGTTAAGATTAATTAAATCAACTTTAATTTCGTGGTTTATTTTATTAAGTATATGTATTGTTTCATCAAACTGCAATGAAACCAACTCGAAGGGATTTATTGCGTATTGTCCATGTATGGGTAAGTATTACTGTGTTCAAAATAGTACTGTAACGTTGGTTAATTTTTATGAGTACTAGGTATGTAGAATTTGAAGGAAATTTTTAATTTTGAATAGTTGTATTCGTTTAATAACGGGTTCATGTACTGTTACGTTCACTTGAACGCCTTATTTGGATGGCTTATCCCTATAAATTAAAGAATGCTCTGGTAGAGTAAAATTTAAAAAAGATTAGACATGGTCAGTCACAGTTAAATGAAGTTTAAAGTAATAACTAGTCACAATAGAAGGCACTATTACACAACCAGTTTGTATATGATTGTTTGACAACATTGTAATTTTAGTTTAGTTTTACGGTCCAGTTTTACAATTATTCTTAACCAAGAATGTTTTCCTATTCCTGTAAAACCTCTGTTCTTGACCCCAGTGCTTGATATAGTTTTGGAAGTTAAGTTACATAATGTCATGTTCTTTTGCTTATAGATTGGAGTAATTGACACCTTTTGGTTGATTTATTTAAACTTCCATGCAATTTTTTGTTGTTGGAAGCAATTGTATAATATATCACATCATAATAACTAATAACATCGTTATAACTGGTCACAATAGGAGGCACTATTACACAACCAGTTTGTATCTAACTAAATAATACTAATTATTCTGCACTATTACACAACCAGTTTCTATATAACTAAATAGTACTAATTATACTGGACCAAGTGTGTGATTAAAGTTTTTTATTATGTTACTTAAATTTTTCTTATTCATATGTATTACAGTTCTAGGCCTACCGTTTCATTGAAATAAATGTAATAAACTGGACCAGTTAGTTAAAGTTTTTTATTATGTTACTTAAATTTTTCTTATTCATATGTATTACAGTTCTAAGCCTACCTTTTCATTGAAATAAATTTAATAAACTGGACCAAGTGTGTGATTGTGACCAAAGTAACAAGAACTTATCAGTAGTTTTTCAAGCTCATTTTCAGAAAATTCATTTAATAATTTGAAACTTCACTCTTATGTTATAGGTAGGTTTGGAAATCAAGCAGACCACTTCCTTGGTGCATTAGCATTTGCAAAGGGGATAAATAGGATACTAATACTGCCACCATGGGTTGAATATCGATATGGTGAACCAAAATCTGTAAGTGTCAATTCATTTTATTCATTATGCTGATGTATCATGCTATTGATTAATTAAACCACACAAAGAAACTTATTCTTGTTTCATGGTTGCACCGCAATATACACCAAAGGAAACTGCACACTCCAATACTATAATGCTTTTCACCAGTTGATGAGCTCTGCTGTTCCACATGTTTAGACCAATCAGAACATTTGCCAGCGTTGTCAGATTGTAAGAATGACAAACATTACGCGTGTATGCATGTATAAGAGCCACAGTAGTTCACTCGTGTCTTGCATCAACTGAACACGTCGATTATAGAGCGTGTTAACATGCAATAATTTATAATATAATCAGCTGGTTGTATGTTCATAGGTTATAAATTGTTATTTAAAGACCAAAAAAATGGCTGAGAAAATATATATAACAGAGCTACGCAAGCAATTGGCAACGTTGCTGGCAAGTCATTGGTTAGCTATGAAGTGTCTAGGAGGCAATGCATATGTTCAGAGCTCATCAACTTTGAAAAATAGTATAGAACTCATTATTTTGGTTTAGAGCACAAAAAACTGAGCCTGAAAAAGAAAATATTTATGAAAAATAAAAGTACTTAATGTTTTGTAATGTTTGATTGATATATCAGTACTTAAAATATATTATATTATGTATGTAGTGCAGTAAAGCTTGTAGGGGATTCATGGTACAGTTGAGTATGGACAACAGTCAGCTGCCAGAAAGGAGCAGGTATACGAGGTGTGGCTATTAAATAACGAGACTGACGTTGTAACAGATTTTATTTTAATTTTATACATAATCACTTATTGTCACCTTCAATATACACTCCTTCTCTATCCCTAGAACGCTCCATGCGAATTTTCCATTGTTGGAAACAGTGCTGGAAGTCATCTTCTGTCAGCTCCTTCAGGTCACGTGCTGCTTTCTCTTTTACAGCTTCCACAGACTCAAATCTTGTCCCTTTTAATGCAGATTTCCCCTTAAGGAACAGGTAGAAGATAATAACAAGTAATGAAACAAGGGTTTTTACTTATGATTTGGAAACGAAGCGCCAATCCATGCACTGGAAGAGTCGAACTTCACCAAGAGCCAAAAAAGATGGAATGAGCAAGTCAAAATTTAAAGCAATGATGATTGTTTTTGTTTATATCCATGGGATTGTGTACGTTCACTGGGTTCCTGAAGGTCAAACAATTAATCAATATTACTACCTGGAGGTACTTTCTAAACTACTTCAAAGAGTAATGAAAAAACACCCCGAAATGTGGAAGGACAAATCATGGGTTCTTCTAACGCGGAATGAGCTGGCGCTTTGTCTTGGTGGAGAACCCATGATATTTTGTCCTTCCACATTTTGGGGCGTTTTTTCGTTACTCTTTGATGTAGTTTAGAAAGTACCTCAAGGTAGTAATATTAATTAATTTTTTGACCTTCAGGAACCCAGTAAAGGTACACAATCCCATGGATACTAAAAAAACAATCATCATTGCTTTAAATTTTGACTTGCTCATTCGATCTTTTTTGGCTCTTGGTGAAGTTCGACTCCTATATTATTACTGACTCCTATAATATTATTGTGAGATTGATATTTGGGAGTTAACCACACTATTACCAGATTGCATTTTCTATGTGCTACTTGTACAATTATCTGACTCACATGAGCATATTAAATTGACAATATATATCAATATACAATACTGTACATTACGTCAGCCAGCCTTAAGCAAGGCAACTGCCCCGGGCCCGCAAAAATTTAAAGATTACAAATACTATCACTTTAACAAGTTAAACAACATGCTTTGGACTCAGGGCAATAGAATACTAGGGCAGGCTCATAGCACGCGTGAATGTGTTCCCGCTGACATTCTGGTGTGACGTCACGGCGGTACAACCGTACCGAACGCCTCGACAGAATTCCATAGATACACACATGTTTTATTGTAGTCAAAATATCAACGAATGCAGATTATTAAAAATGCGTAATTTTACTAATCTACCACACAGCCTATTGCTATTGACTTTACATTTATTTACAAATGTAAATAATTACAAATTTCTTTTAATTAAAAATTTCTAAGAATATTATGAATCAAATGAAGAAGTATAGTATTATGAAGATGAATTAATAATGTAAAGTACTTACTCTACATGATTTGCGTATCCAGTAGATTTTTCCTTCGCCTAACTTTCGAGTTCCTTTTATAACGGCACAATTTACACAAAGTGTTCACTTAATATTTATAGAAAAAACTTAAAATTCATTACACATAAATATAAAATAGTTTTATTAATACAATAAAATTACTAATATACCTAACGGAAAATTGTTAATATTTGTTTGATTTTATCCACTTTACCACTTTTTGTTTAGATTTTCGTTCATTATTTTTTTTACGATTTAAATATTTGATCCTTATAAATGTTCTTAAACGTGAATACAGTTTTATTGCATCCGGACACACATTCGGAAATTTTATTTCAATTTCTTTTCGCAACCGTGCAATTATTCCTTTACCTTTATTGAGGGCTTCACCGTGTATTTTTTCAAACTCATCTTCGAATTCTCTAATTAATAATTTCCATTCCATTGATGGTTCAGTTAAACCTCCGTAGGACAAAGTAAATATCCAATTTTCATCATTATCAGTAACATTTTTTGTAATTGTTCCTAAAGATGGATCTTTGTCCCTTACTTTGTAGGCAATATACCCAGCAATGTAGTTTATTGCCTCTTCTTCCGCCCAAGTTTTATTTTGAAAACCAGCTGTTTCATTTAATTTATTTTCGTCATGAAACTCATGAGAATTATCTTCATAATTTTGATCGGAAATTTCCTCTACACTCTTTATTTCTAAAGCCGAGTGCAGAAG
Organism: Catonia carolina; assembly: GCA_035578175.1. Lineage (NCBI taxonomy): Eukaryota > Metazoa > Arthropoda > Insecta > Hemiptera > Achilidae > Catonia > Catonia carolina. The sequence goes on from JAQMRL010000002.1 coordinate 126,657,885, forward strand.
TTGGGATGTTAAATATGACTCGCTCTCGCCTTCAATTTCTTCTGCACAATTTACTTTATCAGACGGACGAGGCAGTTTGTTACACAAAAGTAGTCGCCTTAAACGATAAATAAATTCCGTTGGGCTAGGGTGGTCGTAAAACTGGCCCAGTCCACGAATCTGGCTAAAAAAACTCTCCAACACATCTTGTGTTAAACGGGTTGTCATGATGTACGTTAATCCTTGCTTCCTTTGCTCCTCAAACAACCCCAAAAATGATGTAATTGAAACAACAATTCCCTTTTGAAATGGAAGTAAAGATTTCTTTCCTACTATACGCATATTAGATACAGTATCTTTTACTTGTTGCAAAATTTTTTCTTGTTCTAATTGCAATTTAGGATCGAATCCAAAAGCAGTTTTCATAGGATGAGAGCGACACGAACCCGGACTTCGGCTGTTCATTACATCAAAAAACGCATCCATCAATTCAAAAAATTCAGACGCTTTTTCATCTCCAGTTAAAACAGAAATTGCTTTAGCCACTGACCGAGAAAACACTGCCTTCGCTGGCATAACCTTTTGTCTGTCATTTCCGCTTAGTGTAAGAAAATCTGGATTTAGTTTATGACAAAGTCTAACTTCACCCTGATCTTTGCTCAGCACTTCAAGTAAGATTTCTTTATTTATTATTTTGCCTTCTTTTAAACGAAGGCCACTGTCAATGAAATGATTTCTTAGAAGCTTGAATAAATGAGGCATATCAGCGAAAACCCATATTTTTCTCTTTTCGTCGCACGGATGAGAGAAATAACATTTTTCAACCGATATAGACAATTCTTTCCATAGTGTAGAACTTCCTCCTAGATCTGATACGATTGCTGCTACACGAATGTTACTTAATTCTAACTTATTTATTATTTCAAACAGCAATGTCTTGGTCATTGTAGTGTCGAACTGGAAATAAATGGGTTGTTTCCAAGGCGAAGTAAGCCCTCTTGCAAGTACAACCTGTGCTTTCGAGTGTGGTCCCAATATCTGATCAATACTGGGATAGTAGCTGATGTTACTGTCAATATGAATTTCGTCAAAGGATAGGACACACGTTCTTTCTAAAGCAGTTAAGTTGTAACAGCTTTTCGAAATTAAATTTAAAACACTACTTAAAATTCCTGGATGACACTGAAATTTACAACACCACCTCTTCAAACTCGATGGAGCAGGAAACGGAATCCCAATTTTCTCTCGTAAAAAGTCAAATGATTTTCTTGATAATGACCTAATAACTATAGCTTTTGAGATATCCTCAAACGACCACTTGATTTTTTTTCCTTTGTTTACAATAGCACTAATTTGTGCTTCACTAAGAATATTTTTAATATTTTTAAAAAAAACACAACACTTTTTACTACAATTAACTGATTTAATTCCTTTCTGTTTTTTTGAAATTTTGTCATTTTTTTTCTTACATAATCTCGCCAAATTATATCTACGTATTTTTTTGTAAAAATACCTATTTTTCCTTTTTAAGATCGTCACTTCGTTTTGCAACAACTTAAGTTTTTTTTCAGTTAAGTCTAATTTTTCTTCGTATTGTTTGCAATTAAGACAGATATCGGTTTTATATTCGTTATTCTCTTCTTCGGTAGTCATTTTACATTTCTTAGGACTTAAATGTTTAAGTCGTTCCAGTGCTGATTGTTTTAAAATTCTTTTTTTTTGCCGTTCATCTCGATCATATGATATGTCAGTAGGATTTTCCGTTGATAAATGACAAGTAGGTACTGCATTTTTCTTCAGTATTTTCTTTTGTGGTAATCCTAACAACCTGTTCTTTAAATCGTCTTCGTAATCGTTTTCTGTAAAATGAACACTACAGACGCGTGAATGTTTGGAATTAAAATCGTCTTTTCTTTTACATTTGAATTCCCATTGTTTCCTAAAATTCGATTCGTTGGGAAAACAATGGTAAACGATACCACTTGTCTTTCGCGAATCATTTGTACAAGTAGCGACAGCACAATTCACCATGTTTTAAAGTTAAAATAAATAAATAACGTAAAATAAATAAAATAAAATAAATTCTGAAAATAAAAATAATTTAAGGATAAATTAAATGTTTAAAACTACACACTAAAACACACGACAGGATATACGTACAAACTATAACTACATTAACTACAACTATCACTATTTTAACTCAACGTAAGTACATAGATAGAAACCTGTATTGTAATAATTCCACGAACCGATAAACAAACGTATTTTTGTAGATGCATCCGTACACCACTAATAAGTAACCAAACTGAGGACAACAACCCTAGTAGTTTTAAAGAGACAGCAGCAGTAGGGGTGGTGTAATTCACGTACCGCACATACGTCATCAGTTGTCGAGTGAGTGGGACAAGGCGGCAAGCAAAACATCAAAGCAATGAGCCTACCCTAGTATTCTATTACCCTGCTTTGGACTAACCTCTTGGTAAAGTAACCAACTGACCAAAATATGATAAACACACTTTTAACTGAGTGTCCCATATGAAATTCAAGCTTAGACTTAAAAATATTGGTGCAAAACAACGAAAAAACTTTCTCATCTCTTACTATTAGCATGTAATGGATAATACTGAACTAATTTCATATACTAAGTATATTTACGTTTTTTTTTGAGTGGTAATATTTTTTAAACCAAGAAAAGCTTGCTTACAAACCAGGAATCAGTTGACATATGAAAAATTACAGACTTTCCTCTAATTTCCATCTATGAGGAAAGAATACAGAGTGATAGATATACACCATAAACTGTCTTCCATAATGAAAAGAATAAAAATGTTCAATGGTCTGTCATGAAAGTGTTTAGCTGAGCAAGACAATGTATCCAGTCTTTGCTTTTTTTAACATTTTTATTTGCTCTCTTTTTACATTTTTAACTTGTTTCAGATTCAAGTTCCTTTTAATACTTATTTTCAAGTAGACCCATTAAAAAAATTCCATGATGTTATAACAATGGAAGATTTTATGAAAAATTTTGCTCCTTCTGTTTGGCCACCAGAAAAACGAATATGTAAGTAAGTTTAAGAAATAAATTACATGCACAAGTAAGGTTGGAATTGTGTAAGTGTTGATTAACTCCTTTAAAATGAGCAAAACACGTCATGGAAAGGTCACTACATGGAAGATCATGTACGAAATAAATCAATTTTTTTACTTAACTTACACCTAGGTAGTAATTTTTCTTTTAAAATAATGTATTCTTAGGCATATACCACTCCACCATTAAAAATAACCATCGAGAAGAACTGTCCACTAGAAAAATTCTCTAATTTTGATTCAAGTATAATTGTATTTTTAAAACTAAATACACTATTCGATAAAATAAGCTTTGAAAATTACATCTTGAATTTTATCAATTTTTATTAATTAGGATTTTGTGTGCAGTGGTGCTAAGATGTTTTTTTTTTGTGAAGTCAGTACCTTAGATCTCACTTCAATTTACAGTCAGAATACAGTGATATAAAGAGCAGTGATGTGCTTGGTGCTGGATTGCTAGACTGTCCTTCATGAAAGACTTGCACAGATAAATCTTTTTAATTTTTGAAGGATATTCTGAAAATATAGTTCTGATTTCACTTTCTTTACAATGAACTGCTTAATAGTTTAAAGCAAGAGCTGTGTTTAACTGGTGAAAAAAATTGTAGCTTTTGAACCCTCTTTCCAGAGTGAAAGAATCTCCATATAAATGACAAGGTAAAGTACTGCTTGAGTCCCAGCTCCTTGTAGTTACGAGGTGAAGGGTACGGGTGAGGTATATTGAATGAGTGACGCATGCTGGGAGAACGATTGTTGTATTACTCTGATGCAAAACGTTTGTTTTCAAACTATCCGTATTTTACATATTTGTTTGTATTTATTACAATTATTTATTTACATGTTTTGATATAAAATGGTAAGTTAAATATTATAAATCCGACCAAGTTAATAACCCGGTAGGTATTTCTTAAATTAATGCACCAGATGATAATATGTTTTTAGTCTAGTTAGTACACGCTACCACAACAAATGCAGTAGCTGTGAAACTCTACTAATTCATTCATACTCTCATTCATTCTCCCACTACTATAACAACGCACCACATTCCTCCCAACTACACTGAGCTGGGACTCAAGCAGTATGTAGGAGAGTGGTCTCGGATGCAAAGTAGATCTAGAATCTACATGTGGATCTAATTGATAATCAATGCAGAATTGTCTTGATAACACTATAGAACATTTAGCATTTGTTATAAACAAGATTATAGAGCATTATATTCAAATGCAAACGCTTCAATTAATAATATGCCTAATATAACCAGAGACGTATAAGATTAATTATTAGAATATAAGTGGTTTTTCAGACTGTTTATTTATTACTTTCTCTTGCCTATATGAATATATAGGAAGGAAAGTATTGTTTTCATGTCGATTTTTTGAAATCGAGTTTTCACCGGATCTACACGTTTTCAGAGCCCCTGAACCCAAAAAAAACATGTTTTTAGCGATTAGTCTGTGTGTGTGTGTGAACAGAATATCTCAAGAACGAAACATCGTACAAACTTGAAACTTAAGTTACATACCATTACTGGATCCGACACGAACATTTTCATCAAAATTGATCAACCGGAAGTTGTAGTTTATTCGTGTCATTTTTCACTTTTTTCTGATTTTCTCAAAAACTGGTCCTACAATTTTTTTTAAAACTGCCTCATTTACTACATTTTTTATGCTCTATAAGATAGGGTAGGCGGCATATTTGCTGAAATTCTTGGTGAGGCTGTTTTCATGTAAAAAAATAGTTTTTTTAAGATTACGGCTTTAATATGCATTTTAGCGCAAAAATTTATATAATGAAAGTTGTAGAGAATTTAAAATTCTACAACTTTTACTTCAAATATTTTTTTGTATAATGCTTCGTATAGCAGTAATTAGCGATTTTCTGTTTTTTTCTCACGAAAGCATGTGAAATTTTTTTTTTTTTGCCTTAGAATGCATTTTACAACAAAAGTATATAATTAATTTTATAGGAAATGAAAAGATCTACAACTTTTCATGAAAGCATTTTTCTCTACAGAGCCTAGTTTAGTGTGAAAGAGTGATTTTCCGTATTTTTAAGCCGAAGTAAGGCTGATTTTCATTTTGCGTCCTTCACTCATGATTAAAATAAGGTTATGTTTTTTGAGGTTAGTTTTTTGTTTATTTCTAATGTTTTATTACTAATGTTAGGTTAATTGTTAATTATTTGCATTGGTAAGAGAAAGTTGTGTGAGTGTTTCACACCAGATTTTTTTTGTTTAATGGTTCACTTTGTAAATTCTACTTGTGTGTGTTTCAGCATTTTGTTATACCGCTCGAGGTGACAATAATAAATGTAATGCTAAAGAAGGTAATCCATTTGGCCCATTCTGGGATACATTCAATATTGATTTTGTGGATTCTGAATTTTATGGCCCATTACATTATGATGTTCATCATTCAGATATGCCAAAACAATGGAACGAGAAGTATCCACCAGATAAATGGCCTGGTAAGTTTTTTGTGTCTAGTTTTTATATACAGTAACCCCTTGATTAACAGAAAATTAGACTATTCAAACTGCTACTCTGTACTGTTGGGTGAGTCTGATGTACAGTAATCCCTTGGTATCCGCAGGTTTCGGTTATTCACGGACTTTGTCCGTGGGCCTGAAACCTTAAAATACGTACGTAATCTCACCTTGTGCACACCGTACTTGGTGGGAGGTGGGGAAGTCATACAATTCTGAAAACATGTGAAATGTTTTGGCGTTCATATGATGTTTAGTCACAAACTAGTATGGCGGTGGCCGCCATGAGCCAAGTTATATTTCCACATACTGTACATAGGGAGCGCTTCACCGGGTACCGGGCCCCGCCAGTACAACCCCCACTCCCAACCACCATAGTTACACCCAGGCCCCTTACCGTAATTTCTCCGTATGTTTTCCTCCGTGTATCAGTCTAACTCTTCATACGTATGTACAGTTTTTTGTTTGTTTGACGATCCTGAAACGAAGCCACGCATTTCTTCACAAACCATCAACAAGATCCTCAGCACGGCAACGCAGCTTGCTGATCCGTGTTGGAGACGGATCCTGTCATGGAAAGGGCTATTCATTTCAAAAGAGGACTCCATGAGCTGATGATACCGTACGAAGAAGTCCACAAGGAGTTTGAAAAGAAGAAGAAGCAAAACAGCTATAACTAACGATTTTAAAACAACTTAAATTTTTTATGCGCACAGTACTGTATTTATTAAATATTCATAGATTATAATAATAGTTAAATGTTCCTAAAACTGTTAAACATTTTAAACGACTACAGGACTCTTCCTTCGGAATCCAACCCCCATCTTTTCATTCATATAAGGTATCGTTATCCGCGGTTTTACGACCGCAGTAACTCTCCGGAACGTAACCCCTGCGGATACCGAGGGATTACTGTAAACATAGTTGAGTGAAAAAATAGCGTTTAGTTGATAGGTTTCAAATGATTCCTGTGTTAGTGCATTGTAAGCACTAAATCACTTTCTGAACTGTCACTGGATATCCTGTTGAAACTTGACACTCTTCATTGCTGTGTCTATGATGTGTATAAACTGTGTGCGCGTAGTGAGTTAATTTCAGTTAGACCTACTGTATTAAACATGGACTCAAAAATTATACAATAGCTAATAAAACACTTAGTAGAATAATAAAACAAAATTAAACATTGCTAACTGTAAATCTAATATTTATGAAAAGGCATGTGTTTATAAGATCAAATGTGGTTCAAGGAATTGTAATGAATTTTACATTGGTATGACCATTTAAAAATCGTTATCAAGAACATCTGCAAGTGTATAAATATGGAAAACAGAAAAATAATTAAGCAAAACATGTTCGATTAAATAACCACAAATTTTCTACATTAGAAGACATTACTGTCCTGGAAATAAATGACAATAATATAACATTCAAACTTTAGAAAAAATGCATATTTTAAAACATATTAATAATGTGATAAATGAACACAGTTGCAGTTTGACAATGGTAGTTGGTTAAAGTCTATCATAAATTATAGTACAGTGTAACCTCAGAAATCCGAACGCCTAAAATCCGAAATTTCGGATAATACGAACACCAATTTTGCAATAAGCTAAAAAAATTCTACTCTTGAAAAGTGATGGAAAGTTATACTAATTACAAATCAGAAATGAATTTAATATTTATTTGAACATTTTAGTTGATATTTTATAATGAATACGTCACCTTAATTGGCTGGAACAAAATCGGTTATATTCTGACGCAAGGAAGTAATCCTGCTTGAAGCGGCGATGTTGCGCCAGCGTCGCATAAACATCACGTTCGTCGGGGTAGCGGGCAGCATGCTGTTCTACTTAGGGCAGAGCAACTTCAAGTGCACTAGTGGCATCTGCGTGTGAAATAACATAAGTCGAGACGTCCTCTTCTTCACTTTCTTCGACTGCAGCATTATTTTGGTCTTGTTCCTGAACCATTGAAACAATAGCGCCATCGCTTAAATATTGATTACCGGCGTCGTCATCTGCAAACCATTCTTGAAGACAGTTTTCTTCGGCTTCTTCGCATCCAGGAATCTGCTGAACGAGAGGAAGTATGTTTTCCATTTGATGCTGCACAACAAAATTTGTTTCTTCAAATGCAAGGCTTGGCCACAGTTAATAAATTACCAAGTGCCCCGCATAATCCGAATTTTCCGGAATCCGAACGGGGGTCAGCCCCAATTAGTTCGGATTTCTGAGGTTACACTGTATATAATAAAATTTATTTCCAATTTGTGACACAGATAAAAGCAATAGCAGTAGATTTTTCCATTTTATATTCAGTTTGATTTAAACCATTGACAAAGGAAGATGCAATCTTCATAAAATATTCTAAAACTAATTAACATTATCTGAAGAACCAGTGCACACCACGAAAGTACTTGTAAGGAGGATTTATAAAAAGCAGTATAAGGTAAATTACAAAGTTTTTTTTTTTTTTTTTTACGTTTTGGCCACTGTGGACCGCGTTGAACCTTGACAGATGTTTAGTCTTCTTCGTTCCCAGGATTCTGAATAACTGCTTGCGTTCACTTGTCCATTCTGTGCCCGTTCGTTGGACCTGATGTGATGGTTCCCATCTGTCAACTGTTTCCTTGAAAGCCTTCCTGTCCAGAATGGTATTCTCATCGATGTTCATTTCTTGCAAGTCTTTCTGTACTTCTTTGACCCATGGGGTCGTTGTTTTCCGCTGTGTGATGAAGGTGAAGATTTGGTGTGTGAGTCTAGATGGGTCCATTCTGTAAAGGTGTGCGTAAAATTTTGCTCATCGCTTCCTGAAGGTTGTGCTAAAGGTTTCTGTTTCCCTATATAAATCTTTGTATATCTCAAAGTTCTGTTCGTTTACATAAGGACTAATCTTGTAGTTTTGCTACATACTTGGTACGTGCTCCCAGCACACACTTGTGTAGTTACTTGAGTCACGAGTTTGCCCGTGTTTGCAACGAGGGGTAAAGGGGGTACAGCATCAGTGCGCATGCGCAACTGCTCTTATTTCAGTACGACAAACATAACAACTTATAATATACCCAGAGCATAGCCTATACAGTATATCGCGGAACCTTTTGTTGGTTAACAGTACGAATATAACTGTTTGTTACCATAAACAGAAATGTTAGTTTCTCAAAAATGAGGGCAGACTATTCACAGTGCCGAACAAAGCAGTGTAATAAAATGCTGTGAAGTTGAAACTAAACAAAAATGCCTTTCACTGCCTCTCAACAAAAGCCATGAGCAAGTGGCTTATTACTGTGATGTTTCTCTTCCCACAATTCGAAAAATAAAGAAGGAAATTAAAGAGACATGAAGGAGCTATTCTTCAACAGTTTTGTTGACACCTGGTAAAAAAAAAGAAACGGCTAGGTAGATACTAGTGAGACTGATAGTGAAGATGTCGGTGACAGCGATAGTAAACAAGGCGATTCATTCGTAGAAAACTTGTTCCAATGGAAAAAGGTAGCTGGTAATGACAATAAATTAATCATTTCTAGTCATGTAATTAAGCTATAAGCAGTATTACAGGTCAGATTTATTTCTTATAAGGTTTATATAGAAAATTTTCTCGGATTAAACCACAGCTTACAAAATGTACGTAGAAACTGCACAGTAGTGAAATGTACGACTAGTGTCTCAGTGTTGAGGTAGGCAGCACTGTCATATTTACACTTCCCTTCCTCACCACCCATCCATACGCAAAAGGCAATCTCATGACTTCAGTATCTATACCTGGTCCAAAGTACCAGTGTCCTACGACTCACCCCATCACTAATGTAGAGATGTTTGGTACAAAGATACAATTCGACTAACTTTGATTAAAAAATTAGTATCTTCGATTCTCACTTGTATGTTTGGATTTCTTATTTGCTTAGTTAAGATACGTTTGATAAAAAAATAATAAAATAAATTTACTTTCTATTGTTTAAATATTTCACAAACCTTTTCAGCTACCTTGATCCTAATTCTTTTATGACCTACTTACATGTGTTTTGGTGGATCCACCAAACTCAAAGTACAAAAAATGTGAAATGAAACTATTGAAAACCTATAGGAGATGTACCATCTGTATACAGCTGTTTGATTTTTCTAATTATATTTTTTATATTGTTGTAGATGGCAGCAGCAGTCAATATCACATCATCATACTTAAATTTTATTTTCTCATTCGAAATGTCCTGCCTCTACTCATTCAAATGTCTGTACATATGGATCATCTCATATTTTTCAATTTTTTACAATAACAATTTGTTTTTCTTTCTTTATTAATTATTCTATTGTACTGAAATGTTTTGTCTATCTCACCAAAGGGGTAAATTTTTCTTTTTTTATGATTAGTATAACTTGATGTAACGTAGTCACTTTTTTGTGCTTTTTGATGCTCATTATATCTTACTTAAAAATTATCACTAGTCAAGATTTATTTACATGTTTAAAAGTAATATTGTATCAAAACTATTGTATCCAGTTTTAGCATTTGCTGGTGCTCCAGGAAGTTTTCCAGTTCAATTGGAAAACAGAGATCTGCAACGTTATTTGGTATGGAGTGAAAATATCGATAAAAAAGCTACACAATTTATAAAGAAAACATTACCCAAAGGTGGTTTCTTTGGGATTCATTTAAGAAATGGAATTGACTGGGTAAGTTAGTTTTGTAACAATTTGAGTTGACCACTCTTTAATTTTTAGTTTTTATACACTTGAGGTACAAATCAATACAAATGTGCATTATTGAGAAATGAATATTCTCATATTTTTGTTACACACTGGTATTTTGAGTTCCAATTTTTAAAGCTTGATATGTACATTGGTTCAAATCTTCTATTCAGAGAGATGTCAAAAGAAATGGTAGTCATTAAAGTTATACAGTTAAAAAGTTAACTATTAAAATTAGTTTTACAGTATTGGTACATTATAGAACCAAGGTATGGTTTTTATTTGTAAAAAAAATTTTTTAAAACTACACATACTTTAACTTCATCATAAATGCATGATAAACTTGTTTAGTAAGAATTTTTTTATTTCACAGTTTTTAATGGAATTTTTAGTTAAAATTTTACATTTTAAAAGCTCTTTTATTTAAAAATAAAGTTTGTGAAGTTCATCTATCAGTCTTGAAATACTTGAATCATTAAATGTTTTAAGAACAGTTACTTGAATCATTAAATGTTTTAAGAACAGTTTTTAGAACAGGAAGAGTTTCCAAAAAATTGAAGTGTTAGATTAAGAGTAACTTTCAGTACGTGTGTACAGTTCTTGAGTTTTAATGGTAGCTCTGACTTTGAGAACACCACGATGGAGTGGGTAGCAGTGCGGGGTCATTATCGTACATTTTTACAAACATCGTACACATTACATTAATTAAATAGATGTGTAAGCTATCCATTTAGCTGAACTGTTTTAAAAACTTAAATTTTTAATGGTAGTTTTACATGTAACCTATATCTATCTTTCATAAAATGTTATTTTCAATTTCAAATTTATGTAATGATTGTATATTCACCAATGTGGACGATGCTTTTATTTAGATCTTAGCTGCGCGAAAGATACCATTTAACCTCACGGATTGTACTTCATATGTATCCTTGTCTTTTGGGAAATACCTAGAAAAAATATTTAAATTATGGATGAGATGGCGGTGTGTCTGTGTACATTGAAAATTTCAATTGTGATTATTATGTGATTGTTTTAATTTTATTGGTAAATTGAAAAGAAAGCAAATTTTTGTAGAGTTTGCTATATATACAACGTTTACATTTTTGTAATTTTAGTTTGCATGCTTTTTCTTTGAAGCTAGGTGGTTAATATTGATCCTTCACTGAGAATGGTAACTATCTTTGAAAGCAATTTAGTAATTTTTCAATGAATTAATACAGTCAGAATTTAGTTGGTGGGCTCATACAGAGTAATGGAAAATATTTCTTGATGATTAATAATTTAATATTTGTGATCTGCTATCTGTTTATGTCCTTTATTTTGAACATAAACAAGTGCATTGAATTGGTATTTAAATAGTACAGACACTGCAGTTTTTTGAACAGATGGATAATACTTTTTTCCTAGTCAATAGATGTATATTTTATATATACAGTTTCTATATTCACACCAATTCAAATTTCTGTTTTTTTATAAACATGACTGCTTTGAAGGTGTTAAAGGGAGTTCATATAAATGGATTTTACTAGTTTATTGTTATTTTTATTTATATTTAAATATAATGTTATAAAAACACTATCTTAAACAATTTGTGAACTGTTTCTGCAGGTACGAGCTTGTGAACATATTGAACACAGCCCTAATCTATTTGCAGCACCGCAGTGCCTTGGTTATCGTAATGAATATGGTCCAGCTACACGTGATATCTGCCTTCCTACCAAAGATATTATTATTAAGCAATTAAAACGAGTGATAAGAGGATTAAAAGATATTAAGTCGATATTTGTAGCATCTGACAGTAATCATATGATAAATGATTTAAAATCGGCTTTTGAGCGAATGGAGGTAATTTTTCTGTTGATAAAATTAAATATTTATATTGGAAACTCGATTTCAAAGGACATGAAAACATAACTTTCTGTACTATTATTTTATCAAATATCCTATGTAGGATTATAAACAGCCGTATTATTTAAAATTGAAGTATATATTTCTAACCACCAGAATACGGTAACAGAAAACACTTACCAATGTTTAAAGCGCTTTCGTGTAAAAACCTCCTACTCCTACTCCTACTCCTACCATGGTAGATAAGGAATAGTCGATTCTTATATCCAAAACAGTCTTGCCAACTTAATCAGTTGATTGTCATATTCAATCTGTGTGTTCATTAATTTTTCCCTGTTATTGTATTTAAAAATATAATTTGTTTCCAAAATTTCAATTTCATTTTGTCTGTTATTCATTTCTAATATTTCTAAATTATTTTTTATACTCAACATAGTATGTTTATTTTTGATCATGTGTTCAGTTACATTGGAGAATTTTCGATTTCCTTTTTTATATCGTATTCTGGTGGTTAGATTTATATATTTCAATTTCAATGTTAACTTTCTTTACATGTATTTCATATATTTTACATACATATATATATATAGGGTAAGTGAAAGTAAAAATGCAATAGAGCTAAAGGAAAAAATCAATTTTTTGCTGTATAAAGGTCTTTGCCCACTAGAATGTATCATACCATGATCATGTCGGGAACTGAAAAAACAATCCAATCACTACTATGCTCACTGCAACTGATAAACAGCATTCTATACCAGTATACAATGCGTATGATAACCTTGCCGTACCCGTTTAGTAGTCATTCAGTCCTCTTCTATCGGGAACTACGTAGTTATGTGTCAGAACGGGATAGCAACGCAGAGCATACACTGCAACAACGCGTATCATGGATGGAGCATGCCGTCACCTACAAAATATTCTGGCCGGCAAATTGTTGATTGAATTTGATTTCAAATTGTTGTTGGCTGGTGATGGAACAGTCTAATGGGTGTTTTCCAATTCTAATCTATAAAAAGAATATTTATTTGCATGTGTCGGTACGGTTATGGTTGTAATATGATTCGTTCTAGTGACCGAAGATCATAAATCAAATTGTTGTTTTATTTTCTGTAATGTTATTTTGCTAAAGTAAGCTACTATCATTCAAAAATGCATCCAAGAACATAATTTTAAACTCTCCACAAAATTTTTTTGGTGACAATTTGTTAGATTCACTGTCAGTTTTGTTTACTATTGTACGTAACTTTTCATACTCTTTTATCTTCAACCCTAACTAGTTTTTTTTTTATTTACAGATCAGTATACATCGTAGTGAAGAAAATAGTCCACATTTGGATTTAGCAATATTAGGAAGATCAAATTATTTCATAGGGAATTGTATTTCTTCATTTACTGCTTTCGTTAAACGTGAACGAGATGTAAAAGGACTTCCTTCTGGATTCTGGGCATTTCCTCCTGCTCGATTTTCATCAACAACTTCCAATCACGATGAGCTTTAATTTTGTTGAAGTAAACAAATTTTAATGAAGAACCACATATTATATTGTCTACTACAATACATTATTGTAAAACATTTTAAAATTTGATGTGCAGGCGACATACTAACACATCAGTTTAGAAAATTATTAACTGTAAGGAATACTCATAGGCTTACTATAAATTTAAGAATTAGGGTTTTAAGTAAAAGTGATAGCATTTGCATACAAAGTGTATGCAGAATTTACATGGGTGTAATACGATTAGATTGTAAAAAAAATGGATGAGGCGGTCCTTTCAGTCCCTCAACATTGCAGCTCTAAAGTGTCTATTGTATCATCCTATCCTTCTTGTTCACTCAGCGGACAGATAAGGATTTGTCGTAAAAGTTTCAGGAGAACACTTACCAAGGACTACGCCCTTCTGTGGAAGATTAAATATCTTACATCAGTCAATGCATTACATTTGCAGATAAAATGGAAGACAGTTTCTTCTTCCTCTCCGCACAATTTACTTACTGGGTGACCACTTTCTATGTTGTTTAAATGCTTCCTGCTTCCCAGACCAAGTACTTCACAAGCAAGAGTATGGGATATGGTTACCCATCATTGTTTTATTGTACTGCTGGACTGCAGTTAGATTCTAATACCTTATACCATACTGATCCAGTCCCAGATAGCTCCATAAAACAGGTGTTTTATTAAGGACACAACCATGTGTTAATTATGACACAATATATTACAAATGAATAGCGAATTACAATGAATTTTACATTCAGTTACTTTAACTTCACAGGAGATGTTGGAAGTGATTTCCTACAACTTCTAAATGCAAGATTGAAACTAACAACAATATTGTTCATGTATTTGATGGTCTGTAGCTTTCAGTTCATGGTGATGCCAATGCGATAAGGATGCTAATGTAACTTTTTCGTAGCTCTGAAAACAATAGTTAATGTCAGCTCGGCTTATGATGATAACCTTCTGGGTGATTGAGACAAACGATTGTTCAAATCTTCAAGAACTTCTGCAGTTAACTTTTTTGGCTGGCGAGATAATTTCTCATCAAGTACACTCCCAGTTTTATGGAATTTATTGATCAAACACCATATTGTCTACTTATTAGGAATGACGGAACGGGAAATTCCAACTGAAACTTATCATTCGTTCTTACATTTGTAAGATTTACACGCTATATAAGTCTACAATAAACACACATTCATTCTTGGTAAACACTATAATTGACACATCGTAACGAAACGACTGCCATGATGGCACTTATACATAATTAGTTTATTTCAATTGTCTCAGGCAGTTGGGTATGAGCACACTGTTGCCAACATACAAGTTAAGGGACAGAAAATTTACCCATGTACTGTATTACTTCTACCTTCTTACACTCGGGGTTGCGTCCTTAATAAAACACCCGTTACTAATTGTTGGTTATTAAAACTGTTGTATTCAGAATATTATCTGTACATTTCTACTTTACTTATCTGTTTTGGCTAGGAAAATTAAATTGACGACAATTATACATTTTTTTAATGAATCCTACAGCTTATAATTAATATAAACATAAAAGTATTATAAGTTTTCCTTAACCATCGGAGTATGTTTAGCACACAAATTTAAACTAATTTATAAAAACCATTTGAGATGTTTTATCTTCAATCACTTGTAGAAAATTGAAGTCATTTTTTATGCAAGCGACTGAAGATATAAACATCTTCTGAAAAGGTTGTAATAATTAGTTTTAATTTTTGTGTTCTGACAATGGTGGCTCTACTGAAACATGTAAGTGTAAAAAATAGATGAAAAGGTTTATGAAAACTTATAGTATTTTTATAGTTTGATAAAAAGTAGTTACTCTGTCTATAGTTAGTACATTTTTATTGCAGTTAATTGTTAATTAAGTATTAAGTAAAAAATTGTACCCTTCATTTGTACACCCGTACCCTTCACCCCGCAACTACATGGAGCTGGGACTCAAGCAGTATATTTGTACACTTATCAACGTGTGCAGTCAGGCTAGGTCCAAATTGGGAAGCATGTAGCACATGTAAAGTGACGTGGCATGATACTTTCCATAGCGTTTCCTTCCTGACCAAATATACTTATTCAATAATTTATATTTCCTTAAGGAATACTACAAATTTCTTTAGTAACAATTCCTGAAACTTTTTCTGGAACTCAAAATTTAATAATAATAAATGTTTTCTTCTCGGGTAACACATTTTTATACACAACTCACTTTGAAAATAATCATCTTGATATGCAAATAAGCATGTAATACAATTCCAAATTTGCAGCTTGCCTTACAATATGTACTGCACTGTTAAAGTATTATTGCGTGGATCTAAAAATTGCACATACGTTACTGTATTTGGTTATGAATGTTACAAACTTGTGATGTGTAAACGATTGCGCAATCATATTGTCTTTAGATACCAAAAAAGTAAAGCAAAGAAAATAAGTAATTTTTTTATTTGTAAAGAAAAACTACACTTGTATGTATTAGTACATATACATATTGTAGTGTTTCTGTCCTAAGACATAAATAAACAACAAACTTTTTTATAATTTCTGGTTAATCCAGATTCTTGATTTTCCGGTTCCAATTAGTCCAGATATATGAGGTAGTACTTTAATTAGAAATAAAAAGTCAAACTCTATTGTTAATAATGTATAGATTGGGTATGATCTTGTTCCTAAAAGGTTTTTATATCACTGCATGAATCTGATACTACGAATATTAACACTGTTTGTATTTATTGATTAAATATTCTTAATCAGAAAATACAATATAAAATTGTCTTTCCTGGAATTGATGTAATAATTCAATTTGATTCACTTGAAATTAATAAATTATTTGTTCAAAGTCTTGATTTCATAAAATTGCGTAACTTGGAAAACTGAAGCAGAAAATGTTATTTATATAATATTAGTACATGATGTGAAATATTTTTTTTTATTTAATAATTAATATTTTTCATAGTGTAACATATTTCTACTTTATTATCATTAGAAAGTTTGACCTTTGTAATTTATGATAACACTTTAATGTTATTTTATTAGTAATTTATTTCATATATAGTCTAATTATATAAGTTTTAGTTGTGATAAGTATATTGTACGATATCTCATATATTGAATTATTAGTTTCTTATACAGGGTGTACTCAAAAAGTTTTTAACAAAACTACATTAATTTTGATTAATGTAGATGAAAATTTAGGAATGAAGAAATAAGAGCCGAATTAGGAACGTATACTTTGAACGAAAGAATAAAAGTTAATGAAGGTAAGTGGAGGCAGCATCTGGAGAGAATGCGAGAAGAATCTTTCCGCATTCTCTTGATGAAGAACTATAGACCATATGGGCAAGGAGACATTGGTAGGCCACAGAGAATATGGCAGTAGTTAAATTATGAAAAGTGTGATGTATGATCAGAATAAATATTTAATCACTGAACATAGTATATTATGTAAAAAATAGTTTGGAACAGCCTAATCTTTGATAGCAAGAAAAAGAAGAAAACTTATTCATCAAAAGAAATAGAAAATCTACCCAGATTAGTCTGAAAATGCTTAGATTATTGCCTATCTATTGTTTGTTTATCAACAAATGACTAAGCATTTTTTTTTGGTGCACTTCTAGTATACTGTATGAATCCGAGCTTTGTGCAGTGGCGGGATGAAGGGAACAGACGAATTACCTGATTGCTGCTGCATCATAACACTGTACTAATCATCTCATTGCCATTCGCTAGGCAGTAGGCTGCCTAGTGCAGTGACACGTGGGTGTTGTTTTAACTATTCGCTGTAGATGGCAACACCAAATATATGTAGTTTGGATAGTACCCATGACTACTACAAACATAGTACTGGTAAAACGTTACTACTACTAATGCAGTCTCTCACAGTAGTAGTGATGTAAAGCGTTCCTCTCAGCTGCACACAGCTTAGAAACAGGCAGTACATTGAGGTATACTGTTACAGAAAAGATGAACCTGATCAGTCAATCCATTTCAAAATTGTAGTTATGTAAAATTTTAAATGAATAATATCTTAGCAGCTGGTAGTTCATTTAAATTTAATGCTATTGATGAAAATATTTTGTGGTCCTTTTTTACCCTAATAATGTGTGTACGTTGCAATCTGTTCAGTTTTAAGAACTATAAGCAACCCCACGACCCGATGAGATGAGGCTTACATGTACGATGTGCAAATGAGGTGTGGTCTTACATAGACTCAGGTCGACTATTCCTACGAGAGTATGGAATACGTAAGAAAAATGTTTTGTGGTTAGAATATTGTTTTTTCTAAATGTATACATAGTCTGATTCAGAGTGCAAGGCAGCAGTTGTGTGAAGTGGAGTGTTATCAGGTAGAGAAAAGAAACCTCACTCCATGTGACAAACACCATGAAAAAAAATCAAACTAGGGATTAGTAAATCGTTGCTGTTTTGATTCATTTACATAATAAATAGCATTTCTACAGTATCTTTATGCTGTTAATAAGATGATCAGTCGTTAACTTGAGTTAAACCTAAAAATTGATTTCATATAATTTGTGTTCCAGTATTTAATAAAAAAAAAAAAATTTCTTTTATCAGTAAAATGGTTACAGTATTCTTTGAAAGTGGATATTACGGTCAACAATTCTATGTTTTTCATTAATTTAATTTTTGTAATTTGTTGATGTTCATTTCTTCTTCTTCTTTGTCTGCTATCCATTAATGGATGTTTGCAATCACCGCTGACCATTTTTCCCTGTCACCACACGTGTGTATTATGTCTCCTGCGGTCTCCATCCCTGTCCATTGCTTGATATTCTGCAGCCACGACATCCTCCTTCTGCCTACTCCTCTCCGTCCCTCTATCTTCCCCTCAATTTTTTTTTTTTTTTTTTTTTTTTTTTTTTTTGCGTCCTGGAGACTCCAGGAGGAGTATAGGACATGTCGTCAGATGTAACACCTGAAATACATATAAGAAACACACTATGTATCACTACTATCAAGAAAGAAATTCTTGTACGCTATAAAAAGTTTCACCGATCAAGTAATTTTTTAAATTTTTTTTAAAGGAATTCAAATCCTCACAACACTTTAAAGATTGGGGTAATTTATTTATGAATTTTCTCCCTGCATAAGTAGGTTTTTGTTCAAACAATTTTGTGGAGTGATTAGCCACATAATAATCATTCCTGTTTCTCGTGTTATGATTGTGAACATTGAAATTCTGCATAAAATTATTTTGCCTAACATACATAATCACCTCAAAAATGTAGAGACAGGGAACTGTAAGCAATTTAAGCTCCTTAAATAGTGGCCTGCATGAGGTTAGCTGGTTAGCTCCCACCATACACCTAATAGCTTTCTTTTGAATTTTAAAAACCCTATTCATATTACCCATGCTAGAATTACCCCATACTAAAATACCATACCGGATATGAGACAGAATGAGGCCATGATAAGCTGCCATTAGTAATTTTTTATCATTTAATCTGGCGATTTGTTTTAGTGCAAATACCCCAGATGATATTTTACTACAAACTTGATTGATATAGAAGTCCCAAGACAAAGATCTATCTAGAGATACGCCCAGGAACTTCACTGTTTCTACATGCTCTAAACTATTATTATGAATAAATACATCCACTTCTCTATTTTCTTTAACGTTATGTTTATTTTTGAACTGCAAGTACTGACACTTTTTCCCATTAACTGTTAATAACATTTGATTCAAGAACTGCACTACGGACTCTATGTTAACATGTGTATTTACTTCAAGAGCATCTACCAGTGAACTGTTACTGATTACTGAAGTATCATCAGCAAACAACAAAGCTCTGCCATTAGGTATGACTTCTGGTAACCTATTAATGTACAATAGAAACAGAATTGGACCTAAAACTGACCCCTGTGGAACGCCTGCTTTGACTTCAAGCTTTCCAGATACAACTTTTGTAAGTTTCCCTCTAACAACCCTAGTTAACTCCACACACTGTAATCTATTAATAAGGTAAGATTGAAACCATTTCAACTCTACATCCCTAACGCCTAATGACTCTAGTGTTTTCAATAAAATTTCATGATCAACACAATCGAAAGCTTTACTCAGATCCAGAAACACTGCCAATGCTTTCTCCCCGGCGTCCAATATATCAACTACTTGCTCCACAAGTGAAACAATTGCAGTTTTAGTTGATCTACCTTTTTGGAAACCATGCTGATCCTCTGAGATGATTAGGTTTTCAGTCAAGAAACTGATTAACCTAATAAATACTACCTTTTCAAAAATTTTACTGATTGTGTTTAAAATACTTATGGGTCTATAATTTTTTACTAACTGGCTATCTCCATTCTTAAATATAGGCAATATTTTTGCCTCCTTCAGTTTGTTTGGAAATACACCTGCTTCAAGTGAGAAGTTAATCAAATGAAGGAGAGGAGTAATTAAAAGATGTTTACATTCTTTAACAATAATACTAGAAATCCCATCTAACCCACATGTTTTCTTACTTTTCAAACTATCAATAACTGATTCTAATTCCTCCCTTGAAACTAGGCTAAATAAGAATTGATTAACTACCTTGTTACCTTTTGGATCATAACATCCCACTGTTTCCCTAATCTGTTGTTTAAGTTTTAAAGCTACTTCCTGGTAATATTTGTTAAAATAATTACAAATTTCTATACCATTCTCTATAAGTTCATTGTTTTTGTTAACAATATTAGGTATATCAGTAAAACTTTTGTTGCTAACTACACCTCGATTCTTATTAATTATTTCCCATATTGCTGAGTTTAGATTTGGTGAATTATGAAGAACTTCAGCAGTTTTTTTACATTTAGCTCTCTGGACTTCTCTGGCATAATGTTTTTTAATAGTTTTGTACCTTTGTTCATTAAAGGTAGTCCTATGTGAAAGAAAATCTGAGTATGCATCTCTAACTTCAGACCTCATTTGCAAAATTTCCCCTGTGACCCACTCATCTGTTTCACTGACAATATTTTTTACATCTTTCTTTTTAATTGGACAATTATTATTATAATGAAATTTTAATGTCTCAATAAAATTATGATATTTTTGATTAATGTCAGATGAATTGAAAACCGTCTTCCAATCCTCTTTTTTTAATTATCAGTTGCAGCAGATGGTACCTCTCATTGCGCATCACATGTCCCAGATAAGCGGTCTTCCTTCTTTTTATGGTGCTCATCAGTTCCCGTTTCCTTCCTATCCTCTCCAGAATCTCCTCATTGGTTCTTTTTGCTGTCCATGGAACCTTCAGGATTCTTCGGTAAATCTACATTTCAAATGCTTCCAGCCTGTTCAAGGTGTTAACCTTCAGCGTCCAACCCTCCATGCCATACAAAAGTACCGACCATACATAGCATTTTGTGAATCGTATTTTAAGGTTGAGGTCAAATTCCGTGTTTGTGAGGATGCTTCTGAACCTTATAAATGCACTCCGTGCCTTCTCTATTCGACACTTGATTTCCACATCTGATGACCAGTCTTCACATAACCAAGTTCCTAAATAGTTGAACTTCTTCACACGCTCTATGTCTTCATTGTTGAGCTTTAGCTTTGAATTCTGAAACTCATCTGGTTTGCGAGTAATTATTAAGAACTTTGTCTTTCTTACGTTGATATCTATTCCCATACCTTTGCTATGCACTGCAACTGTGTTGAGGAGATGTTGAAGGTCATTCATGTTATCCGCCACAAGAACCGTGTCATCCGCATACCGTACATTGTTGATCCATGTGCCGTTCACTTTGATGCCCAACTGCTGTCCTTCGAGTGCTTCTTGGAAAATGCTTTCTGAATACAAGTTGAACAGGAGTGGGGAGAGGACACATCCCTGTCTCTATACATTAAAATACGTTATTGAATTTCTCAATAATCTAATTTTATAAAGTAATATTTATACTGGATTAAACCACAGTTAATGGTTGGAGGATTCAGTGAGGATCATGTTTTACATTGTTCCTATGGTAGGAATATTTCAAAAGCAAAGGAAAAATCAAGTACAGTAGGTCCTTGCTATAACAGACTTTCACTATAGCAGACTTCAAATTAGAAAAAACCCACAATAATGAGGACGTTAATGAGACATTAGCATAGACACCCAAACTTTCTAGCATACGCAACACCATTGATACAGTGTTTTTGTACATAGGTTTATTGGAAGAACAAATGAAGATTTTAGGCAATTTAAAGAACTTAGTATTAGAAAGCAACATTAGTCCGGCACTCAGTTAAAATTAAACAATTTTTCCCATCACTTCAATCTTCTTCATATCTGTGTTGAAAATAGTTTTCCTTTTACACTTTTAGTACATGTTACTTTAATTTCAACTGTATAAAAAAACTGATGAAAGAATAACGTAAAGTTCATACAAATATTGTAAATGTAAGTTAATGTTTAAGTGTAAAATAAGAACTCCATTATTAGTGTAAAAAAAATAAGATTATAGGCCTGTATTACCTTTTTACTTTCTCTTGCCTATACGAATATATAGGAAGGAAAGTATTGTTTTCATGTCGATTGTTCGAAATCGAGTTTTCACCGGATCTATACGTTTTCAGACCCCCTGAACCCAAAAAAACATGTTTTTAGCGATTGGTCTGTGTGTGTGTGAACAGAATATCTCAAGAACGGAACATCGTACGAACTTGAAACTTGAAACTTAAGTTACGTACCACTACCGGACTCGACACGAACATTTTCATCAAAATCGGTCAACCGGAAGTGGTAGTTTATTCGTGTAATTTTTCACTTTTTTGCGATTTTCTCAAAAACTGGTCCTACGATTTTTTTTAAAATCGCCTGGTTTACTCAATTTTTTATTCTCTACAAGATAGCGTAGGCGTCATGTTTGCTGAAATTCTGCGTGAGGCTGTTTTCACGTAAAAACGTTGTTTTTTTAAGATTACAGCTTTAATATGCATTTTAGCGCAAAACTTTATATAATAAAAGTTGTAGAGAATTGAAAATTCTACAACTTTTATTTCAAGCAATGTTTTGTATAACGCTTAGTTTAGCGGTAATTTGCGATTTTCTGTTTTTTTTCTCACGAAAATGTGTGAAAAATTGATTTTTTTAAGATTTCGGCCTTAGTATGCATTTTACGACAAAAGTGTATATAATTAAATTTATAGAAAATTAAAAGATCTACAACTTTTATTTAAAGCATTTTTCTCTACAGAGCCTAGTTTAGAGAGAAAGAGTGATTTTCCGTATTTCTAAGCCAGAGGTTGATTTTCATTTTGCATCATTCACTCATGATTAAAATAAGGTTATGTTTTTGACGTTAGTTTTTTGTTTATTTCTAATATTTTATTAATAATGTTAGGTTTATTGTTAATTATTTGCATTGGCAAGAGAAAGTTGTGTGAGTGTTTCACACCAGATTTTTCTTAATCTATGCATGTTTGATAATTTCACCCGTTTTGTGACACCTAATTTAATATACTGTTGGTAAGAGGAGTTTTTCCATTACTGCCACTGACTATAACTGGTAAGTAAAAAATATTTGAATGTATTTACTTTAATGATTACTTTATATTGGTTACAAAACATTTAAACTGGCTGTAATTTTTAATAGTAAAAAAATTAACAGCTACAACACAAGTTGCTGCTTTCCCTGGCTGTATTTTGATATAACGAACTTTCATGAAAACAAACTGTGGCCTCCCTCCCCATTTAGTCCATTATAACTAGGATCTACTGTAATGGCAATATTACCGCTTGTGCTGCCATGTACTTTGAATCATATTATAGACTAAATTGCTAACTTAAACTACTATTTGCTATTATTACTACAGAGTCACTTAATAGAATCTCTGTCATTATCTGACACAAAACTGCTCTATTTACAATTTAACACTGTCAGTACAATAGCTCAAGTGGTTTCTTCGTGTAAAGCCTTCACACTATATCTCCTTTGTAAAGCAGCTGGATTGCTTCAACAATGTCAATAAAGTTGGAGTCTTTCCTCATGGATTTCACTGGAGATAGTATTTGTGGAGGTTGTTGTTCCTGCTAAACTAGGCTGTGTCATTAATAATTCACAGCATCCTGTTTTGGTAGCATTGTACGTTGTTTATGTTACTTTGGTACATCCCTAGAGTTGCATACCATATATCCAAATAGGTTCTAGCACCTATTTTTAACACAGGAGTTTGTTAGAGACTCATAATGAAGATCTTCTCACCTACAGTTAGTTCAGTTTCTACCTTAGCATGAGTTTCTTTTTTCTTTTAGGCATGGGCTGTAGTAAAGAAAATGACATTGCATTTATTGAAATCTTATAATTAAAAATATTTGATTTCATTATGGAAGAAATTAAACGGGGTTTGAGCTTAGAAAGAGTGACTTCAAGAACATCTTATTTCAGGGTGGATTTAAATAAATGCTATATCATTGCCAAAAAATATTAAACATTTTTCATAAAAACATTAAATTTATGTAGCCGCAATTTTGAAATGGATTGACCATCTAGTACATTATTTTTGTAATGTTAAACCTATGTTGCTGAACACTAAACAAAGTTGAACTCTGTATGCTTAACCATTCCTCAAATAAAAAGGCAGTTAGCTGGTAAAGTAAATCTTTTCGAAATTATATTCATTACAGTTTCTTTTTTCTTTTTATGTGAGCAACCACCTCCTGACTTCTCGAAACAACGTTTTTTTAAACTACCTACCTTATATAATAAAGATACTACTAAAATGTTGCGCATACTTTTGTTCATGAATTAGTTTTTCAGTAGGAAATAACTGAGCTTCATATATCTTAAATTATTCTAAATCATATTATACTCTAGACTCAAAAGCAGCTGTTTAAAGTTACAATATTTTCTTTATAATCATTCGAACATTTGTTCATTGTAACCTAACCTACCAAGGTTGCTGCGTTAAATGTTTACCATTTCTTAAAAACCATTGCTATTTCTTGACCTTTATGTACCCATAGTTCTAAACGCAGTTTTAAATGTGGTTTGTTTATATTTCTCAGCATTGTTAGGCTATAAGTAAAAAATTCACGTTATATGTTCAAGGATTCGTTTTACTCGTTCGGCAACTTTGTTTCCAGAATTTGCATAAAAAAGTTAATAGTTAAGAAAATTACTTTTATTTTTAATTTTTATTACCGATCAAATTTTTCAGGCCTTTGAAGTTTATTATACATGTCAAGAACTATCGTTAGTTACTCATTTTTTAAATTATTTATTTTTAGTTACTTACCTAAACAGTTTTATGTTTATCTGAAGGCAAATTCGTTTGCAATTAGACACTTTAGTGATCAAATTACTGAGCTTATTAATCTGCATGTTTTTAATTTATTATATTTTATAATTTTTGTTGTATTAGTTAATAGAAAGTATGTTGTACTGTAGTTTGTATTCAGTACAAATATGAAATTGTGTGTACAATTTACTTTATCAACCCTAATTTGTGTTATTTACAAGGTTTGTTTTTTAATATGTTTGTGCTATTGTTAAATGGTAATTTTTGTTTAGGTTTTCAGCATTTTGCTTGATTTAGATTTACGGCATTTTATGAAGTAGAATTAGGAATGAAAAGGTTTACTCTTGCTTTCATTATTTGAAAAGTTTAAAAATCTGTTTTTCAGTAAGCCAATCCTCTTGAAGAACATTTATTTTCTACCTTTATGAATCCTTTACTTAATTCACCACAGGGTGTTTTCCTATACTAAAGTTTATTACTTTCCAAGTAGATAACTCTTATAAGTGTCAGACCTCTACCTCTTATACTATTTTTCAAGGCTGATGAGCTCTAAACATATGCATTGCCCCCTACCCACTTTATAACTAGCTAATCACTTGCCAGCAACATTGCCAATACTTGCTCTTGTAGCTCTGTTAAATATTTTGTCAGCCATTTTTTTGGTCTTTTAATATCAATTATAACCTACAAACATACAATCAACTGATTATATTGTAAAGTATTGCATGTTAACGCGCTCTATAATCGATGTGTTCAGTGCGAGATGCAAGATGAGAGTGAACTATTGCGGCTCTTATACGCATGCGCGCGTAATGTTTGTCAGGTACAATCTGGCAACGCTGGCAAATGTTCTGATTGGTCTAAACGTGTGGAACAGCAGAGCTCTTCAACCGTGTAAAGCATATTACACTGTTAAATAGTTAAGTCATTTAATTGACTGATCATATAAGAAGAAACAGAAGAATTTTTCTATCCCAGTGACTAGCGGGTTAACTCAGCCTCCCTGTGATAGGCATCTAATGTTCGACAGTTCCTATTTAAACCACATTTATCTTGTCTCTCAACAGATTGATTTAGTATATTTTCTACTGGGTTCTTTACCATAATTTGTGGTCTAAGTTAGCAAAAATTCACTTGTTAGCATGTTGATCATTCAACTACACTATTGGTCCTTTTATTTAAAAGTTGAAAAGCTGTTTTCATTTTTCATTTCTTGAATTAACAAGAATATTATATAAATGTTATTATGGTATGGTTTATTTTTTTATATTATCCAAAAGATGTACACAACAGAAATACAATATTATTTTGTGTGAGATTTTGTTAATATTAATTTCTTTATAGTTCTATAGTTTTTGTGTATGTTTTCTTTAAAGTTTTAAATAATTTCTACTCAATTTTATGTAACATTTTATAGCTTTAGACATTATTTTTTAGTGCCTTATCTGTTAATCTGCCATATTTTATATGTGAAGTTAACTATTTAAATTATTTATGCTTTATTTTTTAAGTTAATTTGTGATAAATTTGTAATAAATTTTTACCTTAATTTTAATTTTTGAATATTTTTTCAAAAATTAAATCGATGTAAGGATTTAATTTTGTTATATATCCTTTTTATGATAATTTTTATGTTCTTTATTAAAAATTATTTGTCAACGTGTTAGTAATTCATAATTTTGAGTCTTATAGATGAATTTAATGTACCGGATGTTTATAAATGAATAGCGTGGTTTTAACGCTCTATAATATTTAATACATTATACTTACAGTTATAAATGATACATCAAACAAAAGAGCAACTCAAACAGTTTTACATAAATGCCTACAAGTGTTCAATGTGCACACCATTCGTCACACGACACACGTCAAGACGATATGCGAGTTCTTCCCAAACGTCTCTCAAGTAATTGTTGCAACAGCTGCTTCAATCCTGATTCTTAATTTGGGAAGGTCAGCTGGTAGTGGAGGCACATACACACAATCCTTTATGAATCCCCAAAGATAGAAATCACACGTCAGATCGGGTGACCGTGGAGGCCATGGAAAACAAGTCGTGTCATTGCATCCCTTGCGGCCAATCCAGTGGTCAGGTAAAGTGACGTTCAGCCAATCACGTACTTCGTTATGCCAATGAGGTGGCGCACCATCTTGCTAGAAAATGAAGTTCTCTGGCTCTTCATGTTCCAACTGAAGGAAGAGCCATAGCTGTAGAGTATCAAGGTAAGAAGCACCAGTTACAGTTGCTTCAACAAAAGAGAAAGGCCCATGAACTTTCCGCCGGGACATGGCACAAAAAACATTCAATTTAGGGGAGTCTCGTTGCACTTGTACTATAGCATGAGGATTTTCTGTGCCCCAGATTAGCACATTATGAGTGTTCACTTGTCCACTAAGGTGAAATGTCGACTCATCACTGAAGACGACAAGATGTAGAAAATCTTCATGCAACAACATTTCGTTACCGTCTTTGCGAACTGTAAAACACGAAACGCTTTCTGTTCTTTTGTTGCCATCTTTGCTATTAGTGCTTTCTAACGGCTGGCAGTGGAAACATTGCCCACTGCTGCCAACAAACAAAACTGCTTGAGTTGCACTTTCATTTGATGTATCATTTATAACTGTAAGTATAATGTATTAAATATTATAGACTGTTAAAACCTCGCTATTCATTTATAAACACCCGGTATAATCTATTATCAATATTTAGTCAGGTGAAATCTCTGTAATGGTTAGTATGGCTCTACAGACAGTCTCGGTGAGCTTTAATTTGTTTAGTTTGCTGAAGTTATGACATTGTAAGAAAAATCATTAATATTGGAATACGTTCCATTAATTAACTGTGTTGTAAATAAATTATTATGTTTCTATGTTGCCAGGAAATATGAATACTACCAATTGAAACCTTTGTTTGCTCAAACTCAGTATTTAAACTTATAAGTTTTCTAAAAACTGCATCAAGAAGACAACAAAAAATAAGTATGCAATTTGTCAAGATAAAAACCTATAATATTGAATATCCTATTCATGTATTATCAGTTTATCTTGACAAACTACATGCTTATTTTTTGTTCATAATTTAATATTTATAAATTTATATTATTGAATTATATATTTCTAAATTACCAGAAAATGGTAACAGCAAAAACTTACCATTGTTTTTAGCATTTTCATGCACATCCTCGCTAAGGTACACAAAAGCTGTGATAAGCTACTCAGATGAGTCAATTTTTCTGTTTTTTTTAATTTCCCTAAACTTTTAAAATAACATACACAGTTGATAATTACATACAATAATAATTACCAGCTTATGTATTAATAATTTACTTATACTATTTTTCAGGGCTGATGAGCTCTGAACGGACGCATTACCCCCTACCCACTTCACAGCTAGCTAATGACTTGCTCTCATAGCTCTGTTAAATATTTTGTCAGCCATTTTTTTGGTCTTTTAATAACAATTAAAACCATTTGTATTATCTGACAGTGCTGGTAAACGTTCTGATTGGTCTAAACGCATCCAACAACAACAGAGCTAACCAACCGTGAAAAGCACTATAGAGTTATTTGTACCTTACGGAAGTCTGTAATAAAATTTTTACCATAAAGGTGGGTCATGAGTTTCTTGACAAAAATTCATGTTGTTTAGGTCATCAGCCGAAAGGCTGGTTTGAACCTCTAGAGGCTTTACTAAGTAAAACGAGGATTGAGGTTTACACTTTCCTTCCTCACTGAGTGGAAAAGTATGCTTATCAGCATGCCCAGGCCCTCTGAAAAGCATCTAATGTTGTTAACTTACAAGAAGGCGAGCAATGGCTGTGGAAGGAAGCCAGTAGTACAACACTACTGTGATATATGGTTACCATGACAACGCATTCCTAACGTTCGCCTTCTCATAAGTAATTTAGTGTACTTTCCATCCTGCAAATGACACCTTCACTTCATTCACCACAGAATCTGGCTTTATAATGAAATCCATTACACTTAAAAGAGATAAATCTGACTAGTGTCTTTTACACCTCTACCCTCTGGTTCTTAAATTCTTAAGTCATATAATTGGCTGACCATGTGATAAGAAACAGAACTATTTTTTGTAACCCTGGAACTAGCAGATTCGGTACAAATAATTTAACACCACCTTCCTGTTATGGGCAAAACATTTACATGGATTTAAAATTGTTAACTTAATCATGATAAACAGGTGCTTTTAAGAATGGAATGCCAAAGTGTCCTTTATTTTTAATACATATTTTGGATACTTTTAGTACAAAACCATAAACAGTTTATGTAAAGGTTCAGAATAAGTTTATCTTTCATTATTCCCTACATCCAAAAGTCAGGCTGAGATCCTATGAATGAGCTGGTTATTTTATTGATTCCTTGTCTCCCAATCATGTCACAGAATGTTCTTTTTAAGAAATCTTACATAATCTATTATATGGAGGTGTTCATCTCTATTTATTGATGCACAAGGTGGCTAGTTAAAACCGCCTTTTTTTTAAACTCAACGCACTTATTTTTCTGGCACTTTCTCCATAATTCAACCTACATTATCTAAAGATGCATTTATTACAGTAAAAGCAACCTGTGAGCCAGATATTTTAGTGGAATATTCTCTTTTATCCCCAATGCTGGACAATTGAATGTTAAATGGACCATTTTTTCTACCTTTAGCCATACACGCATACCATCTTGTTCCCATATTGATCTTTCATGAAATAGTTTTTAAAATTATCTGTTACTGGATTTTTTCCAGCCCTAGTTACACTTTAAATGCATAACTTCGGAATTTTAAGCAGTGTCAGTGCTTTACTAAGTATTCAACTGTTGAGTCAAGCAACTTATGGCCCACCTGTATTTTGCAATATTGCAAATTTTAGTCAGAAAATCAATTTATAAAAATTTTTATAATTTTAGATTGTAGCAACTTGCAAACTGAATAAATTTACTTTTTTATTAATTTTCTACTATTTTATTTTGATTACCTATACTGTGTTCATTGAGTTTTGAAAATAAGCAGTTCACATTAACTGTTTCAGCCAGTGAGTGTTGCAGTATTCAACTAATCGACTGATAGCCAGGATATTAGTTCACATGCAGAATTCATTCACTGCATTTAGTTGAAATAACGTGTGATAATAGATTGTTCATTAAACGCAGTGTCCTATGAACTAGTACTCCAGTTGTAACGCCATGTGCATTACTCTCATTTCTGGATGAAGGAAATTAGAAGAGCTACGAGGTGTGGCTATTAAATAACGAGGCTGACATTGTAAAAAAATTTATTTTAATTTTATACACAATCACTTATTGTCACCTTCAATATACACTCCTTCTCTATCCCTACAACGCTCCATGCGAATTTTCCATTATTGAAAACAGTGCTGGAAGTCATCTTCTGTCAGTTCATTCAGGACACATGCCGCTTTCTCTTTTACAGCATCCACAGACTCAAATCTTGTCCCTTTTAATGCAGATTTCACCTTATGGAACAGGTAGAAGATAATAACAAGTGATGAAACATTGTTTTTTACTTATGATCCGGAAACGAAGCACCAATACATGCATTGGAAGAGCCAAACTTCACCGAGCGCCAAAAAAGCTCGAATGAGCAAGTCAAATTTAAAGCAATGATGATTGTTTTTTTTATATCCATGGGATTGTGTACCTTCACTGAGTTCCTGGAGTTAAACAATTAATCAATATTACTACCTTGAGGTACTTTCTAAACTACATCATAGAGTAAGGAAAAAATGCCCCAAAATGTGGAAGGACATATCATGGGTTCTCCACCAAGACAATGCGCCAGCTCATTACGCGTTATCTGTCAAGAGGTTCCTAGCCAAGTACAGCATCTCAGTGTTAGAACATCCATCTTATTCACCAGATCTTGCACCATGTGACTTCTACCTGTTCTCTAAGGTGGAATCTGCATTGAAAGGGACAAGATTTGAGTCTGTGGAAGCTGTAAAAGAGAAAGCCGCACGTGCCCTGAAGGAGCTGACAGAAGATGACTTCCAACAATGGAAAATTCGCATGGAACGTTGTAGGGATAGAGAAGGAGTGTATATTGAAGGTGACAATAAGTGATTATGTATAAAATTAAAATTGTTACAATGTCAGTCTCGTTATTTAATAGCCACACCTCGTATACCATACTTTTATGTTGTGAATGAAGAATGGACATTTATGGTCATGTTACAATCATTCAAATACAGATGTGATCAATACAATTTGATTAAATTATCGTTTCTTTTGTAAAGTGTTAAGGATACAATATAAAAACTACAAATGGTAGTATTATTCCATTTCATTTGCTTGCTAATCTTTATCAAGATTACACGTGCATCTGTATTGTAGATTCATTTAACAAAGACAAATCAATTACAAACATCATGCTATGTTTGTCAAAATTAATAAGTGTACTTAACCAACTGGGTTGGTCTAGAGATAAAGTCGTTGCTGCAAGTCAGCTGATTTTCAGAGGCAACGGTTCTTGGTGTACTTTGATGGTTGTGGTTTAATTAACCATACTTTCTCAGGAATGGTCAACATGAGTCTGTGCAAAACTACATCTCATTGGATAATGGGGTTGCTTATTGTTCTTAAATTGAACAGATTGCAACATTCACATATTGGGGATAAAAAATATGTGTATTCCTTTGTATCCATCCCCTTTAATTACAATTTAACCTCTTGGGACCTGAGATATTTTTTTGGGTTGCATATACTGAGACCCAACGCTATAGTATACTATACTTGAAGGTTGCTTTAGTTGAGTCCTGACATATCAGTAGTGATGTGCGTTGGTAGAGACCCGTAGGTATAGTATACTATATCTGTATGATGCAAGGGTTGAGTCCTGAGAAAATTTTTCTACTTGTAGATGGAGTTGAAACATTGTACGCCATTTTGATAGGGATAAACAAGAATACTGCCCATAACAGACAGGTGGAGTGTCAAATTATTTACACTCAATCTGTTCGTTGCAGGGCTAAAATAAATAGTTCTGTTTCTTATCACATGGTCAGCCAATTAAATGACTGAATCATTTAAGAAGAACAGAAGAGGTAGAGGTGTAAAAGACACTAATCAGAGTTATCTCCTCTGAAAGTAATGAACTTCA
The DNA here is from genome assembly GCA_035578175.1 of Catonia carolina. Classification (NCBI taxonomy): domain Eukaryota; kingdom Metazoa; phylum Arthropoda; class Insecta; order Hemiptera; family Achilidae; genus Catonia; species Catonia carolina. The sequence goes on from JAQMRL010000002.1 coordinate 126,689,832, forward strand.
TTGTACAGCCAGACCCTGTGGTGAATGAAGTGAAGGTTCATTTACAGAGTGGAAAATATGTGCTTTTCAGAGGGCCCGGCATGCTGATAAGCGTACTTTTCCACTCAGTGAGGAAGGCAATGGTAAACCACCTCACTCCTCGTTTTACTTAGTAAAACCTCTAGAGGTTCAAACCAGCCTTTCGGCTGTTGACCTAAACAACAACAACAAACAAGAATACAAGGAAAACATCATTTGAAGTAAAAAAAAGATCCAAAAGATGGTGTGCACTGGTAAAAAGTCAAATGTATTACATAATACGTATGTGAAATGCCAGTGAAATCAAGGTTTAGTATTCTATACCATTGGTCTCAAACAAAGCACTGTAATTTTTCTCATCAGGACTCAAACAGTGCAATATGTCTGGTACAGTATAGTATAGTATAGGTCTCAAGCCAGGCACCATGTAAAAAGCTACTGGGTCTCAATCAGTGCAACTACATGGTATAGTATATATATATATACTATACTGTCAGGTCTCAAGTGGTTAAAGCCTATTTTTCACAGGAAATTATTTTATTTTATTTTTACAGTATCTAATTTATGAGATCACATCAACCTTTGAATTATCATGATCAAGATTTTTATAACTTCCAAAATTTACTTTTTTTCACTTTATTAAATTACATTGAATGGTCAAACTTTATCATTTTGGTGTACTTGTGTTTAGGTCAACAGCTGAAAGACTGGTTTGAACCTTTAGAGGTTTTTCTAAGTAAAATGAGAAGTGAGGTGGTTTACCATTGCCTTCCTCATTGGTGTACTTATTGGATCTTATTAAAAAAATTCTCCTTTCTTAACAAGTCCGCGGATTTGAAATTTTAAACAACTCATTAAAAAAATTTGAATAATTTTACAGGCTATTTTTACCAAAGTTTTATTCGACCCATCAACTAGAATGGACTTTAATTCTTTTTGTGCTGTACTTGGGTATCCATCTAGGTTTGAAAAAGCGTTTCTATCCAGATGTAGTATTATGATTGTGACATGGCATGGATATAAGCCTAACAAATAGTAGTCTACTACGACTGACGTAGCCTACCTGGTGAGATAGGCTTACTAATTCTATCCACGTTACATACAAAATTATCCAATAGTTATATCATGAGAAATTATTTCTCTAAAAATGCATAAGATTAAAATGATCAGGCCAACATCAGATAAACAAACATCCGAGTTACAGGTAAGTCACAATTTTTTAACTACTTAACATGTTATAGAGCAATGAAAATAATCCAGATGTGTCGCATCTACAAAATTTTAGAACAATCCAGTTATTACAGAAAATTAGCATCATCATTCTCAAAAATATTATGTAATATCATCAAATATTTAACCATTAAATTTTTATTTATAAAAAAAAAAGTTCGATTTGAGCGACTGTGAATAAGTAGGTCGATTTTTAAAACGGACCGTTACCCAATCTAAAACTAAAAATTTAAAATTAAATGATATATAGCCACCTAATTTCTAATACTAAACCTATTTGTTTACATTACTTTAAACTGGATAAATATTGCAGTAAGTAGGTGTAATTTGCGTAACATTAAATTAAGTAAAAATTGTTGACGGCCCGAAAAATTTTACCGGCTATCGATTTTGTAGTGTACAAATAGAATCAGTATTTAGTGCTGTTTGTAACCAGCTACCGTTATAAATAAAACTACGGAGCAAGATTTATTTTAAAGGAAAAATAATATTTTACAATAGCAGGATTTACATCGTCCAGTTTCAGTTCATTTTTAATGTGACGTTTCAATCATTGGCATTGTACGTGGTGAATATAGTTAGTTTTCCTAATCTCCGATAGATAGCATTTGCGTGCGCATTGACACCGTTCCATGCAAAACGGAATCGAGTTATAAAGTATTTTATTAAAATTTTGTCCTTAAATACAGTATCTGAGTTAAATTACAAGCGGTGTTTCAAAAAATTTGGTTTACAACTATTGTAAATACTGTAATGGTATTTTACAATAATTTTCACTTAGACTGGAATCGTAAATCTTTTGTTGGATGAAATGGAGTGAGAAGCGTCATTGTTTCACTGTTTATCCGCTTGGAGCGTCGCACGTGTTCGACGCGCAGTCACCTCTTTTTTAAATGGCGAAGGCCGTTCACTGATTGGTTGATAAGTAGGCCGTGACGTCACCTAAACGGAAACTTACTTATATGGGTAGTGTTGACATCAACCTCCACTTTAGTTGAAAGTTTCGTTGCATGTAGATCGTGAGAGTGGTTTGTGATTGTGAACGTAGTTCGCGTGGAGTACGCTGATGTTAAGTGTATAGTAACTGTGTATATAGTTTTTTGTTAAAAAGTTGTAATAAATTAAATTAATTATAGTGACTATGGCAACAGATGCCCAACGTTTAATCAGCATATCGCTGACTAAAATTGCACAATCTCGCAGTCAACGTGGTGGTGTTAGTCTCCACAAAAACCTGTTGGTAGCTACAGTTCTTCAAAAAGCTAGGTACATTTTTATGGAAGAAACTTATCATATGGTTCATTCTCCGACACCTTACACTCAGGATTACACAAATTACGATGAAGATAACCTTGTGGCGTTAACTGCTGAAGAAGCGGGAATCGCTCCATCATCAACCGAACCTTCTCAGGATTCTGCAGGTGACATGACATTCCTCCAACCCCCGGCTTCATGTGTCAGGTGTCCAGACCAGGACGCTGACAAAGAAAATCACGCACCTACACCATTCTGTCCTCAGACCGGTGAAGCTCCTACATACCTTGACCTGGATAAAGCCCCTAGAGAACAAAGCGTTGTCATCCTCAGAGAAAGATCATCGTCTACGTCGTCCTGCTCCTCTTCCAGATGCCTGAAAAGACGAAGAGCCGTTGCCGAATGGGAGACAGAAGAAGCCGTTCTTAGCATTCTTCCGAAAAGAGCGAAAACTACAACGACAGAGGACGATTCCGTCTTCCTAGATGAATCTACCTTACTATCAGTCAGTGAAGAAGACACGGGTGCTACTACAATGGAAATAGATCGAATCACCAGCCTTGTTTCAATATTTAGTTTCGGTGGTCAACTAACGAGGTCGACGTCGACACCTGACTTATGTTCGGCGCAAGCCAAGGAGGCTGACTCCTTAACACAGAGGCCCTTCCTTGCCATGACCGTCTGAACATCGTCTAGTGGTTAACACCCTCTTCCAGGTGCAGTAATAGTCTTTTTTTTACTTCTCTCACAACTAATGTAGTGTTTCTGATATACTATCTCTAAAGTTGTTTTTTAGGCGAGTATCGGATTCAATTTTATGTGATCTGAATTTTTTTTATTTGAAAGTTTTGATAACGGAAAACAATTTTGTTTAGTTGTAATCATTATTTGTGACAATTTTATTCCGCCAAATATTAGTGAACGATTTGTTTTAGATATATGAGCCGAAGTTAACAAAACAAGTTTAGGTACTTTTAAATTTTTGTGGTGTGTGAGAAAAGTTATATTCTGTGATCATGTAGTTAAATAATAGCTTATGAAAGTTTTACATTGTGCGGAATAAACATGTTACAAGTAATTAATTATTAGAGGTATAAAGTGAATATAGTTTTCCGAATATTTAGATATTAAATAAAATTTTAAATTAGTTTCTATAATGTCATGTTAAGTACGATTTCTTTCGTACATACTGCTTTGTGCGGTGAAAAATTATAATTGGCCTACGCTTATACAGAAATGAAATTGAATCTCTGTTTATCAATTACGTACTTTTAATTGCATGTCAATTTTTTGAGGCCTAAAGTACTTTTTTAACGTGCGTAAACTCATTGTGTACGCATTTCGTATAATTTGTAACTTGTATTTGAGTTAAGGTTTAGTTTTTTTTATAAGACAGGATGACGTTCAAACTATTCCGTCCTATAATTTCGATTACGTGTTTGTAATTTCTTTAATTAGGATAATTTTATAATCTTCAGTAATGTTTTAAGTTGTGAGAGAAAGTAATTATTTAAATTAAATAGACTGATATGCCAGCCATACCGACCGACTCTTAACTGCTTCCTATATGGTTGTTAGTGGTGTGTGTAAATTATTAGACAAAGTTTATTTATTTAGTGTTGGCTTTGTGTATTTTGCCAAATGACCAACGAACTAATGTGATCTCGAAATTTATATTTAAATTGTGTACCGTATTCGGCCAATTTGAGTTACCAACAAGGCCTGTATTTTTTATATAAAGACAAAAATGTATGATTTTGCTTATTTATTTTTGTAAAGTTCGGTGCGTTAATACCGTATGTGATATAAAGTGTAAATCGTTTTCTATATTCAGTAATTTATGTATATTTGTTTAATTTGTATATTTTTTTTTTATTGTTAGGCCATTATAAAACAGTTATTGTGTTCAGTACTTTACTTCATAGTTCTTTTTGTTTGCTGTAATTTTGTATTTCAAGAAACTGAATAAGTACACACAGTAGTAGATGGGGGTTAGGTAGATTTTAACAAACCTATTCTTTATATTGTAATACTAGGAGAATGGGATTGTCGAATTTTTTACCTGTATACGAACCCCTCTAAGATAGTTAGGGGAGATAACCCCTACAGGATGTTGTGTAGCATGGGGAATATACAATAAAAATAGTTTGTTGACAACATTGCCAATTTTATGTAGATGTTAGAAGTCCAAAAAGTTTTTATTTTTATACAGAACAAAAATGAATTTATTATAGTCATAACTGGGAACCTTTGCAATGAACTATTTTATTTTGAAAGGCTTATTCTGTTTTTTGATCTAACGATTTTCATTATGCTATTTATTTCCATTTGAATGTTTCATTCATTAGATCAGTTAATTTCATATCATGTATAACAAAAATTTTAACGCACAGACAGGTTTTATATAAATTATTTTTTTATGAAATATTTTACGGAAAATAATTCTGCATTTAGTGAGAATATCACTTTCTGTAAATAATGTTATGGTTTCGTTTTAGAAACCCCAATTGCAAATAAATGTAATTTGTACATATATACATAGAATAGATTTTACTTTAATATAAAAAATAAAAATGTTTATCATTATATATAAAAGCTATTCGTTTTCATTTTGATAACTCAACCTGACTTGTCTTGTTGAGTAATCTTAATGTAATAATTTACTTATTCTGGAAATTTTCAAGAATTATTAAGTGTAGATTTGTCTAATAACTTGAAATCCTCGGATTAAAAGTACTGAAGGTATTGATTGTTACTAACAGGTAAATTTGTTAAAAGATTAAAGAGAAATCTCTGTAGCATAGTTGATAAATTGCTTTTTTAAGGCAGTAAATATCACCGTACTCTATTATTTCATAACTTTAATATTAAAATCATAATTTTTTAACAATATTGTTAGAATATTATTGTAATTTCAACATGGTGAATATACAGAATTTTTGTGGTCATATTTCTTTTAAGAATATATATTAATTTCCAGAATTTGTAGATATTATACTAAGAATACTTAATGTGATGTTTAGATTAAAGAAAATGCTATATCAAATAGCACCTGCATATAAATCTATAAAACATTTTATGATCTGTTTTGAAAATAATACCATTAAATTTGTATCAACATTAAAGTAATGTGTTCAGGTCTTGTACTCAAATGTTAATGTTTACAAGACCAAATACATTTTAATGTATTGCCTTAATGGTTTTGAAGATGTGTATTATTTATATGGCATGTACTACCTCAACAGGTAGAAACAAAATATTTGATTATGTAAAATTACATTTTCAAATTACATGCATGGTCTCTATATATTGTTTATGTTTACTGATTGTAAGATCAGTAAATCATTTTAGTTTTGTTCATTAGTTTTTTAACTATTTGTTAGTGAAGATTTTAATATATCTTTTATGAACAATAACAGTATTAATACTAACTGATTCAGATGCTAATAAGCTAAAAACTGTATCATATTTACTGTGCAGTTTATTACATAAGGTGAATCAGTAAATAAACAGAATTGGTGACTTATCACTTTGGGTCTCCCCATTGTTTTAAGTTTGCTAATGTTTCATACTTTTAAAGAGAAAATAAGTGTCAACAAGTTTAAAGAATGCTGATTGGTTTCATCACTGCTGTCAATTCAAGTTATGATCATGTAAGTATAACTACTGCCAACAACTTATGAAAGGTAATGTATAAAAACAAAAACCCAGAAAAATTACACGAAATAATATTAACACATACAACACAAAAATATTTATACTTGACAACAAATAAATTATAAAAGTGGTGAAATTAATTTTTGATGGACTCTTGGATTACTTTTTAATCGTATGGCACCATTTGAATAAAAATTCATTTTGGTGACTGCTGTACTCTCCCCATTTAATAACTGAAAAAGTTTTGATAAAATTTACTAAAATCACATTTTTTTGCTAATATTCATGAACTTTTGGATTGTACTGTACTACAAAAGAAATTTACATACACAAAATGATAAATGTCTTATTTATTGCATTAATAGCTTTAAATCTATTTCTAATTGTGAAATTCATAGAAACTAACACACTTCCTGTGCAGTAGTCAAATTTTCAGACACTGCCAATGTATCCCATTTTTATGTTGCAAACAACTGTACCTACCATCATTTTAGTCAGGCGTAATATGTTAGAAACATATTTACTATAATTTAAGTGAATATGATTATTTTGCAAAAAGAAACAGAATCTTAATTATCAGACCTGTTTAAAACTCAAAAGTTGTAAAATGAGAAAAAGATAGAAAGAGAGTGGGGAGTTATATTGTACACAATCAAAATTTTTATTTACTTAATTCTTTTTTATAAAATCATTTAAAAGAAAATAGGAAAAAGATTGTTTCATTACTATGAGCTAGGAATCCTTGAAAAGATTGATCGATTTTTCAAGAAAAAAAATACATTGGGTCATTTTACTGGTCAATGTACAACATATTTTTGTAAGAAGCGAATTAGTTCTTTGAAACTGATTAGAAAATTAAACATGGTAATGTTATTGTTTCATTACTATGAGCTAGGATCCTTGAAAAGATTGATTGATTTTTCAAGAAAAACATTACATTGGGGCATTTTACTGGTCTATGTACAACATATTTTTGTAAGAAGCGAATTAATTATTTAAAACTGATTAGAAAATTAAACATGGTAATGTTACTGTTTCATTACGATGAGCTAGGAATCCTTGGAAGGATTGATCGATTTTTCAAGAAAAAAAATACATCTGGGGCATATAACTGGCCAGTGTAAACGTATTTTTGTAAAAAGCCAATTAATTCTTTGAAACCATTTAGAAAATTAAACACAGGTAATATTACTGTTGCACTACTGCCTGGATGCAACCTTCCTCTGGGTGACGTTTCATACCATGTAGATACACAGGTTTGTATCCAACAATCCAGTGACCATAATGTTACGTATATTAATTGCAATACTATTATTATTATTATTATTATTATTATTATTATTATTATTATTATTACCACTATCTTTGCACACGGATAATATTGCTGATTATATTGAAATGTGTTAAAGTACTGTAAACATATATTTAGATGCGTTACAATGCTTACGTCGTTGTTCGTTATTGTTTATATGAGCCTAAAGATTTAAAGAAATTTTTCATCTAAGGTTATTGAACTCAATCAAAGTAAACAAAAAGAAATTATGAACCAATAAATACGCTGATGGTAACAATAAAATTCGGTACAGGTTAATTACAATACAAATACAGGTTACAAACCAGTTGAATTGACAACCAATCTTTTAAAAGGGTTTTTTTTAGTAAGTAACCCAACCAGTCTACAGGTGGATTGTAAACGAATATACAATACTTAATTTACATTGTGGATTTAAAAGTACAAGTGACATGTTAGACACATTCAACGTTCTACATTCATTAGTAGATCTGCTGGTAAGTTTTGTAATACGTACGCTGTATTTACTTTCTCTTGTCCTATATAGGGAAAGAAAGAATTGTTTTCATGTCGATTTTTGGAAATCGAGTTTTCTCCGGAAATACACGTTGTTCAGGCCCTCTGAACCCCCAAAAACATGTTTTAGCATTATGTGTGTAATCAAATTATCTGAAGAACGGAATATCGTATGTAGCTGATACTTGAAACTTAAGTTACCTAACTTACCCGGCACGACACGAATATTTTCTTCAAAATCGGTCCACCGGAAGTAGTTTATTCATGCGATTTTCTCAAAAACGGCTCATACGGGTTTTTTAAAATCGCCTCATTTACTACAATTTTTATGCTCTACAAATTAGGGTATAATGCATACTAAAGCTGAATGAAATCTTTAAAAATCCTATTTTTTACCGATCTTGATGAGCGAAATACAGAAAATTACTAATTGACGCTAAACTAAGTGTTATAGAAAGGAAAGTTGAAATGAAACTTGTATGTTTTGTAATTTTCTACAACTTTATTTTTATATAAGCTAAATTTTTGCCCTAAAATTGTTATTAAGACCGCAATCTCTAAAAAAAAAAATTCACTAAGAGAACACAGCCTCCCCAAGAATTTCACCAGATGTAGCACTACCCTTTTTTTTAACGTCCGACTGTTTTGCAAGTAGGCCTACTCCTAATGCAAACGGTGAAGATGAAATGATTTTTTGTAACGTATGAAAATATGCCGTGCCTGAATGGGTCTTGGGTTCGAATCCCATTCAGGCATGGCATATTTTCATACGTTACAAAAAATCATTTCATCCTTCACCGTCTGCATTAGCAGTGATTGCAGAAGTTAGACCAAAAAAAAGGGTAAGCGCCACATCTGGTGAAATTCTTGGGGAGGCTGTGTTCTCTTGGTGAAATTTTTTTTAGAGATTGCGGTCTTAATAACAATTTTAGGGCAAAAGTTTAGCTTACATAAATAAAGTTGTAGAAAATTACAAAACTTACAAGTTTCATTTCAACTTTTTTTCTGTAACACTTAGTTTAACGCCAATTAGTAATTTTCTGTATTTCGCTCATCAACATCGGTAAAAAATGTGATTTTATAAGATTTCAGCCTTTATTATGACAAAAGTGTATTAAAATCAAAGTTATAGGAATTACAAATCTACAACTTTTATTTCAAACATATTTTTTCACAAAGAAAATTGAGGCAAAGACCCCCGGTTTACAATGTTCAATACAATTATTTTTGTCTTCACGTTATCATGTTTTCCACATTACTTTATCTTGATTTTATGTTAGAAAAGTCGTGTTTTATTTCGGAAAATATTCAGTATTGAGTCATATTTCTTTATCAGTGTACATCGGAGAGGCGAAAGAGTTCAAGCCACAGAAAAAAATTAAATCAACTTCTAATATAGTTATCGTTTAGTGAGATGTTTAATAATCAATAATACATTATAAATATGTACTGAGTTTAGAGAAAGGGTTATGAAAGGAAGTAGAACGTAAACAAAACACTATCAAAATAACCGAGTAGGCCTACAGGTAGTATGTGGACCAGTATTCGATACGCACGTCATTCCAGCTATGCACTATAACAACAGTGCAATCGTACTACCGCCTTCATACTGCCAAAACTGCGACATGCAAATTAGTTTATATATAGCTAACGAATTATTTGCAATACTAGTAGTTATTGTATCAGATTTTAAGAACAAAATCACAATTAAAAACTTTTTGAAATGTTAATGCATCCGCATAGTGTAGAACGTACCTCAATTAAAATAAATGATACAGTATGTCCATATTTATCCAAGATTTTGTACAACTACATCGTCATTTTACACATTTTGATTTTTACTTTCTCTTGCCTATATGAATATATAGAAAGGAAAGTATTGTTTTCATGTCGATTTTTCGAAATCGAGTTTTCACCGGATCTACACGTTTTCGGACCCCCTAAACCCAAAAAACATGTTTTTTTTAGCAATAATTGGTCTGTGTGTGTGTGTGTGTGTGTGTGTGTGTGTGTGTGTGTGTGTGTGTGTGTGTTTGTGTGTGGAATATCATACGAACTTGAAACTTGAAACTACCGGACCCGACACGAAGATTTTCATCAAAATCGGTCAACCGGAAGTAGTAGTTTAGTCGTGTAATTTTTCACTTTTTTGCAATTTTCTCAAAAACTGGTCCTACGATTTTTTTTTTAAATCGCCTGATTTACTAAATTTTTTATGCTCTATAAGATAGGGTAGGCGCCATGTTTGCTGAAATTCTTGGTGAGGCTGTTTTTACGTAAATAAATTGTTTTTTTAAGATTGCGGCTTTAATGTGCATTTCAGCGCAAAAACGTATATAATAAAATTTGTAGAGAATTTGAAGTCCTACAACTTTTATTTTTAACATTTTTTTTATACTAACGCTTAGTTTAGTAGAAATTGGCGATTTTCTATTTTTTTTCTCACGAAAGTGTGAAAAATCGATTTTTTTAACATTTCGGCCTTAGTACTCATTTTACGACAAAAGTGTACAGCCTATAACCAAATTTATAGAAAATTAAAAGATCTACAACTTTTATTTAAAGCATTTTTCTCTACAGAGCATAGTTTAGCGTGAAAGAGTGATTTTTCGTATTTATAAGCCAAACTGAGGTTGATTTTCATTTTGCGTTTTTCACTCATGATGAAAATTAGGTTATGTTTTTTAGGTTAGTTTTCTGTTTATTTCTAGTGTTTTATTACTAATGTTAGGTTTATTGTTAATTATTTGCATTGGCAAGAGAAAGTTTTGTGAGTGTTCACACCAGATTTTTTTTCATAGTAATGAAAAACAGGTCCACTTAGCCTACCAGTTCAGAATCCAAAATTATATTTTACTTTTATCAGTTGAATTTCTCATATGCAATGTAGGTTATTTTTCATATTTTCATGGTAGTCAAAAGAGTTACAGGGCGTGACCTTTCATTATCTCTGTCCAAAGTATCCGAATTGATTCCCGAGACTAAAAAACAATTTATTTCTACATGTTTCTATCGTAATAACGAAATAATTTACAATATATTTCAAGATCGTGAATCATTTAATTTTTCTAGTAGAAAAAGAAAAAATTGAATGTGAAACAAAATTTTTCTTTGATTTCTTATTTTAGCTTATATTTGAAGACGCATCTACAGTTGATTTTTATTAACGACTACAGAGGGTTAACCAATAATACCGGTGGATATTAACTTGTCAAAATTTCCAGACCGTAACCGGGAATTGAGCCTGGCATACTCTACTTTGTAGTCTAATGCTTTACCACGCGCCACATTGACGGCCAATACGCATTTTAAACGATTTAAAAAAATTATTTTATAACGAATTACTCTGTACAGTATTTATAAAATAATGTATTTATTTTTTACTTTCTCTTGGCCTTTTTATATGAGTATATTGGGAAGGAAAGTGTTGTTTCATGCCGATTTTTCAAAATTGAGTGATCGCCGGAAATAAGTTACTCGTTTTCAGGCCCCCTGAACCCCCAAAAACGTGTTTTTACCTATTGGTGGTGGTGGTGGTAGTTCGTGGTGTGTATGTACAAAATTACTCAGGAACGGAATATTGTACAAAGTTAAACGGGTACCACAAGGGTACCCGATCGAACATTTTAATGGAAATTGATCGGCCGGAAGTTTATTCGAGTGACTTTCTCAAAAACGGCTTCTAAGATTTAAAAAAAAAAATGCCTCATTTGCCAGATTTTTTATGTTCTGTAAGATAGGGCAAGAGCCATGTCTGCTAAAATTCTTGGGGGAACTGTGATCTTGTAAAAAAATATTTATCCTTAATATGCATTTTAGGACAAAAGTGTAATAATTAAAGTTATAAAAAAATCTACAGCTTTTATTTCAAGCATTTTTTTCTAAAGAGCCTAGTTTATTGGTAATTAGTGATAAAAATTGAGTTATGTTTTTCATTATTAAAATTGGCAAAAAAAGTCGTATGAGTGTTTCACACCAGATTTTTTTCAGTTGTAAGTGTATTAAATCGTGAGTGCATTGCAAATATGCTGAAGATTAACTTAAGTAGTTTATATAATCACATAAAGTAATAAAAATATTATTTCGGAATTTGATTTTTTTTTGATTTGGTATAAAACACCAATGAATACAATTACTTTATTTCGTCATTAACAGTTTATATCTTACATAAAATTTTTATATTTATGAACTTACTAATCTTCTGTGTACACAATTGTAATACTACACTCGTTGCTGTATTAAACTAACAACTGTCTTTCTAATGATGTCATCAACGATTGAGCATTATCAACTCGCACACATTTATAAACGTTCAACTAGTATCTGAAGAATTTTACAATACGCATTCTGAATCTGACAGTATAGTATTCCACACTACCTATCAGGTGGTTATAACAGGAAAGAATTACTTTCTTGTGTTATTATTTATTACACTAGTTATGAAATTTTACCTGCTAGTTAAAGTATCAATCATTATGATGAAAATTTTGATATTTGATATAAAACATAAATTAAAAATCCCAATTATTTTATAAAATATTTTTATTTCATTTATTTTCTGAAGTTTCTTGCGCATCTTCTTCTTCCAAACAAGGATTTAGACTGCAGCCTGTTCCAAACTTACACACTTATATCATCTATCTCCATCTTTTCCTAGGTCTATCGACAACCCTTTTCCCTTCTGGAATATACCAATGCCCCGCTTAGGTATCCTGTGATCTGACATCCTTTCCATGTGCTGCCTCCAACTTTAGCGATAATCCTTTATCTTATCGTTCAAGTTTTAAATACCCAATTCTGATCTTATTTTTTTATTTTTTATTCAGTCCGTGTACACCCCTTAGCCCTTCGGAGAAATCTCATCTCTGCCTTCTGGATTCTCTCCGCTCTTGGGTTTTTGTAGTTGTCTAGCCTCTCTTCCGTACAGATAGCGCATTTATTTCTTGGTTAATAAGTAGATCTGCTAGTCATTATTCTTTCAAACAGTACTTAAATATCGAGTCCTGAATCAAAAATTAATACGCTTTATACAAGATAATTCAGTTTTACCTTATACGAACAATTATAATTTTGTTGCCACGTAAAATAATAGATATTTTTATTTTATTTTTTTAATCCCAAATGTATGTACGTTGCGATCTGCTCAATTTAAGACCCCATATCCCAATCTGGGAATCAACCCCATCACCCAATGAAATGAGGATGATGTGTATGACGTATAAATGAGATGTAGTCTTGTACAGACTCAGACCGACCATTCTTGAGAGAGTATGGTTAATTGAACCCCAACCATCAAAGAACACCGGTAACCACTGACTAGTATTCAAATAGTACGTATAAAAGTAACTACCTACCTTTATTAGGATTTGAACCAAAAAACTTCGTCTCCGAAAACCAGCTGTTCAACAGCTGATTTGCGGCGAAAACTTTATTACTAGACCAGTCCGGTAAGTTTAATAAACCTACTTTTTTTTCTTTTTTTATCCTTAATATGTGTACGTTGCAATCCGTTCAACTCAGAACAATAAGCAACCCCGTGACCCAATGAGATGACGATGATGTGTGTGTCTTGTAAATGAGGTGTAGTCTTGTACAGACCCAGGCCGACCATTCCTGAGAGAGTATGGTTAATTAAACCCCAACCATCAAAGTAACTACATTTAGCATTATAAATTTTAAAAAGGGTAATGGGAAGATTGAGCTACTGCACTGAACGCAAAAAGAATACTGACCAGGCATTCCCTTGAGAGTCAAAAGAAACTGCACAAATGGACCAGACAGCCAAATTTTACAAAAAATATCAAATTTTACAAATACTAACTAGCCGGCCGCATTGGCGCAACGGTAATTGGTAATTGGTAACGGTTGGTTGGTGGTGGTATTGGTGCATTGGTAACGGGCTCGCCTCTCATCATGCGGTCCTGGGTTCGAATCCCACTCAGGTACGGCATATTTTCATACGTTACAAAAATCATTTCATCCTCCATCGTACAAAAGTTACACCCCAACGTCGTCGCTAATGACCGTTGTAGGTGATGCGACGTTAAATAAATGAATAAAAAAAAATACTAACTAAAATATATTATTGGTTTGTTTTGTATCACAGATAATCTTAACGAAATATTCAAAACTTCGAAATAATCAAGTCATCTTGATTTTTTTTTTTATAAAATAATTTACAATTTTAAAATAAAAACAATGGTATAATTTTTAATTATTCACAGACCAAACTACATAAATAAATTCAAAATTTAAAAAGTAACCAATAAAATGTATAAAATAGAGAGTTTTTTCACATAAATACAAAAAAACCATTAAGACCTCTTATCATTGACGTAATTAGTTCAATTTTCGATTTGATCTGTCCTAATAAAGGGTTATTGAACGTAAACTTTCTATTAATGTTAGTAGGTAAAATTTTTCAAAAAAGTCGTCAGTAGGGCCTACTTAATTTTTGAAGCTTAGTATCCACTCAAACATTGCTTGATAAATCTGCAATTATATAATCACTGCAATTAGCAAAATAGTATTTTAATGGTGAAATTTCCAGACCTGAGTCAGGAATAGAGCCTGGGACCTTCCGCTTGTAATGTAATGCGTCACCAATATGTCGTAGGAGGAAGCCAAAGAATATTGAATATTTCAATCGGTCTTCTTTAAAATTTTTACTTGAAATATACCAGTAGAATTAGAGTTTACAATGAATGAGTTCACGTACATAAACATTTTTAGAATTATAACCTGTTTCAAACCAAATGGAAGTTTGGATCTTTTCTGTTATCCCCCCCCCCCCCCAGCATAATTTGTAACAATTTGTGGATATTTCGTATATAGTTAATCCTATAGGCTTTTTAACGTTAAAAAAGGGCAAAATATTTAAATAGATCTAGTCGTAAATTAATATTTTTCAAGTTAACATTTGTTTTTTTTTTCAAGTTAACTATTAATTTATTGAAAATTATTAAATTATCTAATAATATTTAATTTAATTCTGTTAAATTCATTTATTTAATAATGTCATGTACTCAGCCAGTTTATATTTTATTATTACATACAGTAACAATATTGATTGCCCGTAACGGGCAGGTGGATTGTTAAATTAATTGCACTCGATCTGCTGGTTCCAGGGCTACAAAAAATAGTTCTGTTTCTTATCACATAGTCAGCCAATTATATGACTTAACTATTTAAAAACAGAAGAGATAGAGGTGTAAAAGACACTATCAGAGTTATCTCCTCTGAGAGTAAGAAATTTCACCATATAGCTAGATCCAGTGGTGAATGAAGTGAAGGTGTCATTTGCAGGGTGGAAAGTGGGTGCTTTTCGGAGAACTTGGCATGCTGATAAGCATATTCTTTCAAGTCAATGATAAAGGCAATAGTAAACCACCACTCTTCGTTTTTACTTAGTGACATCTTTATAGGTTCAAACCAGCCTTTCTCGGCTGTTGATCTAAACAATAACAACAATATTGAGAAAAAGCAATGTATTTACCCTGCCTATATATTGCCGGCCGCATTGGCGTAGTTGGTAACGTGTTCGCCTCTCATCATCCGGTCTTGGGTTCGAATCCCATTCAGGCACGGCATATTTTCATACGTTACAAAAAATCATTTTATCCTTCACCGTCTACAAATCATTTTATCCTTCACCGTCTACATTAGCAGTAATTGCAAAACAGTCGGACGTTAAACCAAAAACAAATAAATAAAAAAAATAAAATAAAATAAACCTATATATTTAACCTTAACTTGAAGAATATTGGTGTGGATTTTTTTTAAATATTTTTCCCATTTTTATCGTTAAAAATAATGTAAGATTACGTACGAAATATCCACAAAATGTGACAAATTATTCTTGGGGGGGATATCAGAAAAGACCCGGAAATTGTTAAAATTATTATAATTATTTATGGAAGAAGACCGAGTGGCGTTATATTATAGCGAAAATAGGTGAATGCATAATCCTCAACATCTGATTAGTAATTCTGTTGGCTACAACGAATCAATATCCAATCCACTAACCAGTAGTTTTTCTGAAAAATGTTGGCTATTTATAATAATATATTAATGAAATTCTAGTAAATACATAATACTGAAATATTTAAACGTAATATATAACATGTAAGTTATTATGTTAAAACGTATATTAGTGAACACCATAATTGTTCGTTCATTGTGTCGAATATGAACATAATTATTGTATTATAAAATATCTAGAAGTGGAGTCAGTTTATAATCATATGAAGCATTCCCAGAATGAGACAACATCGCCTAACTAAGCTGGAGTTATTCCAAGCAGGTCTATTTTGGTCTAGACACATTTCATTTTGACATCACTATAAATTTAAAAGGCACCAACAAGTTTCTACCGACACACACATTCATCCGTCCTGTTAATATATTAAACTCATTTCATTTTTCTTATAGGTTTAATGCAAGAAATTCAAAAATAACGTAGGTACTAATTTTTGATGATAAAAATGAATGGTATAAATCTGGTGTTAAACACTCACACGACTTTCTCTTACCAATGCAAATGAACCATACAACCTAGCATTACTAATAAAACATTACAAATAAACAAAAAAATAACCTCAAAAAACATAACATTAGGGAATGATGATGAAACATGAGGGAAAATGAAAACCAACCTAAGTTAGGCTTTCGTACTTCGGAAAATCACTTTTTGATGCTAAACAAGGCTCTGCAGAGAAAAATGCTCTAAAGAAAAGTTGTAGATCTTTTAATTTCCTATAAATTTAATTATATGCTTTTGTCGTAAAACGTATACTATGGCCGAAATCTTAAAAAAATCCATTTCATTATAGATTTTCATGAAAAAAAAACAGAAGATCACTAATTATCGCTAAACTAAGCGTTATGCTGAGAATTGTTTCGAATAATGGTTGTAGGTTTTTAAATTTTCTACAACTTTGTTTACATAAACTTTTGCCCTAAAATGCATATTAAGGCAAACAATTTCAGCAGACATGGCGCCTACCGTATCATGCAGACCATAAAAAATGTAGTAAATGAGGCGATTTTTAAAAAAATCGTAGGAGCCGTTTTTGAGAAAATTGCAAAAAGTGAAAATTACACGAATAAACTACTACTAAAACAAAACTAAACACTACCAAACAGTGGTTCTCCCAGGAATCCACTATTCTACCGTAACGTTATTCGGGCCATATCGCTTAGGAAACACCGATAGAATTGAGAAAATAGAAAGAAAAATACTTAGGAAGTGCATGAACAAAAAAGGCACATGATGGAAGGACTGTGGCGGTTAATCCCAAACAAAGAAATCTACAAACTAATCCCTCCACTAACAAATAACTTTAGAAAGAAAAGAATATCATTCCTAGGTCACATACTCAGAGCCGAAAAGTCCAGACTTGTGAACCGGCTGATCAACCATTTTTGGAATAAGGTGTCGAGACCTAGTTGGCTGAAGGAAGAACAGCGGGATGTGGAGCAACTTGGAATCACTAAACAAGACTTGCTAACAAAAGCAGCTGAGTACAACCAACTAGTCAAGACTAATATGGTAACATTCGAATCAAAAACCAGAAGAGTGTATAACAGGGTGTTTACCAACGAAGACCGGAAACAGAGATCGGAACGTTTTAAGAAAATGTGGGCCAAACGAAAGGAAGCCACGCTGAGGAGAGCGCGCTTTTCAAAGAAACCCAACACTAGAACAGACCTAAACTTGAACTAGAGTGATCCTATGAGGTCTCAAAAGTAAAAAAAAGAAAAAAACTACTACTTCCGGTGGACCGATTTTTAAGGAAATGTTCGTGTCGGGTCCTCTAATAGTATTCCTACCTAAGTTAAGTTTCAAGTTTCAATTTCGTACGATGTTCCGTTCTTGAGATATTTTGTTCACACACACATGAACACACATACAGACAGACAGACGTGTGTGCGCGCGCGCACATACACACACTCACACATACAGACCAATCGCTAAAAACATGTTTTTTTGGGTTCAGGGGATCTGGAAACATGTATCTGGTGAAAACTCGATTTTGAAAAATCGACATGAAAACAATAATACTTTCCTTTCTATGTATTCATATAGGTAAGAGAAATTAAAATTAATGGGTAAATATTCAACAAACAATTTTTTTAATTGTTTTATAAACTATACTTTTTTAATATTTCGGGTTCAGTAGGCCTACATAACTAATTCATAATTTGAAATAAATATTTCGGAGACTGTGATGCAACATAAAATTAGCTCTGTCATTTCACTGTTTTCCAGCGCTTGAAATAAATACGTAACACGGTTGGTTGTAGAGGTATTGATCAACAGGAGTAACAATTCTAAAGGGAAAATGTGTCGAACATTAGAGAAATTCTAATACTGTAAATCTTCTGTTCATCAAACCATAGAACTGTAAGCCAAAAAGTAATATTTTTGATGGAATATCTTTAAGGAGGGATAAAACGAAAATAGCAATTTTTATTTTTATAAAATACCGTAGGAACATAGCGTATAGAAGAGATCGTATAACGTATCTCTTCTATACGCTATGGTAGGAGTATTACCGAATCAAAATTATGTTTGTGGGATTATAAATTAATTTCTCAGAACATTTTTTGAACAAAATTTTGGGTCTTTTCTGTTATCCCCCCCCCAGCATAATTTTTCAAATTTTCTGGATATTTTGTATGCAGTTATTCTCACAGTATTTTTAACGATAAAAACGAGAAAAAAAATTTTAAAAACATATCAGTTTTTCAAGTTAGCATTAAAGCAAGTTAGGTAACCTTATAATATTACTATTTTTTGAAAATTATTAAATTATTTAATAATATTTTATTTAATTGTGTTAAATTTATTTAATGATTTCATTTACTCAATGAGTTTATGATTCATTATTACATACAGTAAAAATATTGAGTAGGCCTACCTATATTAACCTTAACTTGAAGAATATTGGTGTACGAATTTTTAAAATATTTTTCCCGTTTTTATCATTAAAAAAACTGTAAGATGGCATACGAAATATTTACAAAATGTGAAAAATTATGCTGGGGGGAGAAAATAACAGAAAAGATCCAAAATTTTTAATTAAACTAATGAGTTTTAGTTCAATTATTTAAAAAATATTTTAAAATGTTTGATGTAGGTACACTATAGCACAAGTTCCCAAACCATGTAATAATTGTAACTACGTATTAAAAAACTTAAAATTACAAAATACATATTATTAGTTCTAGTTTTAAAGGATTTCATTTATTTTTACTGTTTATAATTGTTTTATTTAGTATCAGTTACATGAAATTATTAGTAAATATCGTGATAATAGATTGGTATTAACGAGTATGAGTCCATTGACACGCCTCAAATATAACGTAATTTACTTTTCTTTTTACTAGGTATATTTTACTACAATTGCTGGTTCTATATATGTCAGCAAAATGTTCCCTCGTTACATCAATTTCCACGGATTTTGTAAACAAGATATCAGTTCCAACGTAAGGTGTTATTTTTGAAGTTAAGGCACTGGCTTTAAATTCCATAATAAACTCGCGTTACCTCAAATAACCCTGATTATTATTACTCTATTGTATATACAAAATTGTTTTTAGGTCGTCAGCCGAAAGGCTGGTTTGAACCTCCAGAGGCTTTACTAAGTAAAACAAGGAGTGAAGTTGTTTACCATTGCCTTCCTCACTGAGTGGAAAAGTAGGCTCATCAGTGTGCCGGCCCTCCGAAAAGGATCTACTTTCCATCTTGCAAATGACACCTTCATTTCATTCACCACACGGTCTGGCTGAATAATAAAATTCATTATTCTCAGAGGAGATAACTCTGACTGTGTCTTTACACCTCTACCTCTTCTGTCCTTAAATGCTTCACTCATACAATTGGCTGACCATGTGATAAGAAACAGAATTTTTTTTTTGGCCCTAAAACTAGCAGATCGACTGCAAATAATTTAACACTCCACCTGCTTATTATGAGCAAAACAAAATTTAAATCGGCCAATAAATTTTAAATAGTCCATGTTCCAACATACAACGGTATGTTGGATCGTAAAGAGGAGTAGTCCCTTAAAACGGGTTAAAACAGGGGTTTCAAACAAAAAAGTCGGTTCTTCAAAAATTGATCGTTAAGAGAAGTACTGTACCACAAATCATGGTAATAAATCAGAAATATTGAACCTCCAATTATTGAAAGTAAACTTTTCACAGAAAAAGTTACGGTCTTTAAAAAAGTATATAATTTTCTTTCATTCCATTATGAATTAGTCTAATTATTGAAGTAAACGTAAAAAACTAAATTATCATCTCTACAAAATGAAACTGTTTTTCCTTTCATTCTGTTTTTTTCTTGTACCTAATTAGATATTTTATTAATGATACTTATCTTGTTACTGCTTCTCTTCAACTGACATTCTTTGACTTTATTGTTACTAAAACTTTCTCTTAGTTTGTTTTTCCATTGTTATCATTTATTATTTATTTATCTAAATAAATATGTCTTTAATTATTATCACTAATAACCACATTTTTAATGCTACTTTAAATAAATTAATTTAAAAACCTGTACTAAGGGTACCATAATTTGCAGCAAAATTTTACATCAAACCTTCGTTAAAATTGGATGACTTTGAAATATTCGTAGCTTAGTTTTCTTGTTTTTAATTTTCAGTCTAGACCTAAACACTACAGAACAATTATTAGAATGGATGAAAACATTAGGTGTGCTTAACTATCAGTAACGTTTCTTTCAGATAATATTACTACGTTGGAGACGATCTTGATGAAAATGACAATGGCAGCACCGGCGAACACGAAATTAGGAAAAATTGGTGATGGAGTGGCACCAGAATGTTAGTGAAGGAGATCCCTACACCAAAGATGACAAAGACATCTAAAATTTTGTGACCAAACATCGTGCGAGATCGTTTGGATAATGTTGTATTTGTCAATAATAATCTTTTTTAAAGCTGTTTTTCGACGTCTTTTACTTACAGAATGCAAAGATCCAAATGAAGGGGTTAGTTTCTGACGTATTAGGCCTGAGGTGCTCCAGTGCGGCCCTTAAATATCTAGATTGGAAAACCCGAATCTTGTTTAAATTGGTTCGTTCAGCAACACCCAATATCTGGATTCCGTACGTCCACAGTGGTTTCAGAAATGTTGTAAATGTCAATTTTTTGCTTCAGTGGTAGACGAGATCGAGTTTTAACTATAGATGGAACAAACGTCTGAGGCGATTTATTTAGTAACAAACGTTTCCATAGAGGTGCTCACTCCATGTGAACCACAGCCAGTTACTTTACCTTAATCTTGGTTGGGATGTTGACTACACTCAAGGTTACTGGCGGGACAGTGTAAAGATGACTTGAATGGACTTTTTAGGATTGACCTTATTTCTTCCATTTCTTTAGCCACTAACTTTGTAGTACACAAATTTCAAGATTGGTACTTAATGATTTTTCACAGATAACTGTCTTGACATGTCCTGTACTCCCTTTCTGGAGTCTCCTGGATCCAGTAAAAATAAATCAAATTAATCGATGAGGTTGGTTTGACGATCAGATTGAAAAAATGTGCTAAAATTGTGTAATTTCATTGTAAATTGTTTTCATGAGGTTTTAACATACCGTAAGCGGTCATACGTTTCTCCCTAATGAGGGAGGTAAAGATAAGCAGATCACATTCCTCATCGTATTGTTTAGTAAGATCTCTAGATGTTGAAAACAGCGTTTTAATTTTTGAATGAAATAAGGGATGACTTTTCTGATTACTAGTGGATCTGCAGTAAAAATAATAGATTTATTTTTTGTAAAATACTTTATTTTTATGTTGCATCGGTTATTTCGCTAGCGTAGCACTGTGAGAGTGGGGTTTTAACGGTAGTCAAATCCGGAACGTTCGGCTTGATAATCAAACTTACTTCGAATGCGATAATTACACTTACGATTAAGTAATTACTTTTTAAAAATTTGTATAAAACAATCATTCAGTTATTTATGTGCAGTATATACAGTGCTGGAACTAAAGGGGGGGGGGCATGTGCCCCGGGCGGCAGACATCAGAGGGCAGCAAAATAGGTAAAGTGGTTCACAAAAACAAAATGAAATTAGATATTAAGATACGTTTGAAAGTGAACATATCGGCAATCAATAAGGCATCCAAGAAATTAACGAATTTTATTTAACATTATCACGCATAATTTTTAAATAATATAAGTAAACCATGCCTAATGTTTTCATCCATTCCAGTAATTTGTCCTGTAGTGTTTACGTTTAGATTAAAAATGAAAAACTAGAAAACTAAAGATATTTAAACTCTTCTCTAAGAAATAAGCTTTACAATAATTCGAAGTCTGAAGTGAGTGTTGTAATTTCAACCACCGCATCTAAAAAAAAATGACTTAGGCATGCTGTAATATTGGTAAGGAGGGAACGACAAATTAAGCTTTGCCGCCCCTCCCTAACAAATCTAACTCCGGGACTGAGTAAACAATTGTTTTATCATTTATTCTACTTATTTCACAGTCATATTGGAAAAACCACGTTGGATAAACAATACAGTAATGAAAATTGCTTTTCGTGCGCGTACGTAGTTTAAATGTTGTACGTATGTGCCATCAGAAGTTAAATCTATGATTTTTTTACAGAATTAGGAACTGATTTTGTTAATAAATCATTATCACTACAACCATTATTTATTAAATATATTTAATAACAACACAAATGTACAAATAACAATAATATACTAAACATTTTTTAAGTGTGTACCAGAAACAAAAAAATACAGTCTTTTAAAAAGTGATGTGAAGGATATAGATATTAAAGGACATAAATGTAAGATAATAGAGTCTAACAATCGATAATAATTTAGGAGTTACAATCAACGAGAAAGAATCACAGACACTAATTTAAGGAGTCAAACAATAAAATTAAAATTTCAGTTCTGTATACATATGTTGTTAAATTTTGCCTCCTGAATTTCTGATTACGGCATGTCCAAAAATGATTACACGCAATTAGAATTTTTGAGTACCATTCAACCTAAAATGATTAAGTATTTACTTAATCATTTATCTTCCATACCAATATGGAAGATACCAATATCTTCTGTAGAGGTTATTCTCTGCTCTTTAGCGTACGCATGCCTTATTATCAGGTGGCGCTAAACTCTGTAAAGTAAAAGAAAAGGTTTATCCAATTTAAAAAAAAACATGTATGGGGTTGACTTTTTTAAATACATAACACAAGTTGTTCACATTAATATTTACTGAAATTATACTGCTACAAAAATATTGTTGTTGTTTAGGTCATCAGCCGAAAGGCTGGTTTGAATCTCTAGAGGCTTTAGTAAGTAAAACGAGGAGTGAGGTAGTTCACAGTTGCCTTCCTCACTGAGTGGAAAAGTATGCTTATCAGCTTTCCAGGTCCCCTTAAAAATATTTAATTTTTACCTTGCAAATGATACCTTCATTTCACCACAGAGTCTGGCTGTATAATGAAATTCATTACTCTCAGAGTAGTATCTTTTACACCTCTACCTCTTCTTTTCTTAAATGCTTTAATCATGTAATTGGTTGATCATGTGACAAGAAACAGAACTATATTTTGTAGCCCTGGAACTAGCAGATCGAGTGCAAATAATTTAACATTCCACCTGTTATGGGCGAATAAAAATATTGGTAGGTCTATAATATTGTTTTAATATATAATTACTGATACGATCTATACTAATAGCAACATTCGCCTGGGCCGCTATTTATAAGAACTATAAATTATTCAATAAAATTTATATCTAGTTTTCGGGTATTTAAATGGTGCCGAAGGGGTACGCCTGACCGTCACTGTGCAAGTCATTGTTTCTGCACCAACCAAATGCAGATAGAATGGTTAACTAATCATTGATCCAAGCCTGCAGTGATATAAAAATAACTTTCTTCTCTCAATTTAGACTGATAAAATTCGTCTTCTGAACAGAACTAGATTTCAATTTACTGCTATAGAAGAAAAGTAGAGCTTTTCATGAAACGTTATAAATCAAACTATTTTCATATTGAAAAGCAGTCGCACTTTTCGATCTTGTAAAAAAGGAATAGTACACCATACCACTTTATTTGTAGTTTTATTTGGTAAAATGACTAGGGGTTCAAATTTGACTTTTGGCTGTTGAATTAACTACTTTAGACTGTAGAACTACTTTAAGAATTGATACCATGTATCACAGTGTTATCCTCCTCATGGTCACAAACTGAGTACAGTTTACAGTTACATAACAAACTCAGTACAGTTATTTATATTAACGATTGAAAATATACATTCGCACAAGAAGAAAGAACCTTGAGCAAATGATTTGGTAAATGAAATAGGAGATATTTTTTCATTGTTTTCATTACCGAGACTAAGTTTAACCAGGAAATCAATAGGTATTGACAGAAATTTTTGGAAACAAAACCGAATTTATAATACATCGGTCAACCTGTTTTAAAATGCTTTTTAAAGTTGATTTAACTTAAAAATAAAAATCTATCTATCCATCTCAGTTTTGTGGTTAAAGAATAAGTATTATCGTTTTGATTTATGTAAACTTAGAATAATAATATTTGTTTTTAAATACTGTGGTAAATAGTTTGTAGGTGTATTATTTAGAAACATACAGAGAGGTCCGTAACGGATCTCGTGCGTGCATCACAGAACTGAGAGTTGCGCCAACTGGAATGAGGAAGTAAGTTGCAAGGTCACAGCAGCAGTCATGATCTCTTTCATCATTTATCTTTCTTCCTCAAATGCAAACAAGATAATGCTCTTTCTCTTTCTTCTCCACTCTCTTCCTATTCTGTCCATACATAAACTTACATGCAACTGCAAATAATTTTTCTGGATTAGCTTATACTATTCACTGGATCTTTTAAATGAAACAAAGATAACCAATAATCTAGATGTTACCTCATTAATGAATCGTATGAAGGAAATAAAGTACTGTATATTAATTTTCCATTAATAATTAATACAATACTTAAAACAAAAGAACGTTGTCATTTTTCCAAAAGTAAAAATATATTTTTAACTACTTATTTATATCAGGAGTTAAAAAGGGTAGTTTTAACCCTTAGAGGTTTCACTGAATAAAGAAAGGTGAGGTAGTCAACCATATTTTTTTAGCTGGGTTCACAAGTACGAGCTTTACATCTCACTAGTGGCGTAGATAAAAATTTTTGTGCGGGATTGTCGGTTTTGAAGTAATGTACCCCTCCCTACTAATACCTCTATTTTCTCAAAGTGCTTAAAAAATTAAAACCCTTCGTTTTTTCAAAGGAAATTTCAACTTATAATTTTCACCCTATATTTTTTCCTCGTGTAGGGCCAACCAATTTCACACCATGTGATCTGACTTTAGATGTATCTGGAAGCTCTTTTTGCAACGCACATTCTCAGCATTCTACACTGTTGGCTTTTCTCCTTTCTTCTGTCCACCCGGTGTTCCGTTTTTACACTTCATGGAAGCCCCTAAAGTCCGTAATCAGTTGACTGAATTTGGTTCGGTTTATTCCGGTTTTCCAATATCCTTTCTGACTTCTTTAAACCATTTATCGACACCTTAGGTCCACTATTTAGTATCTTGAATTTTTTTTTTTTATGTACCGGTTGTCCTCAATTCCTTGTCGAACCTTACCGATCCACTGGCAGAAACGTTTGCCGGTTCTGATAGCTGCAAACTCTTTTCCGTGCAGGAGAACGAGCCCCTTCCACTCAGAATACGGCGTAAATGTTATAAGCATGACGTAAAAAGCTGAGCGCAACCGAACCCAAGCAACCTTAAAAAAAGGGTGATTTTACAATGACCTGAATAAATAACTAATATTAAAGAAGTTCGTTAAGCGACGCTAGTTTAAATTATTTAAATAATTGGTACGTTTCCTGCTATTGGTAAATTACTAATCTTTACTAAAAAATACTAATCTTTTTTAAGTTTCAATCGGAGCATTGTAGTCAACTTCCAGTCTTTAGCGGATCGTTTGATTTGTTTTCTTCTATCCCAAATCTTCTTCATATTCTCAGATCTGGCCCTCCTTTGCTCGTCAGTTATGTTATATTGTCGAACTTTTTTGGTTATAAGTGGCAATTGAATTTTTTAGATCCTTGAGTATTGGTCCATCTTCTCGTCTTAGAATCATGTTGTACGTTATCCCCGGGATCATTGTTTATCTCCTTGTTCTGTGATTTGTATTACATGAGCTGATTGAAAAATTTCTTGACGAGCCTTTTTTGGCATCCTGATTAAGTGGCTGAAGAATGACAACCGTATTTTTCTCATTGTGTCTGTTATCTGTTCGTTTTCTTGGTATAGTGTATTGTTAGGCACGAGCCACCATTTCCAGTAGGACTGATTACTAACATTTATAATAATTTTTCATTTTTATTACATTTCGGGGGGTGTCTGGACACCCTGAACCCCCCTTATCTACCACTACATATTGATGGGCCGAACTTATGCGCTATTATTAGAAGAGATAACTCTGATTACAGTACTACTTACACGTCTATTTATATTATATTCTCCATAAAGGCCATTTAATTAATTGATCATCTCAGAAGAAATTATTTTTTTTTTTGTAGCTCTGGTAAAAGAAATTCAATGAATTTAAACTCTACCTGCTTACCACTATAACAATCCACCTGTCTATGGCGAGAAATATATTTTACACTAGCGTATTATTCATTTAAGTAATTACATTAATTTGAAATAGGTAATCGTCCTTTTAGATCTTTCCAAAAAGAAGGAGAAAATATTCATTCCTCAATCCAAATAAATTAATGATTATATTATGAACATTTTCGATATCGGAGGACCAACTGAATGAAACATAAAGTCAACCTGAAAGATCAAACTATTACCTATATTAAAATTAGTGAGTGATTAACAAAATTTCATCAAGTTAGAATTCCTACTTCCGTAACTTATTATTTTTCAAAAATGTTCTTAGAACAAAATCTTGATCAAGAGGAAACTTCAGATATTATAAGGACACCGGACAAATGACAGTCTACGTCGTTATTGGGGTTCATTCTCCGGCTCTGAATAAAGTTTTGATTGATTTAAAGTGACAATAGCTTCTACCGGAGATGGTCAGTAATGTTTAAACTTCAAGGTCCATCCTCTATCTGGTGCATCTGGATATTTGGAGCACCTGCTCTGTTAAAAGGACAACTCTACCTTCCAACCGTGTTTTAGAATTGGATAGAATAATCTATCTCAAGGACAAAAGGTAACGGAATACCACCGCCTTATTCTCCCCAGTATAAATACATTGACAAAGTTTACTTTTGTTAAATAATCTATTATTTTAATTAAGGAATTAAGGAATTAGAAATAGTTCGTACTACTGGGGGAGGCAACATGATAAGTTGGATCAAACAAAGAACAAACAAGGGTTATAGACTATCTAAAAGGAGTTATAAGTGATCAAGAAATTAAGACCCTGGAGGAAAACAGAATAAGTTGAAGATAAACATGGTACAAGGGACTTACCTCAGAGCAGATGATCTCATTGTGATGACATTGTTATTCCGAAAAATAATTATTTTCTCAAAAAGAAACAATGTATTGTTGATCTAGACTAATTGTTTCAGAGCATGTCCTTTTATCTTATGGTTAATTCTACTTCAATCCCTGTTTAATTTTCTAAAGATTATCTACTCATGAAATTCGTCTTCTTAGACATTGTGTTTACGAAAATTAATAAGAATAAACCGAAAGTGTTGTGCAGCAGCAAGAGTGGTTTAGAAGAGATGGGAAATTTAAAAGTAGGCAACGAAAACATACAGGAAGTTGGGGAATTCTGCTATGTAGGTAGTAAAATAACAAAAGATGGTAAAAGCACAAGTGATATCAAAAGTAGGATTGCTCAAACTATAAAAGCCTTTGAAATGAAAGAAAGCTTTATGACTATAAACATTGATTTACAGATAAGGAAACATTTCTTAAAGCACTATGTTTGGAGTGACGGAAGTGAAACGTGGGTGATAGAGGCTATAGAAAGGAAGAGGATAGAAGCTTTTGAAATGTGGTGTTACAAATTAGTGGGTGGACAAAATAAGTAATTTAGAGGTTCTTAGACGAGTGGATGAAAAAAGGAGTTTATGGACACATCTTACCATAGGGTAAGGGAAGGGATAGGCTAGTGGAGTATATCTTAAGACATCCAAATTCAGGTATTCAGGTTATTCAGGTATTGGTCTATCAATAATGGAGGGTAATATTGACGGGGTGAACTGTAGGAGGAGGTAAAGATTCGAATATTTAAAGCAAGTTTCAAAAGATGTAGGGTGTTATAGGTATGTAGATATGAAACGACTTGGCAAGATAAACAGCTTGAAGAACTGCATCAAACCAGTCGAGAGACTGATGACAAAAAAAGATATTGTGTTACGCGAACATGATCTTACAGGTAGATGATAGATTCATGTACGAAATGAATAAAAATAAATTTGACAAATGCGTTTTATAATGGTAATAATTTAATAAAAAAAAAAGTTCGACAAAACTAAATCAGAAATTGTCCAATGTATTCATAATTAGTAGTTACAGAGATCTAGTTCAGCATTTGCCAACAAACGAAAAATGACAGAAAGGCATAAAATTTATTGCAAAAATAAACCTATTCTTATTTTATTTAAAACTTTATTTACATACTAATTACTGTTCTGTAATAAAACCCAACTGGCAAGGTCGTAGATGAGAATTTCTATTGCCAACTTAACAAACTAAAATTGCTTTTTACAGATTTTAAAGAAAAACACAGAAAATCATTTAGTACTTTTATTAAAGCCTACCTATGTTTATATTACTATTTAATCAATTGTGTACAAGTATAATGTTGATAACTCGTTAAGTGTTCGAAGTTATCATTTACTCATTCATTGTTGTAGTAACTGATAATATCATTTTTGCTTAATTTTAAAATAAGTAAATATCATTAATTTTGCAATTAAATCTCCATAAGAGAAACAAAATTACAATAAAAGAGAGTATATAGACTGATCAGAAGATTAAAATCTTTCATTTTAAAATATTTATTTAAAAGTCATTTATAAAGATAAATATCAACACCTACTTTCTAAAACTGATCTAGACACACGATTCCCAAATTTATGGGTCACCTAATCCGGGTGTACAAGGTGTGGCTATTAAATAACGAGACTGACGTTGTAAAAAAATTTATTTTTATTTTATACATTATCACAGGTTGTCACCTTCAATATACACTCCTTCTCTATCCCTACAACTCTCCATGCGAATTTTCCATTGTTGGAAACAGTGCTGGAAGCCATCTTCTGTCAGCTCCTTCAGGACACGTGCCGCTTTCTCTTTTACAGCTTCCACAGACTCAATCTTGCCCCTTTAAATGCAGATTTCACCTTAGGGAACAGGTAGAAGATAATAACATGTGATGAAACATGGTTTTTTACTCATGATCCGGAAACGAAGCGCCAATCCATGCACTGGAAGAGCCGAACTTCACCGAGATCCAAAAAATTTCGAATGAGCAAGTCAAAATTTAAAGCAATGATGATTGTTTTTTTCTGATATCCATGGGATTGTGTACCTTCACTGGGTTCCTGAAGGTCAAACAATTAATCAGTATTACTACCTTGAGGTACTTTCTAAACTACATCAGAAAGTAAGGAAAAAACGCCCCGAAATATGGAAGGACAAATCATGGGTTCTCCACCAAAACAATGCGCCAGCTCATTCCGCGTTATCTGTCAAGAGGTTCCTAGCCAAGTACAGAATCTCAGTGTTAGGACATCCACCTTATTCACCAGATCTTAAACCATGTGACTTTTTAGTAGGACTTGGTTTTGTACCTACAGATATTGGTCTAGCAGACTGAGGATAAGATGCGCGTTACTTTTACCATCCTTCGTAAAATAACGAGCCGAGAAAAACCTCTGCTGGAGAGACATTTAGATCTAGTGTCATTACAGTCACCTGATCTAGTTCAAAGTACCATTAAGTAGGTTTCCATACTCGTTAAAAAACTGTGTATAAGTGGTGATTTATTATCCTACAATAAATCTTCTGGACATCATTTCATAACTTGATTCAATTATAAATTACCGACTTTAAACATTCATACATACAATCTTGATATAAGCTACTGGAAAGATAAGGTCTAGCACACGAAGGACAAGAAGTTTAAATACATTTGTAGAAATAGTAGTGTAGTCAGTCAGATGGATATTGGAGGAGACGGCGAGGGCACCGACAAGTGGTTGGGTTATGTTGGGTTGCGTAGAGTTTGTGTCCCCTATGAGAAGTGACCGTGACTCAACGGGTCATTCACCTATACCATCTTCCCTCCACCCACCCCGCAACAGTACAATCTTCAGTTCCTCTCTGTCTATTCCTCCTACAAGCAGCATTTCATTTCAGTCAGCATCATATACAACAGTAGCCAGTTAAGACTATATACCATGTACTGTTGTTCTATTAGGTGGGGATAAATTGCTGTACGACGTTGAAAACCCGGCATAATTAATGTAAGATAGATCGAATTATCGATTTTGTCGGATTTCTAAACAGATCTCACCATTTCTTTTGTTTTCTGTATCTAGTAAATTGAATTTCTGAAATCCTGACGTTCCATTTAATTATCTTTTAAGGGTTTTCTGTTAATCTCCCCCCCCCCCCCAACAAAATTTGTCACATTTTGTGAATATTTCGTATGTAGGTAATCTTACTACAGTAGAATCTCGGTAGTCCGGCCGTGCAGTAGTCCAGCACCTCCAGTAATCCGGCCCTTAAAATATTAGGCCTAAAAGTATGAAACCTCACCCAGGACAGATTTTGGTAAAAGATTTAATTTGAATTAGAGAAATCAACTCGACCTAATTACAGCGGATTTAATATAAGTTAACATGGATGTTTAAGGATTTGATTAAAAAAATGAATAAGCAGACCTTAATTATTGGTAAATGGAATAATTTTTGGCCTTTTATCCAAAACCCAGAACTGGGTCATCTATTATATAAAAGGACAACCATGTCCTGGGTGATTCATTTATAGATCAACGCACAGCCGAAACTACTGACGCTAGAGACTTGAAATTTGGAAGTTAGCTTTCTTATGTTGTGTAAGCGCGCAATAAGAAAGGATTTTGCAAAATTTTGATTTTAAAGGGAAGAAATCGCAAAAATTCCTCCCCACTGATGCGAGGATGCGGGTCAGCGCGAAGCGCTACGCTTATGTACTGGTTTTGCTCCGACACACATTTACCCCCTCCATAGGCATATTCCATAGCATCCAGTATCTCTAGGCTTACGGCACGTCGTAGCCTCTTATTCTCTTTACAAATTACAAATTAAAATTTACATTTTATTGATTAATCATCAATTTTATTACGAATAGTTGGCCTAATCACCAAAACAAAAAATTACAAATTTACATATTCAGAATTACATGATTTGAACGGGCTATTTATAAAAATTTTCAATTATTTCCGTTTTATTGATTAAATAAATTTGATTGCAAATCTATTATGTAAAATCCTAATAAAGGATTTTGCAAAATTTTGATTTTAAAGAGTAGAAATCGCAAAAATTTCGTCCCGTAAGAAATACACATAGGTAGCCTATACTTATATATATGATTCGTTTAAAACAGTAACAGTCGGCGTACACCGGATGTTAAAACTCGCATTTTATTCTTAATCGCATTCTTATCGTACGTAAATAGCAGATCAATTACAAAACTATAGCTATTTTCCCAGAAGTTGAATTGACGTTAACAACGATTTTAATCTATGTTTTACTTTTGTCACTCCGGATGTTGTACTGTACGTAGTGTTTAATTTTTTGACCTAAACTGGATTAATATTTTAATCAAAATTAATTCCAGAATTGTTGTAATTAGCATAATAAGTGATTTTTTTATGCTTTAAAGTAATATTACTTATTTTGCGAGATACGAATCTCATTGCTTAGGTCACACAATGTATTTGACTGACATTGTAAAAATGATTTTTTGCAACCGAACAATTAAAATTTAATTAAAAAAAATATGACAATCAATTCAGTAAAATGCATACGATAAAGTTATTTTCTTAAATCTAATTTAAATTAAAATAAAACAACAGTTATTTATGTAAATTCGGGCAGTATGCTATTATAATCCTTCTCTTTTTCATTTTTTCACTATCAGGGTCGATTCACACACATCCGTCACTTCACGTCTTAGTTCCGTCATTCCGAGAAGTATCAGTCACAGAAAAATATTCTTTCTTGAAAAATTAATGACATTGTCTACACTGAGCATCGGCACCGTCCCGAATTCGGCGCGTCAGTCTTATCGCCGTCACCGAACCGTCAAAACGATAATTTTTTCTCGACGATATTTTGTTTTTACGGACGTGTTTGTCTCTATGTAAAATGACAATGGAGTTTGACGGAAGGAAAACTGACGTACGTGTGTGAATACTGTCATAATTTTTGACTTCGAGTGGCCGTGCCGGTTCCGTTTCGGAACGGTGACGTGACTGATGTGTGTGAATTGTTCTTTATACGTAATTCCAAAAAAAAATTATATTTGTGACTTAAGTTATTAGCAAATTAAAATACAGAATCATAGACTTAAAGTTGCATGGGCGAAGCCACGACGGGCGCTATCTATTATATAAAAAGAGATGTCCTGATTTATAAATCAAGTTTTCTAAGCTGTCGCTAAGAAAGGATTTTGTAAAATTTTTATTTTAAATGGTAGAATTCGCAAAAATACCTTCCCATATAAAATACAGAGAGTATACTTAAACAGCTGATTCTTTGTTTACGTTTGCGTGGGCGAAGCCACGCGGGACCCGCTAGTACTCTATACTTCATGATGAATTAACAACAAAACGTAATTCTCAAAACACGAGCACCCCCACACCGCACTAGGCGGTATCAATAGCCGATAATTATGTTTAGTACAATGACTACAGAAGTACTCAGCAAACCTTTTTTAATTAGTTTATTTAATTAAAAATCACAGAAATCAATGCATATTCATTTTTTGTTTAAATTTATAATTTATAGTTCCAAAATTCCAACACATCCAGTAATCCGGCATTTTCAGTTCTCCGGCACCCTCTCGGTTCCGAACAGGCCGGACTACTGAGATTCTACTGTATAGTATGCGGCCTACGGCGTTGTGTTTAGTGAAGTTTGTATTTGTTGATGTGGTAGCACTTTCGCGCGTAAAGATTCACATATTTTACATTAAGATTATGTCTTAACTACAGTTAATACATCATATAACTTGACCATATAGCATGGAAAATTATGAGAAAAGAAGAACGTGATTTGTTTTTTGCTTTTCTTAATGACATTCATAGAGTAATAGGCCTATCGTGTACGCAGACTACACATAAAAATAACTGAAATACATACATACATGTAAACTATATCTATCTACCTATAATATTTAATATCGTTTTCGTATTATTAGTAATTAATAATACTATAAAACTTAATAAAATTATAAATTATTATAGTATTACTTCCTATTATAAATTATCATGTTACAGTATTATCCTTTGTATTGTCATTATTTTATCCTATTTTCTTTAAAATTATCCTTTTATTGTAAAAGGAACCGAAAAGTGTTAGTGGACAGTGGTACCACATCAACAAATAAAAACTTTACTGAACACAACGCGGTATCTTATTAAAATAAGATTTAATTTAATGATTTATTTATTTAATGATGCCATGAACTCAATGAGTCCATATTTCATTATTACATGTCGTAACAATATTGAGTAAAAGCAGTGTATTTACCCTATCTATATTTAACCTTAACTTGAAGTATATATTTGTAGGAATTTTTAAATATTTTTCCTGTTTTTATTGTTAAAAATACTGTAACATTAGATACGAAATGTACACAATATGAGACAAATTATGGGGGGGGGATAACAGAAGACCCCCTTTTAAGCTTCCCTTGACCATTCCAAGTGAATTTCTGAACAACCTTATTTCTGTATCCTGTTCAGCAGCAGAAACTTCCGATTCCCTAACCTAAATTGAGACGTTGTGTTGTGTTAGAAACATAATTACTTTTGATAAGGTAATAAAAGTTTATATATTTATTACTCAGGCTACGTAACAAGTGTATTTAGAATAACAGTCCATGTTATAATTTACACTTACGTACCATAAAACCCTTTCAATACAAAGCTACTACCAAAAACCAGTAATAGTTTTTTCTCTTACTTGTGTAATAAATTAATAAAACTATCAGGAAAGGGTATTTACTAACTCTATAGTCATCATTGAGACTTCGTTTAATTTAATTTATAACTTTCAGTTTAATGGACTGTTTACAAGGTGCGTATTAAACTTTAGTGTAATAAAGTGTTTTTGTTTTCTTTTACTTACTACACTAGTTATATACTAAGGTCTACCATAACTATTGGGCAAGTTAATTATTTAACCACTATGTAATGTACTAGCTTACCTAGACTGACGGTAATCTCCTTGCTTACTGTTTAAAGTACTGATCGTTTCACAAAAAAAAAAATCTGGTGTGAAACACTCACACAACTTTCTCTTGCCAATGCAAATAATTTACAATATAATTTAACATTAGTAATAAAATATTAGAAATGAACAAAAACTAACCTCAAAAACATAACCTTATTTTAATCATGAGTGAATGACGCAAAATGACAATCGAACTCAGTTTGGCTTAAAAATACGGAAAATCACGCTTTCACGCTAAACTAGGCTCTGTAGAGAAAAATGCTCTAAACAAAAGTTGTAGATCTTTTAATTTTTTATAAATTTAATTATATATACTTTTGTCGTAAAATGCATACTAAGACCGAAATGTTAAAAAAATCGATTTTTCTCACGTTTTCGTGAGAAAAAAAACAGAAAATCGCAAATTACCGCTAAACTAAGCGTTATACAAAAAAATGTTTGAAACAGAAGTTGTAGGTTTTTAAATTCTCTACAACTTTTATTATATAAGTTTTTGCGCTAAAATTTATATTAAAGCCGTAATCTTAAAAAAACAACGTTTTTACGTGAAAACAGCCTTACCGAGAATTTCAGCAAACATGGCGCCTACCCTATCTTGTAGAGAATAAAAAATTGAGTAAAATAGGCGATTTTAAAAAAAATCGTAGGACCAGTTTTTGAGAAAATCGCAAAAAACTGAAAAATTATACGAATAAACTACTACTTCCGGTTGACCGATTTTGATGAAAATGTTCGTGTCGCGTCCGGTAGTGGTATGTAACTTAAGTTTCAAGTTTCAAGTTCGTACGATGTTCCGTTCTTGAGATATTCTGTTCACACACAGACACACAGACACACACACACACACACACAGACCAATCGCTAAAAACATGTTTTTTGGGTTCAGGGGGTCTGAAAACGTATAGATCCGGTGAAAACTCGATTTCGAAAAATCGACATGAAAACAATACTTTCCTTCCTATATATTCATATAGGCAAGAGAAAGTAAAAAACACTGTTAGGGTCAATGCTGTATAAGACAATTTTTTTTGTCTTTAATTTTTATTACGGTACTGTACATTGAGCTGCACAATTTTTGTATTTGATATTTAAATGGCGGTGGGGTTTTAATTTTATTTAAATAAGAATAGGTACCTAGAGGTACATTCTCCGTTTATAATTACGGGTATTGTCCGCTATTCAGACAAGAGGTCTCATATCCATTTTCGCTTTAGACGTCGCACAGCTGGGAAGTTTCTTGTAGCTAGTTCAGGGGCCAGTTGGTTTGGATGTTTATCTAGTCATTCGTGTAATTTACTATACAAAGACGCGGTTAGCTCTTTTACTGTCGGAATTTTGAATTCTTGGAGGGTTTTATTGCTTATATAAAAAGGAGCGCCGAAGCAAATCTTAAGAATTTTGATTGAAAGACCTGGATCAACTTTAAATTACTCTCTGCCGCTACTCCAAAGAGGTAGATACCATAACTCTAAATTGGTCTCATAAGGGTTTTGTATATTAAAATTTTAGAGGGGAGGTTCAATTTTGATATAGGGTCAATTAAACTATGGATAAAAAATCATGAAAATTTTCGATTTTCTGTTTTTAACCTAAAAATGTTTGAAATTCTCGCTTTAAAGCGATGTATTTTATCAGATTTTTAGGTAGTGTAGAAATGTTTTTATGATGAATTTTGTTATAGTATGTTAGTTTTGTTACCGTTTGTTTAGTAAAAAATTTAATTTCATTGGACAACTTTAAATGCGGTTTTCTCAAAACTTTATTTTTCCATATTCAGGTGCACATTTCTCAGCTCCCATAAAAGTTACAACAATGAAATTTTTTGGGATTGTAGAGGTTGTTATGCTCTTTCAACTG